>JARHVA010003065.1:1892500-2190224 GCA_037957365.1 Torreya grandis
TCTTGAGCATCATCCTTATTCAAAAATTGTCATTGTGCAATAGTAAATTTAATTATTGATCACATCCCTTCTAAAAACCAAGGATCTTTATCTTTGTCTTCCATGATAAAATAAATGTTGTTCATCACATCTAAAAAAGTGTGATCATATTCCCATATTGATTCTTTGTGTCACTGTTGAATCTTGACTAGTCTAACTCAAGCACTTATTCATCTAAAATTTTGTGATTAGTCAATATTTAACTTGTTTAATATCTAAGTAATTAAAATTAATTTTAAAAATTAACTCCTGGACTCAACTTGTTAAGGCTCCTATGAGTTCAGACTTCTTTACATCTTCATAGGTTAATCCCTTAACCCACCATTTTATATCACAAGTTAATAAGTATTATTTAGTGTCATAAAACCCATCATAGAGAGTTAAAGCTATATACATTTATACATTAAATTCCATGCTTGGCACACTTGTAACTACTACTATGGCCTTATACACACTAACAAATTCTACTATGGAATTCTGTGCACTAGTAAATATTGCTATGTAATTTTCCACACTAGTTTTTATGAGTGTCTTAAAACTAGTGTTGAAAGTGAATCCACCCTCTTCTAAATTATTATTTTATATTGATTTTTTAGTTTTTGTGCCAAACTTACCAAATTTATTTGTAAAGGAGTCAAACTAATTTATACCTATCTTTTCTTCTTCACTTTTCTTACTTATATCTAAGGATAAATTGGGCTCAGGGGATGCATACTCTTGAAATAAATGATATATGTCTTCAACTTTTGTCTATGATATTGAACCTATGATACTTCTATGATTGTGCACAACTTCCTCTATAGAATATTCTTTCCATAATACAAAAAATATTTTTAATTTTAACTATAATCTACTCCTATTTTATAACTACTTTACTATTATCCTAATTTCCTCTTTCCCTTCACTTTGATCCATATCCTCACCATCCCAATTTTTTTAATATTCCTTCTTGGGCCCTTCTCTTACTTGCTTTACATAATCTCTACATTCTCTAATTATAGTGTCTTATGTATCCTCTCTCTATGCTATTTGAATAAAAATCACTAAGAGTAAGTGGGGTGGATTAGTGTCTTAAAACTTTCTTTCAATTCCTCCTTAACATTCATGAACCATCACATCAACATATAGATCAAGCAATGCATAAGAAATCAACCATACATACATGAAACAATATTACACAATAAAACACATCATATATTTTTGAAACCATCAAGGGAAAGAAAACCAACTAATGCCTACAAATAGACTATAGTCCTATAATTCAAAATATCACAATTTAGTGAAGCACCAACTTCACATTGAACACCAACCCCAACTAGCTAAGTACTAACCCAGCTAGTCTTTAGCAAGCACCAACTTGCAAGGAAGAACCAAACCCATAGATGACTCAACACCAAATCAGCCACTATAAAATTTTTATCACCTTTATAAAACCTTTTTTCTCACACAATAGATGATGATCACCTTATTTATCTCTTCTCATTACTCTATCCCTCTCAAACTACCATCTAGGCTTCTTCACTCAACTAGACCTCTTCAAGATAGATTAGGTCATATGACCATGATATTCATACTCATACATCCTATTAGATATTTATGATATTACCTATACTCTCTTTTTATGGTCTATAAGACCTCTTTCTACTCAAGGATCTTCTATCTCATTCACATACACTCATTCATCTCAAATAGGCCTCAAATTACCTTGTATTTATACAAACCTCTTGCTCATATCCCTCTTGATAATATATACAAACTTTCACACTTTTATTACCCTTTAAATAGGTATTATAACACATTTCATATATGAATTAATCATTTCAATAGGTTGATCATAACATATAGGACCAAAACCTCTTTTAACTCTTCATTAACACATGTTACCCTATGATTTCCTTGGAACACATTAAAAATCATAAAAGGGTAGTAAAATATCATATTAAACTCAAATTTACCACTTATAATATCATCTAGTCTCTATAACACTTTTTATAAACAACCATCACTTGAAGCACACCATTTGAACTATACATAATTAGGCCTTCTCACACACAAAAAGTTTGTCTTGAACTAATGAAGATTAAACACAAATTAGATAAATAGTCATGGAAATAAGTTACATATACATAAGTTAAATTACCTCAGGGTCATCACCATATGATTTATACTTCACAACTTAGATCAAAACAACTCAAAACGTTCTCTATAAGTAGCCAACTCAAAACTGCTAGAACACTCCAAAACCCAATCATGAACAACTCAATATTCAAAACCTAAAGGAAAAATTAACATGAAAAATTATAATTTAAAAATATCCTTTGACATTTTTATAACACTCTAAAATAAAATAATTATAAGGTATAATGTCAAATATTGGTCTTACAGACCAATCTTGTAACCTCAGTAGACACAGTCAATCCAGAACCAAACAAGTCAATTTGGATTCAACATTTAAATCACTTTCAATAACTATAAAACATTATAAAATGAATGGATATGGAAAAAAATTCCAAAACAACAACACTATATATTTTATACTTTAACTTAGGACATAGAGTCTCAAACTCAACATTGCAACTTGCTTACCCAAAACTATCAGTTTACCTTAATGCATAGTCATGGTGATAATGACCTTCAACACTTGTATGACCATTTTAAAAAAATATTATGAATTTATATGATCCTATGATATCATTGGAAAATTTTAAAATATAAATATAATATTATCAAATGTAAATATTGGTCTTACATACTAATCTCATAACCTTATATCTCATTTCTCATCTGAATCAGATAGGTCAACTTGTGAGAAAATTTTTCACTATAACCATTAACCTCAAATTTTTTTATTAAACAATATAATATCTTAAAATTATTTAAAAACATCTCCATTTACATGGTTTCATCACTATTTCATGATAACACATTCCTAATTATCTTTTCATTGTTACATGGGTTTCTCACTGTTTCCATCATAGGCCTGTTAGCGATTGGCTAACTTGAATGACCATTTTATAATAATTAATGGATATAAACTGTCCAAAAACATTAATGGAAATTAAAAATTCATCTCAAACTTAATCCTCCATCCATTTTAATACTTTGACTTGTTCAACTCTGAATGTTACATCAAATCTTTGAGAAACTAGTACTTTCTTGTAGGGTATACTCACACACCTAACAAATTAATCACACCTAAAGGTGCATGGGATAGTTTAATACATGATATAATATTCTTTATATTAATATTATATAATTATGATATGATTTTAACAATACCTTTCACATTGGTTCATTGTTAAGGTTTTAGAGGGGTTTAACACAAGTTTTAGTGTAAACGATTATTCATAAAGGATTTCCCCTTAAATATAAAAAAAAAACTTTTATTTATCATATATTACCCTTACCAATCTCTCACTAACATCTTATATTCCCATGTAGATGTTACACATACCAATGAACACCTAAAATTCATTCTCAGGTTTGCATGCCTTCGAATTGTGTACTCAAGAGACCTCAAAACCACTTTTCATGCCTTTTCTGCAAACCATGACCTCAAATTGAATTAATACACTTAAAAAAACATAAATATATTTTAAAAAATCTTACATAATCTAAAACACTCATAAATATGATCATGACCCCTCATTAGGCCACACTCTTTCTCTTTGCTCTCTAGACCTTGACCTGTAAATCACATTAGGCCTTGAAATTGACCTTCATGCCTCTTTCCATGTTCTCTCCACCTCATTAACACACTTAATAAACCTATTTCATTCTTTAAAATTTACATACATCTTTCATATTCTTTGAAAATAGGTAATGATGCCTTATTAGGCCAGGTAGGGTCTATAAATGGTCTAGTTGTAGACTTGATCTATAGGTCTTACCCCTATAGTCTCACCCTGAGACTCTTATTAATGTTCCAATAGTTCACATACATGATAAATCAACCTCATTCAAACACTCATGCCTATGTGCACTCATCTCACAATGTCTCTTCATACTATGACTAGTTCCATGACTAGGATTCTTAAGTACTTGAAACATGGTAACTAACCTTGAAACATTTATAAAAGTATATACACTTCAATTACATTATCATATAATTATAAAAACCTCTCAAAATATTTTTATTACTTCACCAAATTTTACTATGCACACCTTCTCATAGGGTCTAGACTAGGATTCTTAAGATACCTTTTATTCAAGAACTACTAATCAAACATGTTCACCTCGATGCTATGAAGAAATAAAAATCGTTATACAAAAATTTCACACCAATTCAATAATATTGGCATCAATAATTAAAATAATCATTAGGTTTCCTTCAAATTCTCTCAATAAAAGAGACATTAAGTTGCCTTTAAATTCTATCTTGTCATATGGTTTCCTTATCACATCAAGTACACAAGCTCATATCTCAAAGAACACTCACAATCCATATTCACCAAATTCACCTTGACATAATTGAAATAAACCTTGACATCAATGATAACACTTCTCAACAAACTCCCCCTTTGTCATTGATGGCAAGGCATTCTTCAATCTATTCACTCTCATCTCCCCCAATCTAGTCAATCTTCCTTCTTTAACTTTCTCCCCCTTTGAAATTAATGACAAAAGGTCATACACTATAAATTTTGGAACCAATAATTCTCCTTTTTTGGAAACAACACTCAAAAATCTTTTATGCTTATCAATAACTACACTTAGAGGTTATGAATAATCTGAATAGCTCCCCTTCAAACCAGGCACCCACCATGCTTCTACTAACATAATAGTGTCTCTATGAAGACTAATGGATTCATCCCTTTTATAGGGCTCTATAAAATAGAAACTTAGGATATTACTAAATCTCCATGATCTCATAATATTGAATACCTTTTATGATTTTGTTAGTCTTGATTAGTACCTTAGGCTTGACCTTTTCATTAACTACTTGATCAACAATATGAGTTGATATTAGACATTCCTAACTTGATTTCACATCTAAAGTGTGTTATATCATATTAATTATTCCACTTGGTATTGTATATTTATCATGACTCATCTTTACCATCTTTGGTTTTGATACATTCATTTGCATTCTCTCTTACACTCTAGGGGTTTCAAACTTCTTATTTGACTTGATGGCCTTCTAACTCTATTAGGACATAATCTTGAAATGTGTCCCACATAATGACAATTCTATCAAACAACCTTACTCATACCTCTTGACTAATGGATCCTTTCATAATCCCATGCATATTTATTTTTATAGGGTCTTCTACACTCTCTTACTCTATGACCAAACTGATTATATGTAAAATAGTAACCATTGAATGAATTAGCATACCTCATAGAATTAGACTGTTTGATTGGTCTCTTTATGTTGAAATTCTTATCTTCATTGCCCTTATCCTTGTTTTGAGTTACCTTATTTTTGTCTTGTTTGAAACTAAGACCTATCTTATCACTTGTAGAATTTTGACTACTCAAGATCTTATATAGAGAATCAATACTCTTTTCAAACTTCACAAAGGTCTTCAACTTGATAGATGCTTGATCCAACTTAGATTTTAAGGATTCTATCTCAATTATATACCTGATGCATTCTTTCTCTTTATCTATTAATCTAGAAGTGACTATCTCTATCTTTGCTTTAATCTAATTATTGATCTCATTATACTAATTGTATGTGTTACTTAGTCTCTCCTCAAACAAACCAATTTTCTCTTCATAGTCCTTGACTCATGATCTTAGTTTTTTATTATTCCTTATTTGAAACTTTAACTCCTCTAAATTACTCACCAATTTTGCCTCAAGGTTCACTTCAACCTCTTCTTCATATGATTCTTCATCATCCATAAAGATTTTCCCTTTTTAGAAACCCTCATTGTTTATTTCTATAGCCATGAATAAGGTTTTATTATTGTCATTTACGTGTTCATTACTATCATCATCATTGTCATATGTTTTTGTTTCACTTACATCATATGAGTTATTATCCTCTTTGGTATATAAACTTCTCTTTCTCTTAAATGACCCTTTCCTACCTCCATACTTCTTGAAATATTTCTTATTTTTGTCAAGATTATAAACCCTTCTTATCATATTCATGATGTTCATCATGTTATTCATCATCCTCATCATTATCCTTGTTAGGATACTTAGATGAAAAGTGACAAATATTTCCACAATTAAAAAATTTTAAAGGCATCATACCCTTGTACTTACCATTTCAAAACTTAAAATTCCTAACAAACATGTCTATTAGTTCATCATCATCAACATCTAAACATACCTCATCCTTGACCTTATTAGATTTTGACTTCTTATCAACTTTGAATGTTACTTCCTTTTTGGAAGGTCATCCTTCATTTTTTCTCATATCATAGGTATTCAAGACTCCATAAAGCCCATCCATTTTTAGCTTGTCCAAATCTTGCATATCTTTTACAATAAACACCTTAGAATAAAACTAAGGATTTAGTGATCTCAATACCTTTGAGCAACTGTAGACTCTTTCACTTCTTCTCCCAATCCTCTAATGACATTGACAACTTCATCAACCTTAAATAGGTAAGATGCAATGGTTTCATCTTCATTCATATTAAAAATTTCAAACTATCTCTAGTGGGTATAAAAATTGGTGATATTCACCTCGGTGTATCCTTCATAGATAGTCTTAAATTTGTCCCATATCACCTTTTATGACCCATATTGCATCACCTTCAAAAAATCTACATATTATAGCCACATATAATGGTATTCATTGCCTTGTAATTGCTCTCACTTTTCTTCTTTCATGTTGCATCAGTTGGTGGTGTAGGAGGTGGAGTTTATCCATCTGTAATGGACTAGCATATTTTATAGACCATTTAAATTATATATGTCCTCATGTTTATGCTCCAAAAAACATAATTAGTCCCATTGAAGAACATAGCTTTACTTGTAGAGAAACCATCTTGAGCTTGTTGATTAGTCATCCTTGCTTCTAAGATCTCCTTTAGGATATTAGGCCTACTTCAAAGGACCTAATCTGATACCAAATGTTGGAATCACAATCACTGAGATGGGGTGAATTAGTGTCTTAAAACTTTATATAAACTCCTACTTAACATTCATGAGTCATCATATCAATGTATAGATCAAATAATGCATAAGTAATCAAATATATAAGCATGAAACAAGATTACATAGGATAACACATCATATATGTGAGAAACCATGAATGGGAAGAAAACCCATTGATACCTAAAAATGGAATATAATCCTATAATTTAAAATATCACAATTTAGTGAAACACCAACTCCACATGGAGTACCAACCCTAACTAGCTAAGTACCCACCCAGTTAGGCTTTAGCAAACACCAAATTTTAAGGAGGTATCAACTCGTAAATAACTCACTATAAACTCAATCACCAAAAAAAATTGATCACCTTTAGAAAAAAAATTTGACACAATATATTATGATCACCTTCCTTATCTTTTTTCATTGCATTGTCCCTCTCGAACTACTTTCTAGGCTTCTTCGCAAAACTAGTTCTCTTTAAGATAGATTAGGTAATATGAACTTGATATTCATACTAATAACTCATATTATATATAAATTATAGTCCTTATACTCTATTTTTATTTTCTATAATACCTCTTTCTACTCAAGGATCTTCTATCTCATTTGCATACACTCACTCATCTCAAATAGGCCTAAAACTGCCTTATGTTTATATAAGACTTTTATCATATCCCTTTTGGTATTTCATACACACTTTCACACTTTTATTAAAATTTGAATGGGTCTTATAACACATTTATTACATTAATCAATTATTTTAATATGTTGGTCATAACATATAAGACCAAAACCTCTTTTAGGCCTTAGGAGACTTAATTCAAATAGACCTTCATTAGCACATGTTACCCTATGATTTATTTGGAAAAAATTAAAAATATTCACATGGTAGAAAAATATATTATGACACTAAAATATACCCCTAATAATCTCAACTAGGCTCCATATTACTTTTTATATCCAACCACCACTTTAAGCACATGATTTGTACTGCTCACAATTAGGCCTTTTCATACATAGAAAGTCTATCTTGAACTACTAGAGATTAAACACAAATTAGATTAAAAAATAGTGAAAATAAATTACGTATATATAATATAAATTAAGTCATGGTAATCAACATATGATTTATACTTCACAACTCAAGGAAAAAGAACTCAAAACTTTATCTATAAATAGCCCACTCAAAACTGCTAGAACACTCCAAAATCAAGTCATGAACAACTTGATCTTAAACACCTGAAAGAAAAATTTACATGAACATTTATACCTTAAAAATATACTTTTACATTTATATAACACTCTAAAAAATAATAATTTCAATGTCTAATGTCAAATATTGGTCTTGCAGACCAATCTTTTGACCTTAGTACACATAGTCAATCCAGAACTAGATAAGTCAATTTGGATTCAACATTTCAATCAATTTGAATGAATATAAAACATTATAAAAATAATGTATATTACATAAAATTCCAAAAAAAAAACTATATATATTATATACTTCAACTCAAGACATAGAGTCTCAAACTCATCAATGTTACTTGCTTATCCAGAACTGACAATTTACCTTAAAGCACAGTCATGGTGACAATGACCTTCAACACTCGCATGACAATTTATAGATAATTTTTATGAATTTATATGATCCTAAAATATAATAATAAAATTCTCATATAAAAATATAATATTTTTAAATGGTAATATTGATCTTGTAGACCAATCTCATAACCTTATATCTCATTGTCTCATCTGAACTAGACAGGTTAACTTGTGAGCAAATTTTTCACTATAACCACACTAACCTTAAAAAATTATGAAAAAAATTAACATGTATTAAAATTATTGAACAAAATATCCATGTTCTTGGTTTCATAACTATTTCATCATAACACATTCCTAATCATATTCCCACTATGGTATGGGTTTCTCACTATTTCCAACATTAGGCCTATTAGTGATTGTCTAACTTGAATGAATATTTTAGCATACTTGAGGGATATAAAATATCTATAAACATTCATGGACATTAAAATTATTCTCATACTTCATCTTCCATACATCTTCATACTTTTACTTGGTCAACTCTAACTGCTACAACAAATCTCTAAGAAACTAATACTTTCATATAGGGTCTACTCACACACCTAACAAATCAATCACACTTGGAGGTTCTTGGGAGAGTTGAATACATTATTAAATATTTTTTATACTCATTTTATACCATTATAATCTATTTTTAACAATATCTTTCACATTAGGTCAATGTTAGGGTTTTAGAGAGGTTTAACACATGTTTTGGTGTAAATGATTATTCATAAAAGATTACCCTTAAATCCAAAACCAAATTCCTATTATTCCTATCTATGACCATTAACCATCTATAATTAACATATAAAATTCCCATGAAAATTTTACACATACCAATGAATACCTGAAAGTCCTTCTTAGGTTTGTATGCCTTCATTCTATGTACTTGAGAGATCTCAAAACCACTTTTCATGCCTTTTCTACAAACCATGACCTAAAACTTCATTAACACACTTTAAAAAACATACCTCACCTTTGAAAAATCTTAAATAAGTTCAAACACTCTAAAATATGATCATGACCCCTCATTAGGCCACACTCTTTCTCTTTTCTCTCTAGACCTTGACCTACAAATCACATTAGGCCTTGAAAATGACCTTCAAGACTCTTTCCATATACTCTCCACCTCACTCACATACTAAAAAAACCTCTCTCATGATTAAAAATTTACATACATCCATCATATTCCTTGACAACATATCATGATGCCTTATTAGGCCAAAAAGGGTCTTAAATGATCTAGTTATAGACTTTATTTATAAGTCTTACCCATGTAGGCTCGCCCCTAAGACTCTTATGAGTTATCTAATGCTTCACATACATTCTCAAGAAACCTCATACAACCACTAATGTTTTTGTGCACTCATATCACTAAGCCATCATTCATACCTTCTCATAAGGTTTCTTCATGTTATGACTAGTGTCATGACTAGGCTTCTTAAGTACATGAAACATGGAAACTAACCTTGCAAATTTTATAAAAGTATCTACACTTAACTTACATGATCATATAATTACAAACAACATCTCACAAGATTTTACTTACTTACTTCACCAAAATTTACTATGCACACCTCACAGGGTATAGACTAGGATTATTAAGATACCTTATACTCAAGAACTAGTACTCAAACATGTACACCTTAGTGATATCAAGAAATAAAACTCATCATACAAATATTTCATACCACTACAACAATATTTCCATAAATCAATAGAATAATTACTAGGTTGCCTTTAAATTCTCTCTCAATATAAGAGACATTAGGTTGCCTTCAAATTTTATCTTGTCGCATGACTTCTTTGTCACATAAAGCACACAATCTCATAACTAAAATACAATTCACTATGCATCTTAACCAAATGTAACTTGACATTAATGACATTAACCTTGACGTGAATGACATCAACCTTGACATCAATGATAACACTTCTCAACATAGGCTCTCCTCTCTTTAACATCATCTAATTTATTCCTACTCTTATTCATAGTTAAATCTAGATTATTCAATTTATTCCATCTTCTTTGTTGTTATAGTTCTCTTTCCAATCCCAAAATTTTATTCTCACTCTATCTCTCTATATTTTCCATATTCTATGTTTACGTTTAAGTTCCTCTACTTAATTATACATCATTCACTCTTACATCTCATGCACCCCCATAATGCCTCAACTAACTACTTTATGTTAGTAGGGGTAGGCACCATGGCCTTTTCAAGAACCAATATATTAATCAAAATAAGTAGTCACTAAAGTAATTTTCCTTGTATTCCTCTTACAAAAAAATCATTCACATCTTTAAAAGACAAATAACTTTGTACATCAAATTCTATGACGTAACCATTGATGTTAGTCTTATCTAAATGATCTACCACATGAGTCTAATTAGTATCTAGAATTCACAGGTTGTATATCTTTTCTTATATCCATTCTATAAAATCCATTTGTGCTGGTTGAAAATAGTAATACTCTAACTTAGACAACCACATAACTAATAATCCTTGCAATTTGCACCAAAAAAATCATGACTTTCTCCATATATATGCTCTTAAATAACCACTTTTGTAGTCTTATCAATTATTTTTTAATCTTATTCATAAAAATTGTATACTCTTTTATCTAGCCATATTTCCAAATCTCTTTACCCAAATAGCCATCTCAACATGTTTCACATAGAAAGTCCATGCTCACCACACCATTATTAGCAAATATTCCTATAAAACCCATTAAAACATGATAATATAGGGATAGCTAATGTGATGCAAGATGAAATACTTTAATAGACTAAGAACAACCATAAAATACATTAAAAATCATTATGGAAATGTATTTTAATCTTTATCACATCAGAACCATTTCAAAATATAATTGACTATTATGTATAGATTTTAAAGGGTGTTGTCACTTTATATTCCATCTTTTCGCCACATATGTAAGGACTCTTCACATTCTAAATCCTATTGTTATTCTTACAACGTTTGAGTACATATAAAAATATATACAATATATAAAATAGATCAAGTCACATATGTGTCCATCAATTATAGTCTATGATATTGGTAGCCTTATTCTACTCAAAAAAAGATCAAAATCTATGTAATTCTCATGTGTTATGGTGGTATCTATGAAATATTGGTGTAATGATATATTTTGGTGCAATCCTAATGTTATTATGTACTTAAACAATAGCATGTGACCTTGGAGGTGTATTCATACTTATCTCATGACTAATTGAGTTGGGTGGACTAAGAATTGAGAAGAATAGGTGTTTTCATGTCAATATGCAGTTAGAATAAATATGGTATTTATAATATAGAAGCCTCTTACCAACTAGTGAAAAAATGAATGTAATATGTCATTATATGGTGGTCTTTTTAGAAATTCATCAAATGAAACTTATGAAACATGTAGGATGACCCATTAGGTAAACTTGAATTTGATAAATTAGTTGTTGTTTTATGGGAGGATAAAACTAGTGGCTTTGGACCCTAATGGCAAGCAAGATTATCTTGACGAAGCGGCCTTGTCTAAGAAGAAAAGAAAACTAATTTGGAAGAGTGAATTATTCAAAGGATGAACTTAATCTATTCAAAATGATGAATAGGAGTATCAAGTATTATATTTACTTAATAATAAAGATCATCCACATAGAATTAGAGGAATAGTAATTTATGACCATGGAATTGAGCATGAGATAAGTGTGAATAAAAGGATGAGCAAATTTGCATTGTTTTAGAATTAAATTTTAATTTTAGTGACTATAATAGGAAAACTGACATAAAGGTTTGTATATGTCTATGCAAGATATTTAACAAGTTTGAAATAGATTGTGATGTTTTTATAGGTGTGTAATAGTAAAATAACATGATCAATTCATAAGATAGGATGCAAGTGTGAGAGACTAGTTGAATAGGACCTTGTTTATGTGCTCAATTCAATCATGGTAAATGTGTGTCAAGCTTATCATTTTCAAGTACTGAAGGCCATATTTTATTATCTATAAATGCCACCCATTTATTATAGTAATGTAATTTCTAGAATAAAAGGATAAAAATTTATTGAGTGTGTACAACACACTTTGTCTTCGATATGAAACTCCAATTATGCATGTAACTCAATAATAAAACCTAAAACATGTGTAATCAATATACAAATATTTAATATCCATAGATTGATAATTTTATTCTAAAACTAAAAATTTTAAATTTTGTAAGAATAAGGGGTAAGAGTATACCTTTGTGTTGGTGAAAACCATTTTTCCCTTACTGATTGTTGGATTTTATGCTTCCCTATTGAAGTATCATATAAACTTGTGCTTCCTTTCTAAACCACATGGATAGTTAGGGTGATTGTACCCAAAATTTATGTAACTATGTAGGCTCTTAGGTTGGTAACACATGTCCTAACCCTCATGAATTTGGGGAGAAGTACATAATGTACTAACCCAAGTGATTAACCTAGAGTTTAGATAAGGGGCATCTAAGGTTAATGGGTGTTAGATTAACTTTTACACAAGGATGTTGAACTAACCTAAAGACTAGGACAATTAATATAAACTTAGATAAATAATATTTTGAAGTTATACAATTGAGATTGCTATAAATAATAAAGTACAAATATTGATAGATATTGCAATAAATAGGAAATAAAAGATATTCAGTTAGATTAATGTAATCATATAGGTCTGATTTAGAACAAAATGGAAGTGGACTAGAAGGTTATCTTATAAAATTCATTTAAATGTAGGAATATGCTTTTTATGGCCTCAGATGCTTGCATTAGAAGTATATAGTTATGTTCAAACGTGTCTAACTTCAATGTAGGTGTCATATAAAAAATATTAACTAGATCTATATGTGACCAACTAGAGTTTTATATATTTTTTGTCACCTTTATTATAATGTATATAGATTACATGCATAAGATGTCACTCTTCATCAAATTATCAAACCATTGATTCTTCACCCTTGGAGTGATTATGGGAAAAATGGGTTAGCAAGCTCATGGTGTTAAGCTTCCCCAAGGACCCCTCTATTAATAGGTATTACCTACATATCCAATACTTTGAAGAGGGCCTAAAAATTATGTATTTATCCCCTATATGTTTGTTTATGTGTGCATAAGGATGTAATTTGTGATAATCATAGGTATATAGTAACTTATCTTGTAACTTAAAAACTATGGCTCATGGGTTACTCTTTAAATTCTTTAGACTTATGAAAATATTACTTCTATGATTGATATGGAAATAGGGATGAATAGGGTAGTTTTTCTCACTTAAATGCCTAATTGAGTGCTTCTTGGTATATTTCCTTATGATATATATGTTATTTTTAGTTGAGGAATGAATGAGGTTTGATATTTCATATATACTAATCTCGTTTTAAAATATCTCAAACCAAATCACTTAGGCTAAACTTTAGGATACGTTTAATTTGTAATTTAGATGAATTTTAGACACTAGATGTTTTTAAGGATAAATGGACACTTAAATCAACATAGATGTCTAATTGAGACACAAGTGTATAGTAAGCTAGAAAATAGGTACAGGTCTAAAATTAGAAGTGAATGGTAATAATCAGTTTTAGATATTTTTATACAATGTTGAAGGCCTAGTCACTAGGATAATAGTGATTAGACTAAGAGATAAATAATTAGGCATAAAGAGATGATGAATTTTATTCTTTTAGTAGTGGGTAGGTTTATAACTGGAATTTATATCCATGATGGATATTTTCCAAGTCCACAAGACTAGAGTACTACATAAATCAAATGTTAGCATCTACATTTCCCCCTCACTTTAATTTATTAATGAAATTTCTAGTTTAAATGAAATAAATTCATACCTAGGTGTGTATAACATAGCTTGTCATTACATGAGCCCAACTTGAGTTCTTTATTGGTGATTGACCTGCAATCAAGATAATGTTATAATATATAATCAATGTATGAAATATAAAATTTAAATAATTTGAAATTATTAAAAGTAAAAAGAACAAGGTTAGGAGTACACTTGTGTTTCAATGTAACATATTTCATTTTATAAATTTTATTTGAAAGGCTGCCTCATTATGAAGGTTAAAATATGAGATTAAGATAAATATATACCTATGATCACACACACACACACACACAAATATATAAATGAGGATGTTATGCCCTTAACATATGTCATGTCTAGGGATATGTGTGACTTTCTTGTGGTTCACATACCTCTTATATTATTTTGTCACATTTATCTATGATATTAGTAATGTCAACCTATGAAATAACCATGGATAATTAGAATATCTATATAAGGTAGTGGTTAGTATTTGATCATCATATTATGAATTATTATCTTATCAAACTATTATGAAGGTTTCCTCCTTGAAGTGGTTTGGTTATATTTATCAAGCATTCTACTCTTCTATCAATTATTATTGTGTAAATATTATCTCTATTCTCATTTCTATGATATATTAGTTTATTGTCTGAACATCTAAGTAGTTTGATTACATAGGACACATGCCTATGGCCTTAACGTAAAGGTAAGTTTCAAAACATCTATTGAGCTTGTTTTATCTCAATTGTGTAACCCAAATATGTGCATGATATGGTGAGTGTGAGAAATTTAATCAACTCACAACATATATGGTAAGGGTGTATGATTTAATCAAATCCAACCTATAATTATGGTAAATCTAGATGATTTAATCAATTCCAACTTATAAAATTAGTAAGATTGAGTAATTTAATCAACTCAACCTTCCAAAAGTAAACCAAATATTATAGTATATTGGCTCAATAATATTCCATAAAAGTCCAATCTAGGTATAATAACAATCCATAATAGTATTTGAAAAATATAAATTATTTGATTTTATAATTTTAGGTGCCCTTTTCATGGCATAAACACATCATATATGTTTCAATCTAGAATATGGGTATAGTAACAATATCAATGTATAAGATACTATCATAAATGTGTATCTAAACCATATATTGTTAAATTTGGTGAGTCTAAAATTAGTACAAGTGTGGAAAACATGTTTTCATAATATACCCTGATTATAATTTAGAGAATATAAGAATTGGTGTAAATGTGGATAAAATTTTTACATAACATGCCTCTGTTATAATCTAGACAATCTGAGAACTAGTGTAAATGTGGAAAACATGTTTACATAACATGCCTCTACTATAATCTAGACAATCTAAAAACTAGTGTAAATGTGGAATCCATGCCTCTATGACATACCCCCACTAATATGTTCTCCCTTTTGAGGTGAATTAATGTATAATATAGTAGTTACCTTATCTTAAAAGGATAAGATAATTATATAATCTTTGTATGTATCATGTAACATAGATGGGTAACATGTCTAGGTAGATAGAACATTTAGGCATACAATATATAATCAAATCAATTCCTAATATACATAATGTAAATAATGGAAATGTATATCGAGTAACATTATAAGATTAGTAATTAATAATACACACACTTAAATTCATCTCAACATAAAAGCAATTAGAAATGGTCCAAGGTGACCTCATAAAATGAGCATGTTTAAATGCCACATAATAAAAGGTACATGGCTTAGTCAAATGTCCATAAATCATAGAATTACATATTCAATTATCCACATACAACAAAAAATAGAATTCAAATGTCAAAATAGGCAAGCATAGGTATGAAGAACACAATCAATGGATTATATTCAAATGCTCCAACAAGAAATACAATGTAACACAATAACAAGCAAGGAAAGATAAGCAACCAACATGAATATATCATACTAGTTCTTAAACATATATGTTTACAAGAAATGTTAAGTACATAGCATATCAAGTACATTTTTAAAGGTATAAGCATAGATATAGGCATGTGTAAGCATATAAGCTCAAAAATGGTAATGGAAAGTTATAATAAAATATGTAAGATGTGTGTATCATGATCAAATAAGTATATACCCCCAATGTATTTAAGACGTTAGTGGAGGAAAATACAAACATTTATATGTGAATATATCATGTGCTTAGGTATGCCTATATCACATAAAATAAAGCATCAAACACATGTATATATAAAGGAATGATATGTTATCTCTTAACAAGGAGAAAAAAACATATGTATAATAAATAGTATAGCTAAGATCATGTTAAAAATGGTATTTTTGAATTTTTGAATTTTTTGAATGTTTTGATATTTTAGAATTTTTTGGTATATGTGGAATATTTTATTTTTTGTATTTGTGAATATTAATTTAAATACAAGGATATTTTTCATCCCACTCATAAGATAAATGAATATCTTATGGTTTACTAGGATCATATTTTTTCCAACTTTGTTTATGACACATCATTTTGAATAATTTTGTATAATTTGGTAAGGGAATGTCATCTGTTGTTGCTATAGATTTATCATTTTATCCATCATGTAGTATGAATATTATTTTCTTTTGTAATTGGTAAGTAATAAACATATGAATGGTATTTTAGATGATATTTTATGATTATGTAGTAACTCAATCCTATACACTTAGCAAACTCATGACCATGGTTGTTCCTCTTAGTTTTATACATGCCTTACTTCTTTAATCCTTACATCCACTCTATCTTGTGCCCCTTTTCCTATCTCTTAGTCTGATAATCCTTATATTGATGACATAGACATCCCATCTTACCTAAAATTATTAAAATGTAGTTATCTTATACCTCTCTAAGTTCTAAGCATGTGCTTGCTCTCCTTCTCCTTGGACACTAACATATGGATTAGACAGTATCATCAAAATTACTCTCCTATCCTGATACAAGTGTCTAATTACATAAAATCATCCAATTTTAAAATAAAATGTATCACAATGGTTGACCTAAGTGATTTAATGCAAGTTATCTCCTGATAGGATTGACATAAATACAATATCAACCCTCATTCATTCACCACTTAAAAAACCTAGAAAAGACCAAAGAGACCAAAGCACTTATCAAAAATCACTCTACCAAGCACTAAATTTATCAAATATTCCCTATTTCCACACTATACATAGGTATAACACATATACATGTTTAAATTACTAAAGGAGTCATCATAAGGTCATATTTTCTAAGTTACAAGCCAGGTCATAGTTCTACTTTCTTTACACACATTGCATGTTTCACACATAGTCCAACACATAGGAGAGAACTACATGAGTATAATTCCATATTATATATTATTTTATATGTATTTATTCCCCTTTGAAAATGGATTCATTACTGTCATCTTGACACCATGTGGCTACTAACTTATTTTTCCCCAAGGTCACGTTAAAGATGGAAAGATAGGGTTTTACTATTTCACCAAGAGAAATAATCCATGACCTAGATTTGAATACACTAGAGTAAAGGAAAAGAAAAACCTAGAATAATATAGGTGGACACATATTTTTTTATCATGTATTATATATAAGACACTAGCATCAAAATCAAACACTAGTTTTGATACAACTATCCAGGTTGGTACGACTATCCAAAGAACCAAAGGCACTAGATCTAGAATCTAATGAATAATCCAAAAATGTATTCCTACCTATTTTCATGTACTATATCCAAAATTTTATTATCATAATAAATATTTAATTACTTTCTTTTATGTCATTTACATATCTAACATAGTTATACTTTCCATTAATAACCTATCTTAGTTTAATAATTTTATCAAATGCTACATCTAAGTTTAGCATAATAATTGGCCTATTTTAGATATTATATTCACCCTTGTGATCTATAAATTCTTTATCCTTAACAATTATACTCAATTATTACAACCTATTATCCAAATTATGGTTAAATATTTGGTGAACCTGATCTTTGGATGTCATTATTTAATAAACATTATTTTTTAGATGCTTATTTCTTACCTTGTCCTAATATTTATATTAATTATATGTTTTATCATGAATATAATTTATCTCTTGATTATTATGAATATGAAACCACTCAAATCTCACTAAATATGGATCAAAATCCATTACTCTTGAATTCCTCCAAGTGCTAAGGTAAACAATATAAAAGCCTTGAATGGTAGTACCTACTATCCCTATAATCAGGTCCATGCTACCATATTTTTAAGACATGATGTGATCCATCCCTTGGATGATCCAAATCATATTCTAGTGTATTATATACCAAAATTTATCCCCCATAGATTAAGTTACTTCTATTTCATCATGACAATTTTTGTCAACTCCACAAGGAAATCATGGAGGATTTGAAATTCATTAATAAATGGAATTTTCCTTCAAGTTCTTTAATTAAATCCCCTCATATTCATACATTTACAAATAATATTATCCTTATTGGGGGTGATAATCCTTTGTTAACCAAGAAATTATAGAAACTTTACCAAGTTGTATTAATCCATCAATAAAAATGAAACATCCTACAATTTGCAAGGCAAGAAAATATTAATGTTCCAAATAAAAAACATGTATAAATGTTAAGTAAGGTGTCTAAACAAAATGAGATTAATACCACACCAAAATATGTTCCTTAACCAATTATTCCTTAATATCCACTTTATATATATTTAAAAAATGTTCTTACATCAAGTTCTAATGCTATTCTAAGCTCTTAAAATAATACACCAAGGATACCAAAATTTAAAGATCCATTACCATTACCCAAATATCCCAAATTTAAGGATGTATAACTCAAACTTAGTATCCATGAGGATTATTACACTCATATTCCTATATTTAAAATAGGTGGTGGTTTAGAACAAATAATAAGACCCATGTAAAACACCAACATTCCCATATTTCATATTATGTCTACGATGAGCACTATTGGGGATCTTAAAAAATAATTTTATATAATGAAAATTCAAGTGGATTTTTATAATGCTAATGAAAATGTTATATCATTAAATAATCAACCTATTACATAGTGTATATTGTAATATACTTACCCAATAGGTTTTGAGCTACCGCATTTTTCTCTGTTTTGAACACATAAAGACCCATTCGACAACATGATTAATTATGTACATTCCTTTGGTCCATGGGCATAAGATGACAAGTTATTACTAAAATTTCTCCATATGAGAATTACAAATTAGGCTCAAAATTGGTTCTATATCCTACCAAAGTTTTCCTTAAACACTCTCTTATAATTGGAAGATGCATTCTTTATGGCCTTCAATATCCATAAGGTGCCAAAACATATACTAGAACATTTTCACAATTTCAAACAATGTGATGATGAGTCCCTTAAAGAGTATATTATTCACTTCAAAAGTATATCATATGAACTAGCATTTAGATCCTCATATTTGGATCTATAATTTATATTTAGTATAGGCCTTCTTTCCCCCTTAAAGAAAAGAGCATTACATAAACAATGAGTCCTTCACATATTTACATGTGGATGTACATAGATATGTTGAATTCATACTCACTCATAAAAAAAAGATTAACATTTATCCTTTCAAGTACCAAAGTTTTATCCCTAAAATAAAGTAAGGAGACTAATTTCCTAAAGAACATTATGAACTTGACACATGTAATTACATATGCCTATTATCCATGATTATACATTATATATGGTACTTGATATGCTATGTACTTGACATTTTTTGCTAACACATTTGATCCATGGGACACTATGAAATTTTTATGCCAATTATTTATGCTTTTCCTTTACACATTTCCTTGAGTGTTTTGCCTTACTATTACCTTTCTTTTTCAAGCATTTGAATATGCTTCATTGTATGTAGCCCTTGTGCCTATGTTTTATTTATTATGTATTTAAATATTTCATTAAATTATTATAAATTTAAATATGTCATTCATTTATTTTAATTAAATTTGACGAAGTCATATCCATTCAATTTTATGGCATTTCAATATGCCCCTTATTTGCAGTCTCTTTGGACCACTACATTTTGACTTTCTTTTGAGTGCTCTTGTTTTTTATCTTGTTGCTTGTTGAGCTTGTAAAATTAATATCTAGATGTTTCCATGATATTTATCATGCATCTTAGGCCAACATGTAATCATTACTTCTACTCAATTCACTTTTGCATCTACATATACATATTCCCTAATATATGTTACATGGTTACATTTATAGATTTACAGTTATCTTACCCTTTTGAGGTGAGATAACTACCAGGTACTATTTTTACCTCACCTCAAAGTGGGGGGAATATTAATGGGGGAATTTCATGGTGACATAGCTTCCACATTGTTCATAGTTTACAAATTATAATGGGGGCATTCTTTAGAAGCATGTTCTCCATACTCACACAGTACATGGTACTTACACTAGTTTAAAATTTTAGTGGGGACATGTCATGATGACATGGCTTCCATACATTCATATTTTTTAGATTATATTAGGCTCATGCTTTGGAATCATGTTATACACATTGATTTATTATGGTACTTATAATTTATAAATTCAATTGGGGCACACTTTAGAGGCATGTTCTCCATACCTACATAGTTTTCAACATCTCTAGTTTATAGTGGGGGCATGTTTTGGAAACATGTCCTCTGCATTGGTACTTATATAAGTTTCATATTTATCCATATATAGTGGGGGCATGCTTTGTAATCATGTCCTCCACTCTTACACAATTTTTTGAATTGGCCAAAGCACACAATTATATGATTTTGATACATATTTTTGGTAAAATTCTATACATGGTACCATTATTACACAAAATTTTAGCACGAGACAAATATAAGGTTCATATGTTACAAAAAATGTTCCTGATATTTCAAAATATAAATCAAACTCAGATTCAAAAATTATTACATGTATTGATACATCATAGACTTTTACAAACTTTAGCAAGCCAATTTACTGAAGTAGTTGGTTCACCTTTTGATATGGTTGGGGTGATTAAATCATTAAATCTTGTTAATATTTTATTTTGGAATTGATGATCCAAAATCACCATGTTAGAAGTATCATTGGGTTGTAAGGTTGATCTAATCTCAACTACCAAGTGGAACCTCACTTTTATTCCAAATTTGGGGGCATGTGCCTTCCAATATCTATCTCTCTCTATCTCTATATTTATCTCCTTAGATATTTTCACTTTAAAATAATTATCTATATGCATCCTAATATCAATTTAAAATACTTAAAATGATACATATTTTTTTAAAACAATTTTCTAATAGGCAAGGTAGTTACATCACACATAGGTGTATGCCTAAACCTTTATCTTTTAATTTCAATCTATTTCAAGTAATTTTGACCTAGATTATATAAAATAATTATACATTATATCATGCTCTTGTTTTTAGGTCAATCACCATCAAAGCACTCAAATTCAAATCAAGCAAAGATAAGGTGTGTATACATATGCAGGTACTTATTCATTTCCTTTAAACTAGTAATTTCATTGATAGATTAAAGGGGGAGAAATTTAGATGATATTTTGTGATTATGTAGTGCCTTAATATTTTACACTTGGAAAAATCATGACCCTATTTGTTACTCTTATATATATATAAGGTTGTCCATACTAAGAGATAGGCCATGGTACAATAGATAGAGTAGATAAGAGGATTGTGTAAAGAATATGTGTATATATATATATATATATATATATATATATATATATATATATATATATGCTTTACACAATCCTCTTATCTACTCTATCTATTGTACCATGGCCTATCTCTTAGTATGGACAACCTTATATTGATGACACATACATCCCATCTTGACTAGAATGCTTAAAATGTACTTATATTATAACTCTATAATTTCTAAGCATGTGCATGCTCTGTTTATCCTTAGACATTAGCATCTAGGTCAGATAGTAGTGTCGACATTATTGTCTTGGCCTGACATAAGTGTTTGATTCCCTAAAGTAATATAATTTTAAAATGAAATTTATCATAATTGTCACCTTAAGTGATTTTACGTGAGTTATGTCTCGATAGGATTGGTATAAATACAATATCAACCATCAGTCAGTCATCACCTACAAAACCTAGAAAAGACTAAAGAGACCAATGAACTCATTATAAATCACTAAATTGATCAAAGTTTCCATATTTCCACAAAAATAAAAGGTAAAACACATCTACAAGTCTAAATTCCTAAAGGAACAAACATAAGGTCATCTTTTCTAACTTATAAGCTAGCTCATTATTGTACTTACTTTACACATATTAAATGATTCACACACAATAAAACACATAGGTGAGAACTACATGAGTCTAAATCCATATTCTATACTATTAGATATGTATTAAGTACCATTTTATATTGGGGTCATTGCAAATCAAATTGATACTATGTGTCTACTAACCCATTTTTCCCTAAGGTCACATTGAAGATGAAAAAGCTAGGGTTTTTTATTTCAATAAGAATGATAATCCATGACCCATATCTAAATACACCAGATCAAATGTGAATTCAAACCTAAAATCATCCATGTGGTTTCATCTTGTTTGAGTACATATTCCATACAAGACACTAGCATTGTGATCGAATACTAGCATTAATGTAATGTAACTATCCTAGGCTAATATAACTATATAGAGATCCAAAGGCACTAGATATAAAATATAATGACTAATAGAGAACTATATTCCTACCTAATTTTTTCTTGTACTATATCCAAAAATATAGTAGCATAAAAAATAATTAATTACTTTCATTTATATCATTTACATATCTAGCATAGTTGTACTTTTCATTAATAACCCATATTCGTTTAATAAAAATTAGATATGGTACATTTGAGATTATCATAATAATTGGCCTATATAAATCAAACATCCACCCATTTTTCCTATAACTTATATATCCTTATCCATTATACCCAATACTATAGCCTCTTATCCAAATTAGGGTTAAACATGTATCAATTGTTACTTTCATTTTTGTTACCCAAATATTTTCCAAAATAAAATGTGAGGTTTTGCTTTTTATCCATTACCCATATGATGGAATTTATCATTTTAGGTCTTCATGATATGGGTAAGTGAAGATATCCAAGAGTTTCATGGAAAATATAATAATATTATGTAACAAAGGAATTTAAATAAGATTTTAGCTTCTATCATTAGTGTATAAAACAAAAACAACTCAAAGATAACTAATATTCTAATCCTAAACACTCGAGTGAGAAAATTAATAATAAATAAAGAACCAAGAAGAAGGAAAAAAAAACCATATTTACCTTCCTTGAGATCCTTTCTTTATAATCAATATATAAATATGTTTGTGCTTAGTTTATGAACAATTGATCTCTAGCAATGCTAGTGCTTTACAGACAACATCTCCCCTTATTCACTTGTAATTTGGATTGGCACATGAAATGATTAAGAAGATTCATATCAATAATCTTTCATTGTAAGTTTGGATTGATAATATTATTGAATAACGGTCATGGTGGTTGAGCATGGTCATTGATGTTAGGTTGTCATTGATGTCAAAGAGAAGATGTGATACTAGTGTATGAATGGCCAAAAAGTTTTATTTGATAGCTTGGAGAGATAATGGCACATGTGTAGGTGTATAAGGATAAATAAGATGTTTTTAGGCATCCATATATGTCTTGGTGAATTTCTAGTGTGTCATTTGATCATTTGGAAAGAGAAACATGCATATTCTAGCTTAAGAAAAGCTAGACCATCACTGCACGTCATGTAAATATAAGTGATCCAACAAGTTTTTAAATTTTTTTTATGTACTTAAAAATTCAAAGTGGTCAAAGGTTTTCATGGATATTTTTTATATAGTGCCAATAAGGTACTCTAAAGAGTTGTATTATTGTAGTGTTTTCTAGCTCAAGTTATAAACCTTTAAAGTTACTTGTAGATTGTGATGTGTTAGAGACTATCAAGTTTAATTGCATTAAAATCTAGGGTTAACTAGTCAAGATAAATCTAAAGGTGAGATTAATCATCCATATTGTGATCCAATAGTGCTTTTTAAGGTCAATAAGTCAAAATAACCTAAGAATGAACACATTAATGACATGTGTCATAATCATAAAGTTTGAGTAATAGATCTATGATGAGCATTTTATCTAATCTGATAAGGATATAATAGATCATGTGATCTTATCAAATAGTATCCAATATTGCATATTAATTAAATATTTCAAAGGATTATTAGAATTCACATGGGGATTCCAAGATGGATAAGTTAATTGGAGACTAATTATAGGGTATGCAGAGGGCACACAGGGTTACAAAGTGGCTTGATATCAGAAATAAGGATCTATGATCAATGATGAACAATGTAGGTTAAATTTAGGAGACTTATAAGGAGATAAATGAAGCATATTTTTTCAATATGTGTAAGGACATGAGATGAAGACACATGTCTATAATATTTGTATTTACCAATGACTGTTGGTATTTGAATTAGCAAAGGAAAAAACTAGTTTGTAGTATTTTGCTAATATCTTTTGATCTATGAGGAATTTTTCTGATGGAGTAAAAAGAAAATTTGAAGAGGACTTGAAGGAACATATAATTTTTTTAATTAAAAGTCTTAATTTTTTTACAATTCCATATATTGATATCTAAAGTTGACTATGTGTTTGAACATGTTCTATTGAGTGACCATGTTACAAGAGTGAGTTAAAGGTGTTCTAAGTAGAGTTGATTAATAAAATAAGTATGGATATGTTTTATAAGTATAAATTGATTATAATAAGTATTTATTTGTCATGATATTCCCATTATCAGATATGGAAATTCAAAATAGCTTGACTATATTTTTATTGTATATGACTAGTATGAGTGGTCATTTTGAGAGAGTTATTTTGAGTGCTTAGAGCCTATGTTGAAGTATCTAAGGAACATGTAAGTGTTTTATATGTCCTAAAGGTTTCACCCATGTGATATAAGCATATGTATATGTGAAATACTTGAGTTTTTACTTTATAAGTTTTATAATATGTTTTCTGTATATGAAGGCCTAAAGAGCGAGGAGACCTAATTGGTAGGTTAGAGTGTTGATTTGTTGTTCCAAGTGGTATATACCCTTATAAGAGTGATAAAGAGGATATTTTAGATTTTTTTTATGTGTTTGAATCATTGGTAAAGGATGAAGGTGGTCCAAGTAGTCTCACATGTAATGTGTGAGAATGAAGGCCTAATTGTTTTAGGTCTCACCAAGACCTAATGGTGGTTTGGGGATAATAAGGTAATGACGAACCTATGAAGAGTATTTTTCTCACATGTAACATGTGTATGGACATATTTTAGTTTTTTTTTAAATATTTAAATCATTTTGTCTGACCAAGATGGGTTATACCAAGGGAGTGGTATAAATACAAGGCATTATTGGCCTATTTGTGCTAGTTATGCAATTGTGGATTCAAGAGAAGGAGAGAACCTTTGAAAGAGAAGGTATAGGTAATTAAGGAATAATATATAGTGAATAACATCAATCATGTTTTTATAATCAAGTTGATGTAGGAGGGTACATAGGTAATGTGACCTAATGAGCCTAGAAGAGTGCAGACAAAGGTGGTCATAATTAGTTGAATAAAATAAACATGTGTTTAAGATTATATATTCAAGATAGTTCAGTAAGTGATTATTTTCCTAGGGGTTGGTTCTTCCTTGCATGATAAATCTTGATAAAGGTTTGGTTGTTGTGGGTGCTCAGCTAGATAGGGGCAATATCTCCTTATGGGATTAGTGTCTCACTAAAATAAGGGATGGGTGTTCCTTTATATATTTGTGTTGGTCTAAATTTTGGATCTTTTTATTATAGTATTGTAATCCATCTTGTAGTGTTCATTGGGTTTTATCCCTCAAGAGGGTTTCCCATATATATCATGTGTCTTGTGTTTGATCTTATTTTATTTTATATGTTCATTATTATGAATAATGTGTATGCTTCATGATTATAATTTTGAATGGTTAAGGGTTTAAAGGGCTTGTAATTTTATTGACTATCTAGCATCACTGATTCACCCGCTCCCTCTCAGTGATTATACCTCTAACAATTAGTATCAGAGGATGACCTTCTTTGCAAGTTTAACCACTTGAATGTGATCCAAGGTATAATATGGCTAAGAAATTGAAGAAAGAGAGTTAAGAGCTGAATCCTCAAGTAGAGGTTACTTATGCATGTCTAAAATCAAGTGAATAAAAGTTAAATTAGTACAAGCCAATTTTTGAGAAGTACAGAGGTAAGATGAGTGAGTATGATCAAGAATAAACTCATAATAAGATCATAGCCTCAAGATTTAATGATATTAAAGATGAGTGCATCAAGCTCAATAATTAGATATAATACTTGAAGGTAACCTCAAGAACAAAAGATGATAAAGAGAATATCAGAATTCTTGAGGATTAATTAAGGGTTACAAAGATAAATCTAATTTCAAAAGAGGAAGAATGTAGACATCTCAAAACTTAGTTAGAAGAGATAAATTCCAAGTTGAGTTCAAAGCAAGGTGATCATGATGAGTTTAAGTCTAATCTTGATTCAATAAATATTGTTAAAGAGAAAGTATGTATATTGAAGAATGACATGACTAAATAAGTTAAGATGTATTAGTAGACCATCAAATATCAAAATTTAATTAAAGATTTAAAGTTCAAATATGAGAGAAAAAGAGGATGAGAGTGTTCAATTGAAGACCAAGATAGATTCATTGAAGGATGAGCATGAACAATTTATAGTTAAGGTAAAGAAGACTGAGAAAGAGCAAGAGATCTTAGCTCAAAACAAGAAAGTGAAATGACTGACTAGGCAACCAAATGCTATAGGGTATGAAAGTTCAGTTCATGGTCATTTTTTTACATGTAATCTTTTTGGTCATAAGGCAAGAAATTGTAGAAGGAAGAGAAGCTAGTTAGCTAGAGGTATGGATAATATAGTCTACTATAATTTTCATGACATGGGACATATTGATAGATTTTCCACTAGAATACATGCAAAAAGACAACCAATAATGGATACCTAATAAATTTAAGCTTGAGAATAATGAACCTAAAAGACAATATGGTATGTTTGTTGAGATTCACAATATTCATCAAGCAGAATGTTATTTGTTTCAGTTGTAATAAAGTTGGTCATATTGTAAGATATTGTAAAATCAAGCTCTCAAGTCATAAGAAGGTGCATGGACATCCTATAGTTATCAATAAAATTCAGTCCTTGGTATGGAAACGTAAGGAAGTGAAAATGAAGAAAACTAATTTAGTTGAGTTGAAATATCAATGTGAACTACCTACTAAAGAAAAATATGAATCAGATATGAATAAGGTTTGGGAATTACAAGAGAATGTGTCATATGTATAGATAGAAAAGGATAATCAAAAGTTAGTTCAAGTTTATCTCAAACAAAAGACCAAGGTGATAGTTGAGGCTAGTTTTGAGGTGTGTATGGATACAAGTAAACATCATGTTATTGTTGAACAAGTTTCATGTGAAGAACATTAGTTATCAATGTCTAATGATGAGGTATGTCATAAACATTTGTTGTCTCCATGTGTTATCAATTCATTATTTAAAAAAAGGATAATATTGTAGAGGATGAACAAGTTTATTCTCTTAAGTCTAAGAAAAATAAGAATAACTATTAGTTTTAGATGACCAAGGAGGATAATGAATATGAGGAGTTGTGGGAAAATCCTAGTTTCACATTGTTCCAAGATATTTTGGGTTAGGGTGTCTCTATCTAGGCTTTAAAAAAACACTTGAAAAGAAAGAGGAAGCATGTTATATGTCATTTAAGCTTTGGTTGATGTTTCAAGAAAGAATATCATTTGAATATGAGTTTTTCTAAGGGGAGAAAGCTTAGTTAGCTTGGGTGGCTTGAATAAGATGTGCATGATGTGATGGGGAGCATATGTGAAGATGCTCTAGTCATGATATAAGTGTGAAGATGTCTTCTACAGTTATGAATTGAATAATATTGATATGATGACTTGATCAAACCAAGTCATGTGTTTTGAAAAGGTATTGAATCTTCATGCATGAGAAAAGAGAGTGTATGAGTTATATATGTAAATAGGTCCAAGGATCAGAGAAGCCCAAGTTTAGATTGGTATATGTTAAAGAATATATGACATGAGATAGAATTTTATGTTAATGGGAGATTTCTAAACTCTATGAGCATTTTATTAGGTCTAAAGATTAGAGAAGTCTAAGTTCATATTGGTGCATGTAAAAGGGGAAGAAATTAATTCATACGCTTGAAAGTATGTAAGTATCCTAAGCATCTTAAATAATATTTGAATGCATACATGATTTTAATGAATTATTGTTGGCATGTTGAGGAAGAGACCTCAAAGGGGGAGAGAGATCAAAATGAATAAGTTAAAATGAGTAAGAATTCATTCTAAGGGTGTTTTGCCATCAATGATAAAGGGGGAGATTGTTGATCATGGTCAATGATGTTAGGTTGTCATTGATGTTAAAGAGAGCATGTGGTACTAGTATATGAATGATAAATTAGTTGTGTTTGATAGCTTGGAGAGATAATGGCACATGTGTAGGTATATAGGTCAAAGAAGAGGTTGTGAGGCATCCATAGATGTATTGGTGAAGTTATAGTATGTCATTTGATTATTTAGAAAGATAAGCATGCATATTATAGCTTCAAAGAAGCCATACCATCACTACACATCATGCAAATATGAGTGATCCAAAAAGTTTGTTCATCTTTTGTAGGCACTCACAAAGTCAACAATGATAAAAAAATTTCATGGAGATGTTTTCTATAGTGCCATGAAGGTACTTTAAAGATTTGGATTCTTGAAGTGTTTTCTAGCTCAAGTTATAAACCTTCAAATTTACTCTTGTAGATTGTGATGTAACAGAGACCATCAAGTTTAACTACATTGAAATTTGGGGCCAACTAATCAAGATAGATCTAACATGATCATTAATTATCCAAATTATGATCTAATGGTGTGTGTGAAGTTCAATAAGTCAAAATAACATGAGAATGAATATATCGATGACACGTGTCACAATCATAGAGTTTGAGTAAAAAATCTAAGGTGAGTGTTTTATCTGATTAGATAAGGATCTAATAGATCATGTGATCTTATCAGATAGTGATTCAAAAGTGTGTATTAAGTTAATATGTCAAAGTATGCTCAAAATTCATGTGGGGCTACGAAGTGGCATAAGTTCATTGGAGACTAACTGTAGGGTACGTAGAGGGCATGCATGACTACCAAGTGGCTTGATCTCAAAAGAAAGGCAAGTCAAAGTTATGAAAATTATAAGTATATCAATGGAGTGTATTTATTTAATTTGTTTGAGGACATGAGATGAATACATGTGTCTATAAGATTTGCATTTACCAGTGACCATTGGTATTTGAATTAGCAAAGGGAAAAACTAGTTTGTAGTATTTTGCTAATATCTTTTGATCTAAGAGGAATTTGCTGGTGGAATAAAAAAAATTGAATAGGACTTCAAGATACATCCATAAAATTTTATTAAAAGTTTTGAATGTTTTTACAATTGTAGATATTGAGCTCCAAAGTTTATTATGTTTGACCATATTATATTGAGTGATCATGTTGTAGGAATGATTTTAAGGTGTTCTGAGTAGATTCGAGGAATAAAATGAGTATGGACATGTTTTATAAGTCTCAAAGGATTATAATAAATAATTGGTTATCATGATATGCCCCTAATCAGATATGGAAGTCAAAATAGCTTAACTATATTTTAATTATATATGACCAGTCTGAGTGGGCATTTTGAGAGTTGTTTTGAGTGATTATAGCCTATGTTAAAGTATCTAAGGCACATGGAAGTGTTTAATAGGTCCTAAATTTTTCACCCATATGATCCAATCATATGAATATGTGAAATACTTGAGTGTTTGCTTCATAAGTTTGAGACTATGTTTTTTGTGTATGATGGCCTAAAGAGTGAGGAGACCTAATTGGTAGGTTCAAGTGTTGAGTTGGTATTATAGGTGGCATGGACCCATATGAGAATTAGAAATGGGATATTTGAGTCATTTTTAATGTTTTTTAATCATTGGTAAAGGATGAAGGTGGTCCAAGTAGTCTCACATGTAACGTGTGAGTATGAAGGCCTAATTGTTTTAGGTCTCACTAAGACCTAATGGTGGTTTAGGGATAGTGAGGTAATGACCGACCTATGAAGAGTGTGGTTTTCACATGTAACATGTTTATGGACCATTTTAATTTTGATTCAAATGTGTAAATCATATTGGCTGAACAAAGTGGATTGTACCAGGAGAGTGGTATAAATACAAGGCATTGTTGGCCTATTTGTGTTAGTTGTGCAAGTGTGGATTCAAGTGAAGGAGATAACCTTTGAAAAATAAGGTACATGTAATTTAGGACCAATATAAAGTGAAGAGTATAATTCATTTTTTTATCAAGTCAATTTAGGAGGACACATAGGTCATTAGACCTAATGAGAATAAAAGAGGTAGTTTGAGTGATTTAGTCCTAGAGGTAGCTTGAGAGATATTGGAGGAGAAGGGTGTAGACAAAGGTGGTCATCATCAATTAAATAGTATAAATAGGTTTTTAATGTGATAGTTTAAAGGTATATGATTGGTTTATTAGTTTCATATGGGGTTGGTTCCTCCTTTCAAGATAAATCTTTTCAAAGGTCTAGTTGTTATGGATGCTCAACTAGATAAGGGCAGTAGCTCCTTGTGGGATTAATGTCTCACTAAACTAAGGGATGGGTGTTCCTTGATCAGTTTGTGTTGGTATAAATTTTTTATATTGTTATTATGTGACTGTCTTCCATCTTGCAGGGTTTAGTGGGTTTTATTTCCCAAGAGGGTTTCCCACATATATCATGTGTTTGTGCTTTATCTTGTTTTATCTTTCATGTTCATTGTTATGAATGATGTGGATGATTCATCATTGTATGTGTTTAATGGTTAATTTTTTAAAGGTTTTTTAATTATATTAAGTATCTAACATCAATAATTCACCCCTCCCGCTCTCAGTGATTGTACCTCTAACAATGGCCTAGGTATTTATAACATGACTGAAAGGATATGAACCATCCATCTTGAGATAAAGATGAGTGGTCCAAAATAAATTCAAATTTAGAGACTAATTGCAATAAAAATTACAAATAATATTTGGAAGAAAGGATAAATCAATATGCATGCTTCAATGTTTCCAATATTTATTGTATTTATGTTTATATTTTACATTTTTGACTTTGAGACTGATGACATCATCATGATATCATGTTCTCTAAGATTTGTTGAATTTATGAATTTTCAAAAATAAAAATTCACTAATTTGATACGTATTTTTCAATTAATAATTTAATTGGATTTAATTAGTTAAGTGAACCTAATTAGGCTTTTTTTCAATTTTTAGAAGTTGATTATTTATCATCCACTATTGGTCAAAAATGTCATTTACTAGATCATAATTGGAATGGAAGTGAATTAATAAGAGGTTATCATTACATATCAAGGTATTACCCCTAATAGGGATACCCTAACATGATTTAGGAGATTTATGTCCAATGTGTAGACAAATTTTGGCGTTTCAGTGATTTCTATGCTTAATGTGTGTTGTTTGCTAGAAATTGATCAAATGCCCATTTAGACGTGAAAGTGGCCAAAAAGGAGTGTCCACATTTTGAACCTATTTAAGAATGCATGGAAAGACATAGGCATATTAAATTTTTATTGAATAATGAATAAGTCATCAATTCAAAAAAAATAATTTTTGATAAATGATGTGTTGATAATTGTAGGTTATTACATGCTAACAGGCATAGGCTGATTCCTTAGAGAAGGTGATTGATGAGCCCTAAATGCCCCCTCAAGGGATCAGGTGATAAATAGTGTCCTCAAATGGGACCTCAAAAAGAGGAAAATGACATGGTCTAATGGGAATAGAGGTCTAAATAATTATTTTAACCCAACAAGGGAGTTTTAATCATTAGCATAGTTATTTTCCATAGTAGGGTGGTTTTGATGTGATACAATCAATTTTGTCCTAGTAAGGTAGATTTTGATCATTAATCAGTCTAAATAATTTTCCCCATTATGTAAAATTTGCAAAAGGAGCTCATAAAATAAACCTATAACATAGATTAACAATGATATAACATATGGGAATGGTACAATTCTAGGGTACCTGCTAGCATGGAGATACACATCCTAACTAGCATGTGATACAACCAAAAAAAATGTTATGAAATGGTCCTTAAAAAAATTCATAACAACATGGTCTAATGTTAAAATTAGTCTAAAAATGATGAAAATAGAAATGAGCAGATTGAAAAATGGATTATGGAGTAAAAAATAAGACCTAGAATTTATAAAATGAACCTTAGGAACTAGGGTGTAAAATTAAATTTTCTACCTATATATTCACCCCTTGGGGTAATAAAATTAATTTCATCCTACCATTTTAGAATTTTTATCTCTAACATTATGAATAAAATCAATGAGATATGGCTCAATGACCAGGATGGAGGCATGTGAGTGACCAGGTTTGGGAGCACAAGTGACCTCCACATGACAAGTAGCTAGTAAGTAAACCCTTCTTGAGTAAATTTAGAATTTATTAAACATCTAATGTTAGGTTTAGGGATAAAAATTATGAATTTTTCATTTTCATGGCATAAAAAAAGGTGACAATGCCTAATTTGAAACATCAAAAATGCCCTTTTTTGGTGGAAATCATTGAATTGATGATTTCACCAAAATAGGTGAAGTCACTGTTTATTATGGAATTCACCAAATCGATGATTTTTCCAAAATAGGTGAAGATGTCATTTTCATTAAAAAATGGTGACATCACCCTAAATGGTATAAAACACCTAAATAGTTACTTTGTCATTAATAAAAATTAGTGACTTCATTCAAAAATAACAAGTAATAGCTAAGATAAATTAGATCAAACCTCTAGGTATTTAGTAAGTAAAAAATAGGTCTAAGCATTAAAAAAAGGTTAAGTAAAATAGGCACAATGATAGGTACTTGTTAGCAAAACTTGTGAGTTAGATATATCCTGATGCTAATCTATTTATTATTGTAAGAGTGACTTAATGTCCTAATGGCATAAGAGCAATGGCTATATTGATTATAGATGGCCCAAATCTCGATTGAAGAGATGTGTGTTTTATTAGAGGTTTTTGATCTACTAGATGTGTCATAAATGCCCATTATTAGATTAGATAAAGCTTACTTTAGTGCATTGGTTGAGCACTAGTATTTATATACTTCCACCTTCCCCTTACTAATAGGGGAGGTGATAGTGGCATTAGAGAACACATGGTGTATACTAAATTTACCCATGAGAGGTTAGATATTACTCTTATTAGACCCATCACACCAGTATGAAGTGATGGATGATTTGGTCAACTACTACAACATTCCCATGCCACATGAGAATGTTGATATTGATTTGTTGGGGCTATACATATGTTACTACCCAACCTTATGATGTCACCTAATAGCTTACTATCACCAGGTACCATGCTACCACCTAGTGGCATATTACCACCCAACAACATAATAATGTTTGATATCATAATGCCTTATACCAACATAATGATTCCTGGTGGCATATTGTTGCCCAACAACTTGAAGTCACTCAATATAATGTAGTCACACAACAACATAGTATCATGAAAAATAAATAGGGCAATTTTCCACCTCCTTTCTGAGGAGCTGACACTACTAACACCAATTGCTAGAGAGGTTATGGTTATGATGGTCATTATTAATGACATATTAGTATTAACAAGAGTGACTAATTTTTTCATATGCACCTAGGAGGAGTGATTAAATATATACTAGATTATATAGCTAGGTTTGCATGGGGGTGGTAGTATTGGCCCAGTTATATATGGATTTACATATGGTGGCCTACCAAGGATTTTAGAGTATTGGTGTCATGACTTTGATCCAAGTTTAGGGATAAAAGCATATAGTGATAAAGTGCCTAGTAGGGTAGAGATGGGTACAAGGCCCATAGGATCTAGTATCATATGGATGGGTCAAGATAAGTGTAAGGTCTAGAGGACATCATGATGATATTTACCATTATCATTAGATGTTAGATGAGTTTACAACAATATATTTCATTTGGTATACCTACTTGACACTATAGATTCAATTCAGATTTCATAGATGGTACATTGCCTATATAAATTCTAAGTGTTTTTTGATAGGTAGGAAAACACACATTATATAGGATTATAAACTAGATTGGGTGTTGTGCTAATTTGGGATGAAGTAAGATGTATCAAATGATCTTAGGTGGTTTGTTTATAGTACCCAAGATATCAGTTGAGTGATGCTAGTGATTCTAAAGAGCATGAGTATATGTAGTTATGGGGGAGTACCATGGATTTATTAGACCTATAGAGGAGGACCCATAAATGTAGGTTTGATATAAAATTATGTGATATGGTGAGCCTAGTTTTGTCCATAGAGATTGATAGTGCCTTGAAAGGCACTAGAATAGGTACAGGCTAGACAGGGAGAGGCTTAGGGTGGGGATGAGATGGAGGTAGATCTAGGTGAAGATGAGATAGATGTAGATTAGCGTGGGGATTAAAGTATTGGTTAGGAAGGTATACAAATAGATCTAGGCTAGGTAGGTACTAGTGTTACATAGGTAGATCCAAGCCAAGTAGGGTCATAATGTATGTGTGTAGATAGGGACACTACCTTATTTGAGGAGGAGATCAATGATAGATTAGGTGATGTTAAAGGCTTAGAGATGAGAGTGGGTCAATTATAGGCATAGGTGACTCTTAGGGATGACCAAATTACTACCCTTCATTTAGAGATTGACTTGTTGAAGGTAAAGGTAATATAGATGGCATAGGTATAGGCACAAATATAGACTACTAGACATTAGGCTATATTTGGGAGGGATCAATCTAGGGAAGATGTTCAAAGGCTCTAGTGTGAGTGAGATAAGGCATGGGTAGTAGTAACATAGATAGTTTTTTATAGTATGGTTTAGAGATCCTTAGGGCTAAGGATGAGGCCTCATAATATTGGTGAGCTTATGAGATAACTATTCCCAAGGACTAGTAAATCCCTACATTTGAGGTATGGGATGCATAAAGAGCTAGTAGTATGTCCTCTTGATTGAGATTGAGGACACATGATATAGTGACTTTAGGGAATTTAGTTAGATATTTGTGGCTACCTCTACCAATAGATCCACAAGGGCCACCACTTCCTATAGGACCTAGGGATTCTTATATTTAGAGTTGATGTTGTATAAATCTTATGCATTTTTATATTTCGGCACTATGACATCTATATCATTGTGATGTATATGACATTCATTTTTTTTAGATGTATGACATTCATACTTGGTATATGGACTTGTACACATAATTTTATTCTTTTGATATATATGTGATGTTCCTTTCTTGCTTTATCATGATGTGTTATGGTCTCATGTTTATGATGTGATTAATTTTTAAATGTTTATCTTATTAATTTCCTTTCACACATGTACATGATATCAAATGTGTTTTATGCTTTGTCATTTAATGTATATATGCCATGTATATGAGATGTTGGAATGTAGTTATCTACTCATGTTTATGACCTATAATATATGCCTATTCAGAGATGCACATCCTTATTAGCACATAGTATTTTAAGTATAATTTGGTTATTATGGGTTGATTTTTTCTTGGGTATGCCTATTGTGAACAAGGGGAAATATTTTTCGCACAATTATTTGAGAGATCTTTGGCCTGATTTTGTTGTATCATAAATACAAAAAAAACCATAATAACAATATATGACATATGCATGAAAAACTTAATTTAAATGCAAGTATAATTAACTTAGGCATAAGATATGATCAATAAAATCCACATTGTAAATATAATGCAATAAACTAAGTGTATGAGTGAATACAAATACTCAAACCTCAAGTACAAGATATAAATAATCAAGGCTTAAGTGTATACATATTTTAATAAACCTACGACAACCAAGGAAAATGTATTCACAATAAAAGACATTATTTATCAACCAATTAAAAAATAAACAAACAAAAAAAAACCTAAGTAAATAACTAAATCAAAAACTAAATTAAATAGACACATGGAATATAAATAACATAAGTAAGAAACAAAAAACATAATAATCTAACTAAAGAACAATCAATTAAAGGAACTTTATAGGGCATGAATGTAATAAACAAACTAATCTAAGGCAAATAAAAATAAACAAACTATTCTAAGGCAAATAAAAAAAACTAAACTAATGCAAATGAAAATAAATAAACTAATCTAATGCAAATGCAACAAACAACAAAATATAAATAAGTAATGAACTAAAACTACTTAATGAAACTATTTGTGCATGTGTAAGAGAAGTGTTATGCTTAAAAAAAGGTTTCTATAGGGAATAATGACATAGTTATGATGATACAATAATGGAAAGGGGGAATAGAAGAATGAGGAAGGGGTGACCAAGATGACTCCAAATTCCCTAGGCATGTGGACTTTGGCTACATAGTCCCATGGATACTAGCTCCAACATGGACTTTAGGTTAAATGTAGTTGTCCTAAGAATTAGGAACTGAAGAAAAATGATAATATAGGAAATAGATTGATTGTAGAGGAAAATAGGAATGGGATCACAAAATGGTGAGAGCATAATAATAAAGGTTAGTGCTCACAACTATGAGAGTATCAAGCTTAGGAACTCATGAAACTACAAAAACATGATTTAAGCTAAAACCACACTGAATGGTAAAAGGTGAGTTTTCACAAATGAAATAGGTTTGTAATTCATAGCGTCCACTACATCTAAGGCTATAAACAAGAAATATCTCATAAAATGGTGAGAGAATTTTTAGACAAACCTATAACAAATAATGGTTAATGAAATTAACAAACTAACTCAATCAATTATACTAGTTGAGTTGATGTGGGATGCCCCATACATCCAAGCATTACCTACATAGTTTGTATGAACCTCAAGATGATGTATATCTCCTATAAATGTGATGGAAAATAATTATAAAATGGTAAAGGTAAATGGAAATGGTCATGGTTGGATACAAGGTTCCTACTTGATAAATGTGGTAAACAACACCACCCAGAACAAAGGTAAAATGACAAAAAAATAGGATGGTAAAACAAGGGAAAAATTATGACTTAATATCTCTCATGTATTTTAAGAGCCTTTTTCTAAATTTTAGGATTTTTTATTATTTTTGGGGATTTTCAAATTTATAGGATTTTTGACATCTCAACTCAATAGAGGCATATAAGATATAGAATGGGTTAAATTGCTAAATGATGAGAGTGTTGGCTTAGGTTTCTCACAAAAGGATGGGAGCATGTCTTAAGTTACTCAAAAAATGGTGAGAGTGAGACTTATGTTACTCTCAAAATGGTGACAGTGTGGCATAGGTTTCTTGTAAAATAGTGAGAGCATTACTTAAGTTACTCATAAAATGGTGAGATAATGGCTTAGGTTGTTCATAAAATGGTGAGAGAATTGGTATAATGGTGGCTAAGTTGACCTCAAAAATATTGATTAATACCTACATAATCCAAATAGATCTCAATCCATTGTAGTTCACCCTATACTGAAGAACCTGACTAAGTAATAGTAAGCTTTTGAATTGGAAGATGGCATAAATATAATGTTACCATAAGTTGTGATGATAAAGACTTTGGTAAAAGTGAAGGATACAATTCTCATGGTCATTATCAAAATTCTCAAATATACTACCATTTAACGAAGGCATTCAATAGTCCTAAGTCTAAATCATCTACTAAAACTACTTATAAACCCAACCATCGATGTTGTCTAAAGTAAAAATGGTTTAGAACCAAGGTCAAAAGGGGTTATGGTAGAAGAAAAAAATAAAGGAAAGGCATGGCAGGAAAGGAAAATGGCATAGTATGAAGATATGGTACAACACAAAGTAATTGATCCTCATAGACAATACTTCAAGTCACTCAAGTGAGAAATTTCTTGAGATGCATCATGTTCATTAGATCATCAAGTTCTCCTTCTATCATAGCTAAAATATATACCTTAGAACCATAGTTAGTGGTAATGATATAGGTGCTTAGCTAATTAGGCTTAAAATTGCCCCTTTTTTTGCATTTAACATTGGTGTTTTTCTAGTTATATTTAAGTACAAAATCAGCAAGCTCAAATTCTTTATGTTAGACATACCTATTGTATTGACTACATAATTGGTTTTGATATGATTGAAGGATATTCAAGGTTACCATTCAATTTTTATATAGTAATTTTAGCTATTTATAATGAGATACTCTATAATCTTCATCATCTAGTATATGCTTTATTTAAATGCACAAAGAAGGTAAATCGACCTCAACATGAAGAATGGAATCAATACCATAACAATTAGGGAATAGGGTGTAGCTCCTGTTGGAGTGAAAAAATTGGTTTGGTAAGCTTGAAGGGAATGAAAAATTTGCAAGTGCTAATATTGGCCTACATCATTGATGATATTTTTGAATATATTTATAATGGTCTTATTAGACACCTCTACTTGGTTGTTGCCTTATGGTAAGTATGGAGTGTAAAAATGTTGGGTAATATGGTATTCAGCACAAAGGGCTATTACATCCTTATTTTTGAATGAACCACCATTATCACATATAAGGTCAGAGGTAATGTCATTGAGGTAAATGAGGTAATTGAAAATGAACTTAGGTATTTGTTCATTGGTCACGTAAGTTAGGGGAATGGATTCCACCCACTTAGTGAAGTACTATATGGTAGTAAGGATATGTTTATGGCCATCTAAGGATGAAGTGTTAATATTTCCTATGAGTTCAAGTTCCCACGTTGAAAAATACCATGGTATGGTTAGTGGTTTGAGTGTTTCATCTGGAACATATATCATATTATCATGATTCTAACATTATACACAACTTTTAACATGTGCAATGACATTGATGTCCTTAGTTAGCTAATAATAACCAGAACATAGTAATTTTTTTGTAATGAAAACCCCATTGGTGTGGTCCCCACAAACCCCTTTGTGAACTTACCTTGACACTAATCCATATTCTATCAAGGTAAACAAGGAAGTAGAGTTCCATCAAAACTTATATGGTAAAGTGTGGGTCTAAGTAATGTGTAATGAAAGGCTTAATGGATGAAGAATTTTTTTATGAGAAAGGTTAGCTAGGATTATTTGGTCATGAAGGTAATATACACTTTAACATACCAAGAAGAACCAAAACAAACAATAAAGTAAATCATTTCAACAATCTAAGGTTCATGGGCAGGTACAAGAATATTTTTAATAAGGAACTGATAATCTCTAGCCTTATCTATGATTTATATCATAAAACCAATCATGGCCATGGAAAATGTTACTTTGCTATTGACCTAAGGTATCTACTCAAATTGAAGATAGAATATTTTTTTTTTGAGATTATCTACCATACCTTTTTAAGGCATGAACTTCTCATCCTTAGTCTAAAATTGGTTTATGACCTGATTGATAATACACTGATAATATCCATGAACCAATAAATGTTGGATATTTCATTATACCACTAGGTGAAGTCCTTCAATGATTGTTTCACTATAATCATTGTTTCACTATATCACTATAATCACCTAAAGTTACACTATAGTGTTAAGAGTGCCACGAGACTACTTATGCCTTGATTAGCCCTAGACCTATCTTAGGGCCTATTTTCACACTTATCTAGCCTTCATGTCGGCTATAGGCATCCCTAAAGTAGTTTTAAACCCTCATTCTTATATATTGGCCCTTCATGACTTAGGTTCTACCACTTGGACATTAGCACCATAATAGGGATAGTATTACCACATGGCACTAGTGTCAATTTTGGTGTTATTGTCCTTTCCATCCTTTTTCCATAAATGGATATCTTTTCAAATCTTAGACAATCTAGGGTCATCTTATACCTATTTTAACACCGTCAAAATCACCATAATAGTATATATAAATTAATTTTATCCCTCTAACCATTATATGGAAATGAGATGCAAATAACACATACAAACTCAGAACAAGTTGTGCACAATTAATGTTATCAATCCCTATTCTACCCTACTTCTGCATAATACCATCTACAATATTCCTAATCTCAAATTACTTATATTTATTGTCTCAAGAAAATTCAAATCACTCAAGTTTATAATCATACTATCTTCACTTACACTTGCACCATAACTTAGGTGGAGATAACTACATACGGCTTGATCCTTCTTTGGAGTATTAGTATGTAGGAAATTCTCATCATAGTGGGGTATTGAGGATGTCCAACATACCCCACTAATAACACACTTTATTTCTTGTATCAATTGGATGTCTTAACAATATGGATGATTAAGTTTTGATCATAAAATCAATTAAAACAAGTTATCTATAGGGTTATAGAACTCATGTGTGCAGGAATAGGCTCGACATACCTAGACACAAGTGCACCCAGAAGCTTAGAATAGTTATACACAAAGGACACTATTGCCAAAATAGGGACACTAACACCACATGTCACTATTATCTAATTAGGTAAATACTATCTATGAGGGGTTTTGACACTTGGATCATATTTTAAATACTTATACCAGCATATAACTCACTTTTTAGCCTCCATATCATCTATCTTAGTCATTTTCCAACTAAGATCTCATTTACATTATATATTATTATTTTTAGAAAGGTCAACTTTATTTAATTTTATAATAGATTAGTGGTTGTATTTATTGCATATTTATACCCTAATTTATTATAATTAACCCTTTAACAACATAGTATTTACATTCATCTAATTCCTAAAAGGTTAAAACATTTGGTGAACTTGACTTACTTTTAATACTATTCAAACCCTAACCCTAGATGATACTAGGTTTGTATCCTTCTTTTCCATTTTTCATTGGTTGTGGTAAGATTTTTAGATTTCATACATTCTATTTTAGAAGTCTTATTTCACATTTTTTTACTATATGCCATCAAAAAAAGTTACATCTCTTCCCTTAAAAATAAGTGTTAGTCTTAGTTGCAATCCTATTGAGAATACTCAAATTGCTTCCATTCAAGATTATACCATGGACAAGGGACTAGTTAAAACTACTATCATTGATCCCTCATGCCCTAATTATGTGGAACTAAATGATAATGAATCCTAATATGATCAATAGAATCAATATTGATATGATATACAAGATGGGAATCAGGACATTCTCCCCCCACTTAATAATGACAATGTCATAGTCAATAAGGATGAGATTTTTGAAAGATTTAAAGATAGACTTAAATAACAACCCCATGATCATGCATAGATTTTACAAGCCATGATGGAATAAAAAACAAATCAAATAATGGTCAAACATATATTCCCCTTAATAAAAACATTGTTACACCTAATTTTGGGCCAGCTTATCTTGTACAACAACTATTTTTCACTTGATAACCTTCAATGGTAGCTACACCTCCTAAAACTAGTTCCTCCTCTCCATATGTACAATCCTTTATGCATGGAATTCATTATATGTAGGATAAGGTGTTACATGTTGAGAAGGGAACTATTAGGTCATCACATGCCTTAGATTATAAGTCTTTTACATACACCTTTGGCACATCACATAGTGGCAACTCTTTTTTCCATAAAAATTTGTGGCACCTAATCTTACATTATATGATAGTAAGGATGACTCAAAGCACCATCTACATGTTTTCCACATAACATGTTTAGACTATGTATCTAGTGATTGGCTCCTCACTAACTTTTTTCCATGAAGTCTAAATTGTTATGCCCTACAGTGGTTCTATGATCTATTGAATCAGTCTATTATTGCATTTAATCCATTATTCCCTACACTTCTTAATTAACATTAGTGATAATATCTCATATGCTCAAGTAGCACAATTGAATAAAAAATACAATGAGACTATTGTTGAATATGTCTTGCAATATAAGACTATATTATCCAAGTTGACTAGCCCCATGGCAAATAGAGAGCTCTAAGGCATATTTAAATACATCCTACTACTAGCATTAAATGAATCTATCTTATTCAAGAAGTTTTCAACCTTCACATATTTATGTCACACAATAAAATAAAGAGAAGTCAATATTCTCTATATGGGTAAACTAAAATATATAAGTGGATCAAAATCAACTACTAAGAGTTCTAGTACACCTCTATGCAAGGTAAGGGCCAATGAAATCAAGAGTGATCCAAATGCCACAGTTAAAATAACTTTAAATCCATATCCTAACTTGGTTTATCAACTCTTCCATAAAGAGTTTTCACCAACCTTCCAAAATCACCAACACGTGTTTTATAAAAACTCCTAGAATGCAATGTCATATCTATTAGTCCCATCAAAGAGGTTGATATGACATGAAATATTCTAAAAAACTATGATTCCAATGCATTTTATGAATATCATTAGCACTAATCCATACAAAAAATTGATGCATCACATTGAAACATAAGATACAATATTTGATAAAGGCCAACATAATTGATATGGGCACACCCAATAAGGCACCCAAAGTTCAAAAAATGGAAGATAAGGCATTGAAAATATTCTTAGATATATTTCCAAATCATATAGAAAATGAGGTAGGGGTCCTTCAAGTGTTCACTATACATATCAAGCACATCCACCATTGGAATCATATCACACTGCTATAAAGGATGCACACCCCATACACAATATCATCAATGTGTAACATACTATAGTTTTAGATAGACCACTCATCATCTTCTCAAAATAGGATATTGTTGATGGTTATTCATATTTATATGCACTCTTGTATGCACTTACATAGATCATAATCCTATTCAGAGTGTTATGGTTGATAAAGGTTTAAGTATTAACATATGCATTATCACACTTATATAAAATTTGGGGTATTCAGAGTAGGATATGTCTCCTATAAACATATTCATTCATCATTTTAGTGTCCATGTTTAGACTTCCATCAGGGAAATCCTACTTCCACTACAGATTACACCAGCACATGTGGTCACTATATTCTTATTAGTACCTAGTGCAGGCATATTTGACATGTTACTAGGTAGGCCATGGATACAATAGTTATGATCCATCCTATCCACCATGCACATATGCATTAAATATATACATACAAATTAGGTGACCACAATTGAGGGTTCTCATATTAGTATCTTGTATTTGTCCCATAGACAGCTACACTTTAGTTACTAGTTATAGATTAGTTACTAATTATATATCAATTACTAGTTATAGTGTTGACCATAGTTCCTATCATTACACCTTAGATTTTAGTGGAGCCACCAATGCAAGTGAGGTCTACTCCTACAATGTCACCATGTACACATAATCTCCAATGGAGACCATTATTAGAGAGACCCTTGCATCAGAGAAATGTTTCATATTATATAGGGCTTCCTTATACTCATTTTATTCTAAGATTAATATTATTGAGTTCTTAGGGTACTCAACATAGGGCACCTATGACAAATAGAGCATCTTCTACCAAATAGGTCCTTAGGACCCCTAAAGTTCATAAGACACCATAATTAGTTTCATGAATTCTTAGCACCACTTCATAGCTAGTACTTAGATCATTTATTAAAGTAGGTTCTAGGAACACAATTAAATTTTCATATAGCATGCATAATCAGTGTTCCTTTATTTGACATAGGCCACATTTATAATGAGTCTCCCATGAGACACATTGGTTAATATTGTTCCTCCCTTCTTGTACATACTTTCCTTATTTATTGTTCCTTGTACATAATTTCATTTTCATATTGATTATACATATATTATATCCATAAAATATAAAAACAATGTAAAATGTCCAAAAACATAAAAACTTTAAAATATTTACTCAAAAAACATAAAAGTATAGAGTGTATGTATTTCCATGTTTACACTTATTATATTTTCTAGACACTACATAGTATAGCTATCTTACTATATTTATTTTTATCATATATACATGCTTCACTTGTCATTATTAAGTGCATGTAGACTCCTTATAGGACTCAGGTCCACTAAACTAATCCATATTTACTACTATCTACCCATTAGGGCATACATATAGATACATGGGTTCTTCATTTGACTTATTCACCCATTTAGGTGCACCCTATACACATTTTAAATTACTAAGTTACATATTTCTAAACTCTATGTCATATATTTAACATTATTTTATCTTGATATTGATCATGTTATACTTAATTTTTTTGTAGGCTACTACTACTTTCATTTCTTGCTTTCCTAGTTTAGACTTGATTATGTCTCTATACTTCTTCTATTTGATGGAATTAGAATATGATATTGTTTTATGGCTCTACACCACTTATTTTCACAATGTGTATGCTTTAGAAATGTGCCCATGTCCTTGTGTGTGCCTTGCTAATTAGATATGCAAACATTTGAACATGTCTTTCTATGTGTCTCTAAGCCAACATGTTTATTGTTTCTATATGTGGACATTTGAACATGTCCTTATATGTCTTGATTTCTTAGATTTAGTAACATGTGCCCATTTCCCTTATATTGTGGCCCCTTGGCCTACTTTTTATGCCTCATGTGTGTTATATGTATGATTTTTATATGCATCATGGCCATGACACTTGTCTCTTGCTTATTACACACTCCAATTTTAGATGCCATGAGACACCTCATGCATCTCCCCTTCCTATTTGGGTGACCTGATGGACATCATTCCCTATCCCTTAGGTATCTACTTAGTTATTACCTAGACTTGTTATTCACATACATTGTTATATCTATCTTGATAGCCTTGTTAATGCTAGACATAACATGCATCACACATTATAAACTTATGCTTAGATTAACTAAAATTTTGATGTTATGTACACACATTGTATTATATTATTATGTAGATATCATATATGCTCTGGATAACACACATCTTGTAAGAATTTTTATTTTGTGGACAGTTCTTGTATAGTTTCAAAAACTCCCCTTAAAATAAGGGGAATTCATAGAGGTTTCTTATAGAGATTAGGCTATCAAAATGTGCTCAAAGTACTATTTTTAGCACACACACTCTAAACATAGAAATCAAACTCATATAAACATAATGGGAAATAGTGACACAGAGATTAGTTAAAGTTACACATAAATCATAATAGTTAGACATTAACACCCAAATTGGGATACTAGTACCACATGTCACTACTATCCATTATATGGAACTACTATCTAATAAATTTAGTTTCAAAAAAATCTAGATTGGTTAGAAAATTACAATAGGTACAATCCAAGTTTACATAGGTTCAATTACATATTAAATAGTTTTACTCAGTTGAGCTCAGATTCATACCAATTTTTCTTAGTTTAGTTTAGATTCATACCAATGTGCTTAGATTGGGGGCATCATATGTGACATGACCATTCCCACTTATAGTTCATATACTTAGATATAGATTATTACATCTCAATCCACAATCCATATGTTTAGATATCAAATTTGGGGGCATGTGCACAACACATTATTTCTATATGCTCACTTATAAACTAGTTGATCAGATGGAATGATAAAATTCATGTCATTCTCTATGTTTTATACATCAGACACCATGTTCTAGGTTACATATTAGATTCATGTCTTACTCTATCTTTATTGGTTGGAATTTTTGAGTGCCTTAGAGCCACCTAATATACCTAAGTGGTTATAGAGCCAACATCTCTAGTTAGATGTATCTAATTAGAGATTTATAGTGACATCATATAGTTTCAATGTCAGAGTCATCTAATACACATGGTTACTAATGATGGATTCATATTCTTCTTAATTTTTTAAGACACATACATAAAAGGGTTGGCACACCATTAGTATAATCTAAGTTATTCATAGATCATGATCTACCAAGCAGGTGTGGGCAATGATGGAGTCAAAACTAGATTGGGTTATTGAGCCACCCATACATGGGGATTGATCAATCCATCATCTTATTCTAATTTATTCACTAATTGATCACTATATATATGCACACACATAGGTTATCACTAATTTTATGCATTGGTTCACATTCCTAGTGAAGTGTATTCATTCCTTTCTTCTCTTTTCTCCATTTATTTAGTTATAATTCTTTACTCAATTTTGTTTTTTCTTTTGGTATCTCTTAATTAAGGACTTATCTATGCATATTTTATTTTTAAAACATCCAATGGAACATGCTTCACATACTCAGATCTAGATTCATGGACTTCACCTCTTAGGTAAGTCTAGGTATGTTTTTTTTTAATTTATCCTAGTTATTTAACTTTGATGAATTTATAGATAAAGGGGGAGGGTAAAATGTAATCACCTAAAAATGACACTTGAGTATTAAGAGTGCTACTTGAGACCACCTATCCCTATTTTTAACCCTAGACATATCTTAGTGCTTAATTTCACATGTATCCAACCTTCATGTGGGCCACAAGCATCCCTAAACATCCTTAAAGAAGTCTTAGGCCCTCATTCTTATGTCTTACCCATTCATATCTCAGGTTCCTCCACATAGACACTAGTTTCATAATAGGGATAGTAGCACCACATGGTGCTAGTGTTCTAATTTTGGTACTACTATCCTTTCCCTCCTTTTTCCATAGATGGATATATTTTCAAATATTAGACCATATAGGAATATATTATATCTATTTTAACACTATGACAAGAACTATAATAGTATATATACATGAATTTTATCCCTATAACCACTATATGGAAATGAGATTGAAATTATAAATACAAACTCAAAATAAGTTGTGCATAATTATGGTTATCAATCCCTATTATACCCTACTTTTATATAATACCATCTACAACATTCTTAAGCTTAGATTACTCAAATTTATACTCTCAATGTCATTCAAAGTGTATACACATAATATTTTCAACTTTTATCAAATTTTGATTATTTATATCTTGCAAGAACCCTTAGAGTCTCAATATCCTTGAGTGCACACCTTAAGGGGTGCATCAAGAAAGGGGTAAATAGACCATTGGTGCTTCATAGGATTGTTGTCCCTTATTTACACTTATTACTAATCCAAATAGATCCTAAAAACTTTACCCTAATTTTTAATCCTCTTTTCCACACTCTATTCTTTTATCACCTTTCATACCCCTTTTCTTAACATTAAACCCCTTTCGATAGTTTACATGACTAGCTCGACTAGGTCGACCTTGTACTCTTATTAGTGAAACTCATTTAGGGTTTAGGTTGTCTCTTGGCTGACCTATCCCATGACCTAATGAGTTTTTGTAAACAATGATACTAGGTCGATTGGGTCAACCCTATCAGCCAAAAATTTCAAAAGGGTTTAGGGTTAGATCCACCTATATATACAAGATCATTTTTTCATTATTAGATAGACATTAAGAGTTATTATTAATTTACACATATTTACAATTTGATCTCCAAAAATTCTACTTGATGAGTCTTAGCTTAGGGTTTTTACTTGAAGAATCTAGTCTTATGGAATGTTATGGCCTTTCGTAGTGATCCTTATAAACCAAAACAACCTATTATGAATCCCCTTTTGTCAAAGGAGAGACTGAGTCTTGATAGGTTCATATTTTAGGTAATTATCTCTAACTTTGATCCTCTCTTTAGTAGATGAAATAACATAAGTATTGGCTTTTGAATAATAGTAATCTTATTTTCCATGTATTAGGGTATTACCTATATATAGCTTAATTAGGATTCTTGTATGCATGTTTAATTTATTTTATTTAATAACCCCCATATTGTGCCACAAGCTTTGGTGAGCACTAGATTAGATTGTTACTTTAATTATTATTAGTTTATTTAATATGAAAATATAAGACTTAGTTAGGGTTTTTACAGAGTTATAATTGACTAGAGGCTTTGGAAACCTCCTTAGAGATGTTATTGTGATAATATATCTCCTAATTGGGTCTAGCAGATCCACACATTAGTCATGTTCTTGATTATCTAATGTATCCCCAATCAGAAGTGTAAGTAGGATCTATCTTCTCTGAGCTAGGATTGATTTATAGATTTGATGTATTTTTGATTGCATACATTCTAGTGAACCCAACATGAATCTAACCCTTGCTAGGATTCTTTTATACATGTTTAATTTCTTTTGTTTACTAACCTCCATATTATTCCACAAGATTTGGTAAGCACTAGATTAGATTGTTACTTATTATTATTTTATTGAATATGAAAATATAAGACTTGGTTAGGGTTATTACAAAGTTTTAATTGACTAGAGGATTTAGAAACCTCCTTAGAGATTTTATTGTGATAAGATATTCCCTAATTGGGTCTAGAAGATCCACATATCAGTCATGTTCCTGATTATCTAATGTATCCCCAATCAGAAGTGTAAGTAAGATCTATCTTCTTTGAGCTATGATTAATTTATAGATCTAATGTATCTCTGATTGCATACATTCTGGTGAACCCAACATGAATCTAACCTTTTCAAAGTTTTATTTCACATTTTTAAATTTTTATCATTTTATTTATTTTTTTTATATATTTTTGATACTAGGTCGATAGGGATGGTATAGTCTCTAACTTTTGTGCATAGGTTTAACACATAGTCACATCAAAAATGACTTTGTTATTTTTTGAAGGTCTTCACCAGATATAGGTTACTAGGTCAAATAGGTCAACAAAATACTCTTATTCATCTCCAAAACAACAAATTAGGTTAAACAGGTTGACATAGTATTCTAAATAGCTTACAAAAAACATATTAGGTTGACCAAGATAGTATAGTCATCTTAATACATTTTAACAAATAGGGTATTGTAGAACTAGGTTGACCCAGTTGATACAGTTGGTAGAATTTTCAAGTAACATTCAAGACACTTTGACAAGAATTACATATTCCTCAGTATATTTCAACCCACCAAGGTTCCTTTATCTCTCTCTCTCTTTTATTTTATTTTTTCCTTATAGTCATATTTTTTAAAGTTTATAGTCTTTCAAACTACCACCATAGAGTAAACTAGGTTGACCTGATTGACCTAGTTTTGTATTTTGTATTTTGACTAGATCACTTTTAGCCTAAATGTCCTAAAACCATCCATAGATTTATTTATAGTTCCATAATTTTATCCAAATTCCATATCACACTTAAAATAACAATTTATAATCTAATAACATTTAGAATGACCACTTAGTTAGCTTTTACTTTTCAATTGACTACTTGCTTTTTGCTCATTGTATGTTATATTGCAAAAACTTGCATTGGTTAGAGTTCATACAAGGTTTTGTGTTGTTTAAGTAAATTGGATAATTATCATTGACCTAATTGATTATGTGATTACTATCATTTCTTTATTTCAAGTACATCACAAAATATTTCCCTATTTTTAGTACATTGTCATTCTATTTGACATAGTATCTTATAGATTATTTTTCCTCCTTGCCTACAATACTAGGTCAACCAAGTCGACCCTATATCTCTTTTACCAATCAAATTATAGTACTAAGTTTACCCAATTGACTTTGTACTCTTATCAAGCTCTATTTTTCCTAGTTTTTAGTACTAGGTCAACCTAGTTGAATCTATATTCTTATAGCCTATCATGTCTATTTAACTTAGCTCTCTATTTCTCCTTAGTATTTTGTTTATTTTTCTCAAATCATCATAAAGTCCCCTATCAAAATATTCTTAGAAAACCTAAATCCATTTATATATTATATGTAATGTTCATTTATCACTCTCTTTTCCTACCAAGATCACCGTCACTCCTGGAGAAGCTCTTCCCCTCCTTCATATTTGGATTGTAACATGGTGAAAATAACACCTCAAGATTAAGTATGTTGATTTGATCCTTTTTATACCTATCAAGACAATTCTCATCTTTCAACTCTTCAACATAATGTGGGAGTAATTTACACAAGTCTCTCCAATAATCCCACTCATAATCCATCTTCCAACAACCCTCCTCCTAATACCAATTTGGGGAGTTCTCCTACAAACACAAACCCACCAATTGATATGGCTCAAATTTTTGCATAAGTCATATAAAAAATTAACATAATGAGAAGTTCTAACACTTATCAAATGATGAAATTACAACATAATTTGATCAATATGGATAATCAACCTCCAGCTTCAATCCTCAAGCCAACCCAAGTTTTATTCCTCCACCTCTTAGAGATGCCTCAATATTTGTTATTCCTCAACCTATTATTAATAAAAAGTGCTCCAAAATATCTAAAATGAACCTTCAGATTTTCTCATCATGTCCATTAATATTGGTTATAAATCTCCAACTATCAAGTATGATGGGACTAAATACCCTTCATCCTTTCTCAAATCCTTTGACAATATTTACAAAGAGTGGATCCAAACTAATAATTTCACCACAACTAAACTTCTAGTTAAAACCTTCACTCATGATGTATTAGAATGGTAAAACCAACTTACCCAACATTCCATTTGGAAACTTCAGGATTTATTCAATCCTTTAGTTAAATAATTTCAACATAATGATCTTCCTAAAAATTATCTTATCCATTTCATCAATGATAAGCAATGTCCCACCAAATCAGCTCATGATTTTATCAAAAAATGTAAATATTTGGCCCTTAAATCTAACCATAACATGATTGATGATGATCTATTTAAAATTGTTGTCACTACTTTACCTCCTTCTCTTAAATATAAGGTTAAAAAATTTACTCCCCAAACACTTAATGAAGCTCTTGACCAAGCTAAATGTCAAGACTTTATCATGAATAAATTTGGACATAATCATAAATTCCTTAAAGGATATTTTTAAACTTATACCAATTCTATCACCAGTAATACTCCTCAAACCAAATGAAGAGTTGATAAAGCTATAATTCCCCCATATTCTCACATACCACTCACTATGCAAAATATGAAATAATTCTTACCACCCTCTAAACCCTTTACTTATCCAAATATTCCACCTAAGTGATATGACCCTAATCAATTTTGTTCATTCTATTCTGATATTGGTCATTCCCATGAATCTTGTATAGGGATTACTAAATTTTTTATCTCTTACATGCTTGGTTATTCTTTCACTCAAAAAGCCATGATCAACCTTTATCATCAATAGTACAATACCACTTCTCAAAAATGATAGGTTTATAAAGCTTCTTATTCCCATAACCAAAAATATTTTTCCACTAATAATAATTAACAAAATACTAATGATGTTTGTGATATTGATGTTGACTATGACCAATAATATAATATTTCTCAATATGTTAACACAACTAAGGTCAACTATCATTGCAATCTGACTCACAAAGATCCTATCATCAAACCTAAGAAACCATCTTTGGAAGAACAACTTCTCAAAGATACTACCACCACTAATTTAGCTTAAAAAAATCCTTGAGAAACCCCCTCCTTCTTCCAATCCCCCAAAAATTTCCATTCCTTCAAAATCTACTTTACCTTCCAAAAATTGCACTAGTTTTTCTTCTAAATCTCATTGAAACTTTCTTTAAGAACTCAACTCCATGCCTTCCAACATTACACTTATGGAGTTAGTTCGTACTTACCCTTGTCATCATAAGTTCCTTATGCAAAAATTATAATAAATTGAATATCTATCTCCCATAGATGAATAACCACCTTCTATCAAGCCTCAACCTACCAACATACATACCATTGAAACTATTTGTCCTTCTTCTAAGCCTTTTATTGAATTTCTTGAAGAGGATATGATTAATGATGAAATAATTTTTTGTGTTGGTTATCCACCATTATTCATTAAAATAACCATTAATACTACCCTTATCTATAAATTCTTAGTTGATTAAGGGTCCAGTATTAATGTGACATCTTTGTGGCTTATCTAACAACTTGGCTATAATAAGGATAATATCAAGCAAACCCAGCTTACCTTCTATGGATTTGATAAAAATAATAAAAATACACTTGGCTATATTTGGATTCCCCTAAAAATTATACCTAAAACCATTTAAACAAAACTTATGATCCTTGATTTACCCCTATCTTATAGCACACTCCTTGGTCATCCATAGACTCATAGAATTGGGGTTATCACTTATTATAGTATCAAATACATTAAATTCTTACATAATGACAAGAGGTATAAGCATGAGGTTAATCCCAACCCTTATATTATTTAACTTCCTAATCCAAAATCTCAATACCATGTTCCTACCATCCCTACCATCAATAGTGCTACCTTGCCTAAGTTCATCAACATCAATCTAGATTTACAAGTCACTCTTGTTAATTCAAATGATGATGAAACTAATGACTTGAAACATACTTGTAACACTACCAAGATATATCCATATATATAGGAGTGGCTTCCTCCTTCTTTATTACATCATGACCATACTATTCCTCTCATTGATGAGATCATTGATTTTCTCCCTCCATGTAATGCTTAGGAGTTTTCTCTACCATAATATGCCTTCACATCTAATAATTATGGAGTGTCCAAATTATTTCAAGATCCTCTCATCATGTATCCATGTAATTTTTTTAACATTGGGATTTTAACTTCTAAAACTCCCCCTAAATCTCAAGCATGTACCATTTCTCCAACCTATGATGATATCTACATAATAACCCAAGCTCAATATCAAGACTTGGATGTTCAGATTTATTAGAAACTTTAGCTAAAATACATTTTTTTAACCAAAATGTTCATACCATTTCCATGGATAAAAAATTAGATCTCAAAGGTCATGTGCCTCTTGTTGATTCTCCACTTCATGATACTCCTTAGGTGGTTGAACAAATCATACCTTTCAAACCTCTAGAGATTATTGCATCTTCTCTACCACCTATGGATCCCATCATTACATCCAATTATTTCCCCATGAAATAAACTCATGATAAACCAATCCCATTTACTACATCTAATTCTCCTACTATCAAGATTAAATTATATTCCAAGGCCATAAATGTCTGTTAGATACATTATGAGTATGATCTCCATGGTAATCAAATTATTGATCTCCAAGTAGATGTTGAATATTATGGTCCTCTTCCCACTTTACCTAGTGATGAAGCTCTTCTTGAATTACTTCATGCCCAAGAACCTCAAATTCTTCAAAAACATCACAAAATTGGTAATTTCCCCTTAATTCAATGATTTTATTACTAGCATCAATCCTAAACCTGATCCAATTTCTTCTTTACCAAATGTACCATATCACTTTCAAGATGGAAATGTTATTCTTATCAAATAAAATAGTCACATTGAATATGGTAATCCATCATGTCCTTGACCAATTATAGTTTATAATGAATTCTCACCTACTAAACATGATAAATTTAGCCTATTTTTTATAAACATCATGGTATCTTTGCTTGGTCCTATGAGGACATACCTAGTATTGACCTTAGAATTGTAGTTCATAATATCATCACTTATCTTGATTCCAAACTTTTGCATCAAAATAAATAGAAATTTCCATCGAGGTTTCCACCTTATGTCACAAAGAAATTATCCAACTTATCAATGCTAAGTTCATCAAACTAGTGGACTATTCTAAATGGGTTTATGACATAGTTCCTATTCAAAAAAAGGTCATCATGGTTGTTCACATTTACATTTATTTCTATAATCTTAATCTTGCTTATCCCAAGGATATTTCCCTTTACCTTCAATAGATGCCATTATCAATTCCATAGTTGGTTATGAAATTTTATCTCTTATGGATGGCTTCTCAAGTTATAATCAAATTCACATTACTCTTGAAGACCATCTTCACCATAGAATGAGGCATCTATTATTATGTTAAAATGACCTTAGGCCTCAAAAATTCTATATCCACTTATAAGTAAGAAATGACTCATATCTTTCATGATCTTATCCACAAAATTTTAGAAACCTATATGGATGACCTCATTGCTAAGTCTAAAAGTTGTAAGACTTATCTTTATAATCTTTCCATCATCTTGACCATCTTCTCAAATACAAAGTTAAAATAAATACATACAAATGTGTCTTTGGTGTCACATCTAGTAAACTATTAGGATTCTCAATATCTCTCCATAACATCAATGTTGACCCTACCAAAAGTAGTGTTATCATCAACATTCCCATCCCTCAATCCATTCCATACATTTGCACTTATCTCAATAAACTTGGCATAATTAGATTATTCATCCCCAAAATGGCTTACCATATCCACTCTATCAATTCTCTTATTAATAAATATAATGCATTAGAATGGATGGATCCCTTTCAAAAATCATTTGATAACATGAAATAATCATTACTTCACCCACCTATGCTTTTTCCTCCTTCAAATGATCAACCTTTAATCCTATACACTTCTTCCACACCCATATTAGTTAGGGATATGCTTTCCCAAAAATATGATACTAGAATAGAGTATGCCATCTACTATATCAACTGATGCCTCATCAATTATGAGAAATGTTACACAAATTTAAAATTTAATTACCTTTCCATATATTTTGTAGCTGAAAAGCTTCAACATTACATGCTTTATCAGACCACTTGCATCATCATTCATTTTGACCCCCTTAATCACTTTTTCTCCAAAGCATTTATTATTGGAGATAGAATTAGCAAGTGGATGGTCCTCCTTATGAAATTTGATCTCCAAATTATTACTCAAATATCTATCAAAAGATAAATCATAGCCGATCAACTTGATGTATGCCTACTACTAACCACCTTCAAAATAGTATTCCTAATGATAATATTCTCTTTATTAAAGGTATAAATCAAGCCATTTATCTTAAATACTAATTTCATAACTTAATTTCTAATCTTCAATCAATTAATCTTGATGAATCATTATCCTCCCTAATACTACTAAACCAAAAGTAGTTATCAAAAAAATTATTGAAATTAATGTCAACTTAAATGAAGATACATGGACCCTTCACTTTGATGGTGCTAAATATATTTAAGGAGATATGGTAGGATTCATTCTTACCAGTCCTCTTAAAAAAATCATTCTTTTATATTTTTTTTAACATTTGACATCACTAACAATATGGCAAAGTATGAAGCCTTAATCTTAGGCATGAGAGTTGCTCTTGATTTAGACATCTAATACCTACATGCTTTAGGAAATTCCCAAATTATTTTCCACAAAATAAAAGGTAATTTCCAATGAAAAAGTGAGAATGTCATTTATTATCATCAACATTCTCACCAAATATTTCATTTATTTCACTATTGATCCTATCCCTCAAGATCAAAATTCTATTGTTGATTCCCTCACTTTTTCAGCATCTCTTTTTCATCTACACCAAGTTCTTACTAATCCCACCTTTATTATCCAAATAATAAAATATCCATTATCTATTCAACAACATGATTCACATATATACCATATTAATGTTTTCACCATTTGATAAAGCCTATGGTACAAAGACATCATTCAATTTTTGGAACACCAAACTTATTCTCCTAGCCTAAATTCTTATGAAAATACTCGCATTCAAAAATAAGCTTTTAAGTATGTATTTAGATATAAAATCCTCTATTATCACAATGTTGAAAGTACCTTACTCCATTATGTTATGCAATATGAGGTTCTTTCTATTATTAAGCAAACACATGGGGGCATTTGTGGTGGTCACTATAGTGGACATGTTATAACCCACAAATACCTACATATGGGATACTTTTGGCCCATTATTGAAAAGGATGCCATATAATTTGTTAAAAAGTGTAGTCCTTTCTAAATTCATGATGATCTAATTCATTCACCTCCACCTGGGCTTTAAAATATCAAATCTCCCTAGTCATTCTCCATATGTGGATTATATCTCATAGGCAAATCACCTTGATCTCAAGATGGACATGTTTTTATAATCATATCCAAATAATATTTTACCAAGGTTATGCCCCTTATTAATGTCACAATTAATACCATCTCCATGTTTATCCTTAATCAAATGATATATTGATTTTGTGTCCCTCATACTATCACTTTAGACAATGGTAATAATTTCAAAAACAAAGATGACAAATAGCTCTATGTTAAATTTAAAATCAATCATAAATTTTCCATACCTTATCATCCATAATGTAATGGCCAAGATGAGGCCACCAACCAAATTCTTAAAAATAAAAATCTAAAATATAATTCATGAAACCCATATAGATTAACACCTTCATCTCTATCCTGCTCTTTGGGCCTATTGCACTAGCATATGTACTGTCACTAGGGCAATGCCAATATATCTAATCTATGATTTTGAGTCAGTTCTTCCATTAGAATTTGATCTTCCCTATCTCTATATATCTCTTCATGGTATCATACCTAATGAATTATTATGTTAAGCTCACCTTCATACTCTCGATCTCTTTGCTGAATACTCTCTTTCTACCTAATAACATAATCACCAATACAAGGATCATATTGTGAAACAACATAACAAATGAGTTAAAGTCTGGACATTTAATTTTGGTGATCTTATCATTAATTTATACTAAACACATGATAAATAAGGTAAATACACTTAAAAATGGTGGGGCCCCTATTTAGTCAAATATATTTTTGGTCCAAGTACCTATCACCTTCAAACCAATGAAGGCCATGTTTTCAAAGAGCCCACCAAGGCCTAATTACTCAAGAAGTGTTTTTCCTAATCCTTACCTTATTTTCATTCTTTATATATGCTATATATATAACACTTTTTTAAGGTTACTTATATGGGTCTCACCCTCTGTAGAAGTTCTCTCTTTTTCACAAACCTTAGTCCTTTCTTTTGGTCTTTTGGTTTCCCTTTTTTTCATGAGTTAAATTATAAAACCATGGAAAGGACCCATTATTCCTCATGATGTACATTAATCCTCTTTATTTTCATACGTTTTACACACCTTTTGACACCCCTTGGGATTTCATTTTTAGATTTGTAGTGTAAAACCATGGATAGGACATGGCCTTCCTCATAAAATACCATCTTATTCTTACCTCATTAATTTTTTCAATGTTTTTTGGCACCCTTGTGGGTTTTTATTTTATGATTTTTAGTGTAAGAACATGGATAGGACCTGACCTTCCTCATAAAATCACCATCTTTTTCATTCATTTTCTAAAATTTGTTTTGTAATGGTTACAAGTTCTTGATCTTTGTTCCCAAGATTTAGATTTTGCTTATTTTTTTGATAAAATTTGCATAACAAACTATGCTAGCATGTTTTCCTACATTTCCCTCATTCTTATAATAAAGATTCACACTTTACTATCATTTTATCCCTTTTTTCTACCCTTTGTCACATTTTTTATGATTTGAAGTAATTCAAATTGTTTCATGTTTTTTTCCTCTTGATTTCCTTTCCTTTCACTCCACATTGGATAAAATGAGGCTGAAGTTAAGATAGAACTTTTATTTCACCTAGATTTATATGAGTCTTATACATTATGCTCTTTGAGTTCTCTCTCTTAGTAACTAAGTCCCAAGTATTCAAATGAAATTAATCTTTATCACCCATGCTTGGTTTTCTAAATCTATATGGAGGAGGAATAGAAAAATCCATCAAGAAAGTTAAAATCTAACTCATTTGAAATAAAATCCAATGATATACAAAAGGTAACATACAAATTTCAAAATTCAAAATCACACTAAAATACATTATTACAAGCACATATACTATCAGTAATCAAATCTCAAACTCCAAAGTTGGCCTCACAATAGAGCCAAGGTCCATTGGGTTGTGTTATACTAATAGATTGGAATAGGAGAATTCACAAAACTCTATGGTGTTACCTACTTTCTCATGCAAGTACCCAATCTTTTCCGCAGACTGATGACTCTATAAGGGATCCTAAGGAATGGGGAACACATTGTGGGAAGGTAGGTCTATTTTACTTTTCATGCATATATCTTTCATGAGATGATCTACATACTTCATTTGTTCACATAAGACCTATGTGGCTAAGAGAAGTTCTTTAGAGTCCTTAAGGTTGAAAGTCCTCTTGTTTTGACAAACCTAATTTGAGTATCTTGACTTTGATAAAGAGTTCCTCTACCTTGGTTTTTCCTTCATTCTCACCTTCACCCATTTCATTTCCCCCCATGATAGGCAAATTTTGTTTCTAAATCTATTTTCCCTCTTTTATACTTCCTTCTTATTCACATCTTAAAAATATGCTAACAATACTTTGTTTCAGTTTTATCTCTTTCTAGAAAAAAACAATATGCTTGAGCAACTATGGATTAATTTCTATACACCATAGCTCTACATTTATAAATATGCCTTGATTTATTTTACCATTTTTTATTATTGTACCACCATTTTTTTAGACACTTGAGTTCATTTCTACTCTCATGTAATTTTTCCATTGTTGAGTGAGGTTGGCTTGTTACTTCTCACTCACCAATGTTGTTTTCCATTTTTTACACTTTTTTTTATTGATGATTGAGTAAGGATTGTTACTTCTCACTCATCAATGTTATTTTACCATTTTTTTTCTTTCCCATCTTTGTTTAAGTAAGGATTGATATTGATTTCACATTAATATTTTATTACCATTCTTTTGGCATGCATCCTCAGTTTGACTTGGTGAGTTTGCCTTTCTTACTTAAGGTTTACTTGTTTGAGTTTTTCAGTCTTTAGTAGCCTTGGATTTTTAGTTACTCAATTTAATCTAAATGTTGACTTGGTCATTTAGTCTAACATAACACTTTTCACCCTAGCTTTCCAAATTTACAAGTATATCCCATTCACATATCACCAATTATCTTGGCTTTCCTACATTTGTTTATTTTTGCTCTTTAGTTTTATATTCTTAGGTTTGTTGAAAGTAGTCTTTGTGCCCTCCATAATCAAAAATACAAACATATCAAATAACCATCCAAAAATAAAGGTGATCAAGTTACATATCACATTTACTTTTTAGTTATTTCTCTTTTGATCATTTAATTTTAGTTATTTCAAGCTTTAAAATACTACAACTTTTTTTAGCCTCAACATTGTGTGTTACTATATTCTTTTCTTGAATCACCATCCCCTATTGCACTTGAGTGACATGTGATGATCTTTGGGTGGGGCATATGTATACACATAATATTTTCAACTTTGATCAAATATTAATTATTTATATCTTGAAGGAACCCATCGAGTCTCAATCTCTCTAAGCACATGCCTTAAAGGGTGTACTAGGAAAGGGGTGGGTATACCATTGGTGATTCATAGGATTGTTGTCCCTTATTTCCACTTATTACCAATCCAAATAGATCCTAAAAACTTTACCCTAAGCTATTACTCCTCTTTTTCACACTCCTCCATTCTTTTACCACCTTTTGTACCCGTTTTCTTAACCTAAAACTTGTTTTGATAGTTTACATTACTAGGTCGACTAGGTCGACCTTATACTATCATTGGTGAAACTCATTGAGGGTCTAGGTCGGCTCTTGGCCAACCTAACTTGTGACCTAGTGATTTTTTATCAATAATGATACTAGGTCAACTGGGTCAACCATGTTAGCCAAAACTTTCATAAGGTTTTAGGGTTAAATCCACATATATATGCAAGATCATTTCATCATTATTAGAAAGACATCAAGAGTTATTATTCATTTATGATTCTTTACAATTTACTCTTCCACCATTCCACTTGAGGAATATTAGCTTAGGTTTTCTACTTAGAAAATTTAGTCTTGTAGAGAAGTCTTAGATGCTTTGGCATTTCTTAGTGATCCTTACAAACCACAACAACCTCTTACAAATCCTATTTGGCCAAAGGAGATATTAAGTATTGATGGTTTCATCTTTCAGGTAAGTATCTCTAACTTTTCTCCTCTCTTTAGTAGATAGACCTAGCATAAGTATTAGATTTTGAATAATATTACTCTTCTTCTCCATGCATTAGGGTCTTAACTATACATACCTTAACTAGGATTCTCTTATGCATGTTTACATTCTTTGTGTTTACTAACCCACTTATTGTGCCAAAAGCTTTAGTTATCACTAGATTAGTTTTTTACTTATTATTTTAGTGAATATGAAAACATAGGACTTAGTTAGGGTTATTTCATACTTTTACTTGACTAAAGGCTTTGGAACCCTCCCTATTGATCTTATTATGATAAGATATCCTCTAATTGGGTCTAGTGGATCCACATATTGGTCATATTTCCAATTATGTAATGTATCCCAAATTAGAAGTATACGTATGATCTATCTTCTCTAATCTAGGATTAATTTATAGATCTAATGTATTTATAGCTGCATACATAAAGCACTTAGTTATATAAACATACTAGTTTCACTTACACTTGATTTAACACTTAGGTATGGATAACTACAATATTCTTGATCCCTCTTTAGAGTATTGGTATATAGGAAACTCTCATCATAATAGGGTGTTGAGGATGTCTAACCTGCCCCACTGGTAACACACTTTATTGATTTTATCAATTGAATTACCTAGCAACATGGAGGATTAGGATTTGATCATAAAATTAGTCAAAATAGGTCATCTATAGGGTTTCATAACTCATGTGATAGGACCTAGGCTCACAAAGCTCTGACACTAATTGTCAATATTAAGAGCACAATTGATTACCTTTGTATAAGCAACTAAACATGGAATTTAACTAGAATAATAAGTAACTAGAAATCAGAAATAACACAGAATATGAGAGACAATACACAATTGTATTCAACTCATCCAGAAGGAAATATAATAAAGAGATCACACTCTTCCCACACCTCTTGGGTGTACCAGTAACCTTCCATCAAGAGTTCTCTCTCTTAATTACAAACAAACCAACACAATAACTGAGTTGTTGTTTTAACCAGTCAGTATCAATACTGCCAGTACCACTGAGTATACACACATACTCCAAGTCTGAGTACACCACATACTCCAAGTAGATCTCACCTAATCTTGCACACCTGTAGATCAACTTGGTTTTACACACCTACAAACCTAGATCTTACTTACCATGTAGATCTCACCTGATCTTGCTATACTATAGATTAACCTAGCCTTGCACACCTACCGACCTAGATCTTACACACCTGAAAGAACCCTTGTCCTTACCTCACCAAGTCTTTATGATTCTCCCTTGGATATAACCCTTCTGATTCTACAAATTACAATACAGCCCATGGGTCTCTTAAATAGATCCCATATAAACAATAATTAAACTTTCCAATTACAATAATTAGAAATGTAGCTCCAAGACTAAAATTAGTCTTTACATGCAAATTGGTCATTCATCAAACTAACTGTTCATATAACTAACATTTCTGGAATGCATAGGTGACCGACATCAGTCCCTATCTATCTAGAGATGACCTATGTCAGCCGATCCATGACCGATGTCAGTAGCTTCCTATCCACCTTTGACTGACATCAGTTGGCCTGACCGATGTCGATTACTATGACACTCAACAACCTCCTCCATGTTTGCATCAGTGAAGCTTTTATCTCCACAACCTAACAATATCCCACTTGGAGATAAATAGCTACACCTATACTTGTACATGTACATCATCTAATTTTGTTTCCTAGCTTGTATCCCTCTTCAAGTTTAATCTTGAAGACCAACCACCACACATCTTGTGGTGATATGCCTATCATCCAAGTCCCCTGCCACATCTAAATCTACATACCCATGTAGAGAAGTCCCTGACCTTGCATAGCATGAATCCTTGCTATTGGTCCCTCTTAGATACCTAAGAATCCACTGAACTTCTTTCCAGTGCTTCTTTCCCAGATTAGCCACAAACTCGCTAACAACACCTACTGCTTGGGCAACATCAGGTCTAATACATACCATGCACTTAACCTCATCATGTGAATTGGGACACTATTCTATGAACTATCCATCCATAGATGTGTTAACTGGTTCTACATCCTACATCTTGAACCTCACCACTACCTTATTCACACAATCATCCTAAGACAACATCAACCTGTGATCTTCCCTGTCTCTTAGAATACTCATGCCAAAGAATTTTGCTACTCCCAAATTCTTCATGACATACCTCTGAACTAACTTTACCTTTAGCTCAGCAACTCCCTTCATGTGTGACCCTGCAACAAGCATACACACAACATACAATAATAGGATAATGTAGCTAATACTATCCAACCTGGTAAAGAAAACACAATGGTTACATTGACATTGACTAAAGCCATGCTTTGTCATACACTTGTCAAACCTCTATTGTCCTGCAGCCTACTCAAGACCATATACCCTGGCCTTCTGTCTCATGTGTCCATTCTCTCTCTTATTTAACTTGGGAATCCATTTGTCTTTCAGTGCTTTCTTTATGGCTAGCAACTCTACCAAATCTCCCATTTGGTTCTCTTCTAAGAAATCCACTTCCTCATTCATGCCATGCTCCTACTATTTCTTGGATTTTACCTACTCTACCTCTTTAAAACTTCCTAGTTCTTAACCATCAGTGAGTAACAAGTAGTGTAAAGAAGGAAAATAATGAATTTGAGGCTTACTTACCCTTTCAATCCTCTATATGGGTGTTTGAGACTCCTTGATAGCTTGCTGTCTACCTAAAATCTATTCTCTGATCGACCCTGGTTTGCACTTGATCGATGTTGATTCCACCTAATCCCCAATGCTAGTTCCCTGACCAACATCTGTGTCCACCTATTTGCTAATGTCAGTACCATGACTAACATTGGTCTCCACCTACCTGACACCACTGACTCTAGTCTACACATGATCGACATCGGTACCTACTTGATTGACGTTGGTTCCACCTGACTGATGTCGATAACTGTGTTTTCCTGTGAGTGGTGACTTTTTTACCCATGAGCTTACCTTGGATCATAACCCTATCCAAACTGCCCTGCTCAGTTTTATTCAGCCTCCCTAGCTGATCACTATCCATCATCTCCTCCATGAACACCAAGGCTTTCCAGTTCTTAAGTTTGTCAAAGACATTAGACTTCCTCTTAAGAACATGCATCCCCTTCTTACTCATGTGACCAAGCCTACAAAGCCACATCTTTGCAATAAAAGGAGAATCAGTAATACAAGTAGATAGATAAAGAATACCTACTTTCTTAACACATGTTAATTCAAGTGCATCTGCTGTGAGAGTTACTGTGCACCTCTCATCACCCAACTTTCTTGTAGAAATTAGACTCCTCTTCAGGACTGGGACCTGCATGACATCTTTCAACACCCATGTGTTGGTTGTCTACAATTTCAGCCATACTTCCCCTTTGCCAATAATTTGACAAGATTCACCAACCCTCAAATAAATCTTTCCAAAGTCTCCCTGGACATAATCATGGAAAAATACTCTATTTGGGGCTGCATGGAAAGAGGAAATAGAATCTATAAACCAAGATTCTACTTTATCCAAGGAACATTCAAGAGCATCCTGTGCAACAATACTTGTAATATCTGCTTCTTCATTTCCTTCATGTTGATCTTCTACCAACCAACAATCATTCTTTACCTATCCTTTCTTTCCATAATTCCATAATTGAGAATTCTTGATATTGAGTTCCTCCATTCTTAGTGTACTTTCTTTTGCCATTGCTTTACTCCCACTCAATTAGAAACCCCTGATAGTGACCTATAATCAAACACTAACCTACTTTGAACCAGGCTCTAAGAACCTGTAACCTCGCTCTAATACCACTTGATAGGACCTAGGCTCATAAAGCTCTAACACCAATTGTTAGGATTAAGATCACAATTGATTACCTTTATATAAGCAAATAAACACAAAATTTAACTAGAATAATAAGTAACTAGAAATCAGAAATAGCACAAAATATGAGAGACAATACACAATTGTATTCAACTCATCCAAAAGGAAATACAATAAAGAGATCACACTCTTCCCACACCTCTCGAGCATACCATTAACCTTCCCTCAAGATTTCTCTCTCTTAATTACAAACAAACCAACTCAATAACCGAGTTATTGTTTTAACTAGTCAGTATCAATACTACCAGTACCACCGAGTATACACACATACTCTAAGTCTGAGTACACCACATACTCCAAGTAGATCTCACCTGATCTTACACACCTACAGATCAACCTGGTTTTACACACCTGCAAACCTAGATCTTACTTACCATGTAGATCTCACCTGATCTTGCTATACCACAAATCAACTTGGCCTTGCACACCTACCGACCTAGATCTTACACACCCGGAAGAACCCTTGTCCTTGCCTCACCAAGTCCTTATGATTCTCCCTTGGATAAAACCCTTCTAATTCTACAAATTACAATACAGCCCATGGGTCTCTTAAATATATCCCATACAAACAATAATTAGACTTTCCAATTACAATAATTAGAATTGCAGCTCCAAGACTAAAATTAGTCTTTACATGCAAACTGGTCATTCATCAAACTAACTATTTGTGCAACTAATAGTTTTGGAATGCACAGGTGACCAACGTCGGTCCCTATCTACTTGGAGATGACTGACGTCAGCCGATCCATGATCAATGTCAGTAGCTTCCTGTCCACCTCTGACCGATGTCAATTGGCCTGATCGATGTTGGTTATTATGACACTCAGCAACCTCCTCCATGTTTGCATCAGTGAAGCTTTTAGCTCCACAACCTAACATCATGTGTGTAAGAATAGGATTAAAAGACCCAGATATAGGTGTACCCAAAAGCTCAAAATAGTTTTATATAGATGACACTACTACCAAGATAGAGACACTAGTACCACATAATGCTACTATCTAATTAGGCACTACTGTATAAGAGAGTTTTTGACATCTAGATATTATTTATGATTCTCACACCAACCTTTTCCTTAGTTTTTAACCTCCAGATCATCCATCTTAGTCATTGTCTAGCTAAGTTATCATTTAAATTATTTATTGTTATTTTAGTAAGGTCAAATTTAGTTAATTTTGTAGTAAATCAGTGGTTGTATTTATTACATATTTATACCCTAATTTATTATACTCAACCCTTTAACAACATAGTATTTACATTCAATTAAGTCCTAAAAGGTTAAAATAGGTACAAAGAAAACTAATATGAAAGGACTTGGGAATAAGGTCCCCTTGTGATATTATGAATAAAAGTCCTCTAGATCCATACGGCATGAAGGAACCATCAAAATAAAGTGTCCATTGCTATGTTTTGGGATATGTTATTTCTATAGTCATGATGGGCTATTTGGAACCCAAAAGTGAGTGGTTGAGTGTTAAAAATGGGATCTTTAGTAAGTTGGTATGTAAGTACTTGTCCTTTAATGGCCTTGTGATTAACATATTCAATCTAAAATACACTAAAAAGCATGATACATTTATCCATGCAGCCTTGTAAAGATATTTTTGAGAGTAGATACCTGATCATATCTAATTTGGCTATGACAATGGTCTTATTGTTAATCAGGTAGTGGCATAACTTTTGGGATACAAAGACCATGACTAAATAAGCTTTTTCTCTTGGTGTATAGTTATTCTAATATGTGACCAATGTGTGGCTCAAATAGTATATTGCTTATTATTTTCCCTACTCATCATGATGGGCCAAAAGTTCCCCTAGGGCATGTTCAGTTACAAACATATAGAGTATTAATGGATTTTGTAGTGTGGGTGGTAATAGAATAGGTGGATTGGTCAAGTATTCATTTAAGTGTTAAGAGGATTTATGGCAATCTAAATTCCATGAAAAGGTGGTGCCTTTTTCCAACAAGTGGGTAAATAGATGGCATTTATTGTCCAATTTTGAAATGAAGTATCATATGGATTGTATCTTTCCTTGTAAACTATGGAGCTGATTTAAAGTAGATAGATGTGGCATCTTAGTAATGGCCTTAAAATTAGCTAGATTGACTTTAATGCCCCTAAAAGAGACAATGAATCCTAAAAAAATTCCTAAATTGATACTAAGGTGCACTTTTTTAGGGTTAAGACTAACTTTGTACTCATGAAGCCTTTCAAAATTTCTTCAAAGTATTGTTAGATGGTATGTATAGGTCTTAAATTTACCCAAGATATCATCGACATAGTCCTTGATAATGTCATGCATCATAACATGAAAAATAATTGTCATGGCTCATTGATATGTTGCCCTGACATTTTTTTAGACCAAATAAGATTCCCTGATAATAAAATGTTTCCCAAGGAATGGTGAACATTATCTTGTGTCGGTCTTCTAGTGCAATCCTAATTTGATTATACCCTAAAAATCCATCCATGAGATAAATCATTTCATTTTTAGTTCTAGATTCCATGATCATGTCAATATTTGGTATAGGAAAGTTGTCTTTTGGGCAAGCCTTATTGATGTCATGTAAATTAGTGCATAATCTGATGCTCTTTGGATTTTTTTAATTAACACAATGTTTAATATCCAGTCAAAATAGTCTATAAGATGAATGCATCCCACCTATAGGAGATTTTTTAATTCTTTTTTGACCAAAATGAAAATATGAGGATGTATTTTCCTTAGCTTTTAATTAATTGGATTGACATCAGGATGTATTACAAGATGATGTAAAACCAAAGAAGGATCCAAACCTGGCACCTCAGAGTAGGCCCATGCAAACACATCAATCAATTATTAAATTATATCAATAAGAACTTCATGTTCCTCCTTAGTAAGGATCCCACCTAGTTTTATCTACTTTATATTGGCTAGTGTTCTAATATTGACTTCAAAAGTGTCCTCCACAAGGAGTGTAGAACCATATTCAAGGAGAGTCAGTAAGGAAGCAAATTGATTGGCAATAACATAGTCTATTAGCCTAACTATTTCATCAAGTTCACCCATATAAGATGAATTAGAATCACTAGATAGTGTCAAGGGGCATATAACAAATACTTTTAAACACTCTTGGATAATATGTTCAAAGGCTCATTGTTCTTATGCATTAATATCTTACCCAAATATGATCATGGTATTGGTGGAATCATGAGATTCCTTCAAATAAAGGTAAACATCCCCATCTAATTGTATTTAAAATAGGTATCCACCAAGACACTAACATTTTTATTTACTATTACACTGGTAAAACCACCTCAGAGAGGTTTTCACTTTAGGACCTCAATGTTTGATTTTATTTTTATTTTTGGATAAGGAAGTTCACTCACTCTCCAAAATAGGAATTAGGATCCAATGTGATATAAAAAAAATTCTTATGATATCCTAGAGGAATATTGTCTCTTAGGCCCATGAACTCACAAATGGCCTTATCATTTGCAAACTCATCAACTGATATTGTGGATCTTTGTTGGATCCAGTCTTTGAGTTGAGCATGATGAAAGAAAAGTGGGTGATGATGAATGATAGGTGTAATGATACATACAAAATGAAGGTTTAATATGTTGGTATTAGATAAGTCCTTGTATACACTATAATTAGACTCTACATCATTGTTAGCATCATTATCACTAGTTTTTGGTCTGGGAACATGGATAAGATACACAGGGTCACCCCCAAGAGGTTTGAATTTGAGACCATAAGTTATTTTGTGTCTAGTCATGGAGATAGTATCAAGAGTGCCTTTTTAATTTTCCCCCAAGACTCTACCCTCATGAGCTTGATTATCCATGATTTGGTTAGGGATGGGATACTTTTTTCTCTAATAGTAGCTAGTTAAATCATCATTATAGAGCCAGTATTTATCCTTCACAATTGGGTCTTATTCTTAGCTAATGGATAGTGTAAAAATAATAGTCTCTTGGGAATCAAATTTTCCTTTATATCACCATTCCATATGAATAGCTTTAGCCTTATGTCTTCCATAGGATTTAGGGCCTTTTGGAAGTTTGGCTATGTGAAATGTATTATGCATGAAGTATTCACCCAGACCTTTGTCATAAATGGAAATGTGATTGGATATCTCATGAGGAAGAATAGATGAAGTGGAGAAAGGGCTATTTGGGTCTATGTAGATGGATTCTAGAAATTCAACAAGTACATATTTATCCTTTTTTGGTATAGGGTCTAGGCCAAAGTAGTAATTATAGCTCTCATATTTGAATTGTAAATGCTTTTAGAATTGATATGGCTATAATTCTATAGGAATAATCACTTCAATCCTAAAATGGGTAAACTTGATAATTGGATAAATGTATAACGTATTACATGAATATAATGTATCCATGGTCAACCCAGAAGTAAGTTATATGATAAATCTAAATCTAGAACATGACAAAGTGTGGCATGGTTCAAGGGCCTAATGACCACTAAAAATAGATTATTACCTATAACTCCATTTCTTCATTATCATAATCCTTGATAGTAATAGTCTCCAGTTGAAGGTCAACTACCATGTATCTAAGAGGATTGACTAAACTCAAAGAAAAAGTGTTGAGGCTTAATCCATTATCTATGATAACATGTTTAACTTTGTGTTGGGATATGATAACATTAATAAATAATGGGTTATTGTGTAGAGGGCCAAAGGATGACATGTTTCTTTGGTCAAAGGTAAGTTGTTGGATATGAGATAGATGTCCTACATAAACATATAATTTATCTAGCATTATATTGTTTGGCACTTGGGATTGGCTCGAAAGTTTAGTAAGGATGTTCTTATGGATATTAGAGGTATGTGATAAATCTAAGATAGAGATTTATGTGGTTGTACTTTATAATTGCTCTATAATATCATACATTTTCTCCTTACAATTGGTAAGTGGCTTGCTTCTAGATGGTATGCATGCTTGAATAGGCTCATTGGTAGAAGGAGGTTTTGGACCTTGAATGGTAACTTTAGTACACCAAGTTACAATTGTGCAATCTAGATTGGGTGATGTACCACTATAATTCAAAGAAGGGGAGAAGGGCTTGAGATGGTGACTCTTGGGTTCTTATAATCTTGGTTACTTTATGAACCATAGGAGGGTTACCAACATAAGGAGGGGGTTGAATAGTAATTGGTAATGATCATGGGTTAGATTGGTTGTTAGCTTAGGATTAACAATAATCATGTATATATGACCACACATGATACATCCTATAACTTTGTTTTCATCATGTGTAATGGCATGATAGGACTCTTGGTTAAAGGGGTCATTTTTACCTTGGTTCCTACCATTTTTTGGTTGTGGTTACCATTATTTATATTTTTATTGGTTTTATTGTTGATGATGTGGTGATGGCCTATGTTATTTTTATTGATGTTAATTCTGACTATTGGCATTATTATGTGGGAAAGGGTTTTAATAAATACCTAGATTTTTATTACAAGTAGGGGACCTATTATCCAAATCTATTTCTTAATTTTCCAAAAAAATATCAATGAGGTGCCTTAATTTCATGCATCAATGTATGAAATGCTTTTTGACTCGATAATAGTCACAAAATTGTTGCTCTTTGTACTAAGCAGGGAAAGGAACACCCTCAAGTAAAGGATTTAGAATGGGCCAACTAATCATATTGGTAGTAGCTAGTTTCTAGAACACTAATTTAATGGGTTATCCAAGGTCACTAAAAACTCTACTTACAGGTGGTCTTCTTCTTAGAGGAGACATTAGCATAGGATGGGGTGGGTTTGATTTCATAAGTGGAGTTCATTGAGTAGATAGTGTTTGTTGAATAAATGGTGTTTACACCATTTATACATGGAATGATTTAGTAAATCCATTACCAACAACATTCTTATTGTAATTATTGACATTAAGCTTCACAAAAGTAATATTTGGGCTGGCATAAGATCTTATATTTGAATTGTGTTTTAGATCTCATTTAGGCCTTGATATTGGTTTTGTCTCTAGTTAGGAGTGTACAATTTAATTATCCCTTTATTGATAAGGGATTTCTCAATTTGTAGGACTATGTTGATAATTTATTAAAATGTGTGGGCATATTGAAGCTCTAGGTGATAGGATATATTAATTTGTAAATTACAAGTAAATACCACTACCAACTTTTTATCTTTTAAATTATGTGTGAAATGGGTAGCAAGTGCCTTACATCATTAAAAGTAGATTTATAAAGTCTCATAACTCTTTTTTTGATATTGGCCCAAATCAACCAAGTAATCTCATGTTCAAGATTACATAATTGTTACACAAACTTCATTGATAATTCATCAATGTCAAGTATAGAATTCTTTGGAAGATGGAGAATCCACTCTAAGGTCTATCTAGCTAGGATATGAGGAAAAAGGAGAATCAAATAGATATCGTTAAAGGCCACTAGATGGTAATTAACATAAAACTTTTCATATGTTCCTTTGGGTCACCTTTTCCTTTGTATTTACTAAAATTGGGTGGCTCAAAACCCAGAGGAAATGGTATTTCAAGGTAATCCATGTTGAATGGGAATGAACATATTTCATTTAATTTGAATTTATTCCCTATTTTCCTCTCTGAATAGCTAAAATTACATCCTTCACCTATTATAATTCTTGGGTTGTGGGTGTAATATGAGAAGGAATAGATGGTTATGGTTAAGTGGTCCAAAGTGGATTACTCTGTAGTTATAGACCTTAAACTTTTTAGAAGTACTAGTTTAGGCTGCCATAGAAGTTTACATCTAAATTAGGTTTTGGCTTTGGGTAAGATTGTACAATTTTATTATCCCTTTATTGATAAGGGCTTTTTCAATTTGTAGGCCTTTGTTGATAATTTATTCAAATGTTTGGGTAACTAAAGCTCCAGGTGATATGATATATCACTTTATAAATTACAAGTAAATACCACTACCAACTTTTTATCTAGAAAATTATGTGTGAAATAGCTAGTAAGTGCCCTCAAATGTTTAAAGTAGCTTGATAAACTCTCACCACTACTTTGTTGAGCTTGGCCCAAATCAACCATGGTAATCACATGTTCAAAATTATAGGAAAAGTGTTACACAAACTTCTCTGATAGGTCATCAAAGGGCATAGAACTATTTAAAAGCTAGAGAATCCACTCTAAGTCCTATCTAGATACACTACAAGGCAAAAGGAGAATCAAATAGATATTATTGAAGGCCACTAACTGGTAAGTAACATAAAAATCTTTTAAATGTTCCTTTGGATCACCTTTACCTTTGTATTTTTTAAATTTTGGTAGCTTAAAACCTAGAGGATATGGTATCTGAAGCTAATCCATGTTGAATGGGTATGAACATATTTCATTTAATTTGAACTTATTTCCCTACTATCTTGTCTTAATATCTAAAACTACATCCTTCACCTATTGTAATTTTTGGGCTAGGGGTTTAAGATGAGAAAGAATAGATGGTTGTGATTGAGCAATCCAAATTGGAACTCTGACTAGGTTACAATAGAGGAATGGAATAATACATAATGTTCATTTAGTTTATCATCTAACTAGGAATATGCATCTATTGGTTAGGGTTATATTTCTAGTATGGCTCATGTTATTTCATTGGGGTCATAATTTACAATGTGACTTTGACTTGAAGTGAACTATGACCTGAATGGAGGTGTTTGGTGTTGGTAAATGAATTATGTATGGTTGGTTTTGAAGGGAAATTGTTGATGGCTAGTTAACCTTGTTTTACATTTTATTGGTTGAAGGCATGTTACAAAAAATATTTTGTTAGGCATATGTCCTAAAGAAGCCATTGAATATTCTTCAATTATAATACCATTGTGTTAGGGTGTGGAGCTAAAAACTTCACCAAGGAGCATAGTTTATCAGGTTTGGGTCTACACAGACACCGGCATCGGACAGGAGCGATCGACGTCGGTCACGGGCAGTTACAGAGACACCGACGTCGGCAGAGAATCGGCCGACGGCGGTCACAGACAAGTAGCAGGAACCGACGTCAGTTACCTGCGTGTCCAGAAAGCTATTTCCATGGATAGAAGCGAGTGTTTGCATGATAAGTTTGAGTTGTAGACTCAAGCTCACGTCTCTATTATTGGCATTACTATTTTTAGAGCCCTTGTTTAAGTGGTTTAACTATTTGTTGGAAGTACATGCTTAAGTCTCCTAATTCTATATGAAGAATTAGATCTTCCTAGCTTATTGTATCATAGAAGAATTGGTGTGTGAAGAACAGTACAGAATTGAATCAATCTAGGCTTGTTAGAGTTGATTGTTCTTGAGAGAGATAGCTCTTGAGGAATAGAGATCTATTGAGAGATCTATACATCTAGGAGAGGTGTGGAAGAAAGAAGCTTTCTTCAATTGTATTCCTTTTGTAAAGAGTTTTGTTAATACAAGTTTTCAGGGTGTTTTCTTGTATCTCTTGTTCTTGCTATTATCATTCTAATTACTTGTCAATCTGGTTTAATTCCGCATTTATTGCTATCATAATTGTAATCTATTTTTGGTTTGATCCCCCAACAAGTGGTATCAGAGCCAGGTTACAGGTTCAGAGCTTGATAATAGGTATCAAAGTTTAGGTTCACTAACAGGTGGTTCAGATCTGTGTAGTGTTTATTGATTACAGGTTCTCACAAGAGTTTCTGTAGGGATTTCTGTTTGAGTGGGAGAAGCAATGGCAGATGAAAGTAAATTGAGAATGGAAAAGTTTAATGGCAAAAATTACCAACACTGGAGAATGCAGATAGAGGACTATTTGTATCAGAAAGATCTCTACTTACCGTTAGGAGGTATTGCAAAGAAGCCCAAAGACATGGAGGATGAAGAATGGGAATTTCTTGATAGAAAGGCTCTGGGTTCTATAAGACTGAGTCTAGCATCCACTGTGATATCCAATTTATCACAGGCAAAGTCTACGATAGAGTTGATGACTGCGTTAGCAAATTTGTATGAAAAACCCTCAGCTTCCAATAAGGTATATCTTATAAAGCAGTTATTTAATTTGCATATGAATGAAGGTGGATCTATTTCTACTCATCTGAATGATTTCAATGGTATTGTGAATCAATTAAGTTCAGTGAATATAGTGTTTGATGATGAGATAAAAGCTCTTTTGATATTATGTTCTTTGCCTGAAAGCTGGCATGGCTTAGTAATGGCAGTAAGTAATACTGCATCTGCATCAAATATTTTGAAAGTAGAGGATGTTGTTAGTGTTATCTTGAATGAGGAAATACGCAGGAAAAGCATAGAAGAGGCATCCGGGAATGCTTTAAGTTTTGAGAGCAGGGGAAGGCAGAAAGAGAAGAGCAAGAAAGGCAGATCAAGATCCAAATCAAAGGCAAAAGGCAGATCTAAATCCAGAAATGGCAGCAGGCCACAATGCTGGAATTGTGGAAAGATGGGGCACATAAGCAGAGATTGTTGGTCAAAGCCTAAGGAAGACAATCAGCACGAAGGAAAGGAAGAAGCCAAGATTGTAGGTATTGCACAGGATGCTTTAATTTTCTCTCTGCATAATAATATAGAATCTTGGGTATTAGATTCTGGTGCATCTTTTCATGCTACTCCTAACAGGGAATATTTTAGTGACTATATCCATGGAGATTTTGGAATAGTGTATCTAAGGGATGATGAGCCTTGTAAAATAATTGGCAAAGGTAAAGTGTAGCTGAAGATGCAGAATAGCAACACATGGGTGTTGAGAGATGTGATGCATGTTCCTAGCTTGAAGAGAAATTTGATTTCTGCAAGAAAGTTAGGGGATGAGGGTTGTACAGTAACTCTCATAGCAGAATCTTGGAAGGTGACCAAGGGTGCACTTATTATGGCCAGAGGTAAGAGAGAAGGTACTCTCTATTTGTGTAATTGTGTTACTAACAAATCTCCTTCTGTATTATCTACTTCAGATGTGGATGCTAAATTGTGGCACTCAAGGCTTGGCCACATGAGTGAGAGGGGGATGTGAATTCTTAAATCCAAAGGTATGCTTTCAGATTTAAAAGGCATAGATCTAGAGTTTTGTGAGCACTGTGTATTTGGAAAACAGAAAAGGGTTAGTTTTCTCAAAACTGGGTCTACTAAGAAGAGGCACAAGTTGGAGCTTGTTCACACAGACGTGTGGGGACCGGCTCAGGTTGCTTCCATTGGAGGATCACAGTACTATGTATCTTTCATAGATGATGCTACAAGGAAGCTATGGATCTATTGTATTAGAAGAAAATCTGATGTATTTGATACTTTTAAAGTTTGGAAAGCTATGGTTGAGAATGAAATAGGTAAAAGATTAAAGTGCCTGAGATCAGACAATGGTGGTGAGTTTTGCAGTCATAAGTTCAGAGATTATTGTTACATGCATGGAATCTGTAGGCAAAGGACAGTTCCAAGGACACCTCAGCAGAATGGAATTGCTGAAAGGATGAACAAGACAATAATGGAGCGTGCAAGATGTATGAGATTGCATGCCGGTTTGCCTATACAGTTTTGGGCACAAGCTATTGACACTGCAGTGTACCTGATTAACAGAGGACCCTCTACAGCTCTGGATGGTGGTATTCCAGAAGAGGCATGGACAGGTAAAAAGGTTGATCTCTCATATCTCAAAGTTTTTGGTTGTGAAGCCTTTGTGCATATAGATAAGGAAAATAGAAAGAAGCTTGATGCTAAGTCTATGAGATGCACGTTTATTGGCTATGGCTCAAATGATTTTGGTTATAGATTGTGGAATCTAGAAACTAACAAGGTAATCAGGAGCCGTGATGTTGTTTTCAATGAAAGAGTGATGTATTGTGATCAGCTAAGGAAGTTAAATCAATCTGAGCAGAGCAATGGTGAATTGGATGAGGTGAAAGTCTAAGATGAGCTCGCGGGAAAAAGAAATAATCACTTACAGGAAAACACAGAGACCGACATCGGCAGGTTAGGAACCAGCGTCGGCAGGACAGAAACCGGCGTTGGCCATACAGAGACTGACGTCGGTCGTACAGGTACCGAGGTCGGTCATGTAAAATTGATGTCAGCCAGTAACAGGTCTGGAGGTGACCGAGCTCGGTCACTGTCAGAGAATTTGGGTGGACAGCGTGTTGTGGACGAGTCTCAGACACCCATCAGGAGGTTAGAAAGGGTGAGTAAGCCTCCAATTAGATATTCTCCTTCTTTATTTTATTTATTGCTAACTAATGGTGGAGAACCAGAGAGTTTTGAAGAAGCAATATAGGTGGAGTCCAAGAGTGAGTGGGAGCGTGGCATGGTTGAGGAGTTGGAGTCCTTAAGAGAAAACCAAACATGGGATTTGGTTGAATTGCCAGCTTGTAAGAGAACACTTAAGAACAGATGGACCTACAGGTTGAAGGAAGGTGAGAATGGACAGATGAGATACAAGGCCAGATTAGTGGTAAAAATATTTACACAGAAGCCAGGTATCGACTTTGGTGAGATTTTTTCTCCTGTTGTTAAAATGACTTCAATAAGGGTTGTATTGTCTTTGGTTGCTTTTGAGGATTTGCATCTTGAGCAGCTAGATGTTAAGATAGCATTTCTTCATGGAGATTTGGATGAGGAAATATATATGGAACAGCCAGAAGGATTCGAGGTTAAGGGTAAGGAGAAGTTTGTGTACAGGTTGAAGAAAAGCTTGTATGGCCTCAAGCAAGCTCCTAGACAATGGTACTTAAAATTTGACAGGTTTATGACTGAGCATGGCTACAATAGGTGTCAATTAGACCATTGTGTGTATTTCAAGAGATTTGATAATGGTAGATATATTATTCTATTGTTGTATGTAGATGACATGCTAGTTGCAGGGTCTCACATGCAGGATATCTCAGAGCTTAAGGTAAAATTAGCTCAAATGTTTGCTATGAAGGATTTGGGAGCAGCTAAGAAAATCCTTGGCATGAGCATTAAGAGAGACAAGAAAAATCAAAGGTTGATATTTTCTTAAGAAGATTATGTGGACAAGGTGTTAAAATGGTTCAATATGCAGGATGCTAAACCGGTAAGCACACCTTTGGCTGGACATTTTAAGTTGAGTAAAGAACAATGTCCTAATTCATATGATGAGGTAGAGTACATGAGTAAGGTTCCATATTCTTTCACAGTAGGGAGTTTGATGTATGCAATGGTGTGTACTAGACCGGATATTTCCCAAGCAGTGGGAGTTGTAAGTAAGTATATGGCCAATCCAGGTAAGGAACATTGGAAAGCAGTTCAGTGGATCCTTAGATATTTGAGAGGAACCAATAGTAGGCACTTGTGCTATGGAGGTTCAGATACTTCTCTACATGGTTATGTAGATTCAGATATGGTAGGTGATTTGGATGGCAGGAGGAGCACTACAGGTTATGTTTTTACTGTAGGTGGAACGGAGGTTAGCTGGATATCTAAGTTGCAGAAGGTTGTTGCCTTGTCAACTATAGAAGCAGAGTATATTGCAGCCACAGAAGCTAGCAAGGAGATGATATGGATGACACGGTTCATGGATGAGCTTGGTAGGGAGCATGAGAGTTGTAGATTGTATAGTGACAGTCAGAGTGCAATCCATTTGGCTAAGAATTCAGCCTTTCATTCAAGAACAAAGCACATATAGCTAAGGTATCACTTCATACGACAGGTATTGGAAGATGGTGAGTTGAAGTTGGAGAAGATCCATACAGATAGGAATCCAGCTGATATGTTAACCAAGCCAGTTACAAAGGAGAATTTGAATCTTCATTCAACTTCTGTTGGTCTTCATGTTTGAGTTAAAGATGGAAGAGCTAGAAGATGTTGCTGTACAGGTACTGGTGCAGTTGTTTATCTCCAAGTGGGAGATTGTTAGGGTGTGGAGCTAAAAACTTCACCAAGGAGCATAGTTTATCAGGTTCGGGTCTACACAGACACCGGCATCGGTCAGGAGCGACTGACGTCGGTCACAGGCAGTTACAGAGATGCCGACATCGATAGAGAATTGGCCGACGGCGGTCACAGACAAGCAGCAGGAACCAACGTCGGTTACCTGCGTGTCCAGAAAGCTATTTCTGTGGACAGAAGCGAGTGTTTGCATGATAAGTTTGAGTTGTAGACTCAAGCTCGCGTCTCTATTATTGGCATTGCTATTTTTAGAGCCCTTGTTTAAGTGGTTTAACTGTTTGTTGGAAGTACATGCTCAAGTCTCCTAATTCTATATGAAGAATTAGATCTTCCTAGCTTATTGTATCGTAGAAGAATTGGTGTGTGAAGAATAGTACAGAATTGAATCAATCCAGGCTTGTTGGAGTTGAATGTTCTTGAGAGAGATAGCTCTTGAGGAATAGAGATCTATTGAGAGATCTATACATCTAGGAGAGGTGTGGAAGAAAGAAGCTTTCTTCAATTGTATTCCTTTTGTAAAGAGTTTTGTTAATACAAGTTTTCAAGGTGTTTTCTTGTATCTCTTGTTCTTGCTATTATCATTCTAATTACTTGTCAATCTGGTTTAATTCCGCATTTACTGCTATCATAATTGTAATCTATTGTTGGTTTGATCCCCCAACACATTGAACATGTCTATAGTTTGCATGGTTTGAATGAACAAGTTTGTATGTACATTGGAAGAGCCTACCATACTAATTTATATTCCACTTGATGGAGTTAACACTATATACATTATACCTGGAATGGTCATAGAATTAAAGTTACTCTCTAGATCAAGGTAAGTTTGATACATTTTTTCACTTGTGCTAATTTTTCAACATTTTAAACTTTTCCTTTATAAAATATGACAAGTTCTTGTTTATAAATCAGTATAAGGGGCTGAGTTTGACTAGAAAAGGCCTCATAAAATGGTTAGATGAGAGGTGCATGGATAGGTTATGTAACCAAACAAGGTAGACTTTCCTATGGGAAATCTAATGGGAACTTGGCACCAACTTCTATTTCTCTAAAAATAATCTCATATTTATTTTGTAAGATATGTTTATCAAATAAATATGGATCATAACTATCACTAGATAGTGTGGTCACAAACTATGGTTGTTATTTTTGGACCATTTCCGTACTAGGTGGTACACTGGTAAGGTATTGTCTAAAAGGGTCTTATTCCTGCCCTAAGTAAGGAGATGTATTTGTAAGGTATTTCATGAATTTTTATTGAACCTAACTTTTGTTATGGGATGCATACATGGGATAGGGATCTATATTGTATGTTGCATATCATCATAAGGTTCATAATAAAAAGGGTCACTTTTAATGATGTTCTCATAATAAGGATTATACATAGCTCCACTACATTTATACCAAGGAATGGTTAAATAAACAAACCTTGTCTTTGGGAAAGGCTTCTTTAATGATATAAACTTTTGGAACTTGGTTTTAAAATATTTTTCTTTGAAAACTAAAAATTGGGACTTGGTCTAAACTATCATTAAAACACTATAGGTCCTTGGAAGAATAATGGTAAAAATGGAAACTTTGGACTTAGTCTAGGAAAATATATAAGAGAACTTGAAACTTGAAATTAAATCTTTAACTTGGTCTAGGTACATGAGATTTTTAAACTAAATGGAAATCAATCTAGGTCTTGGTTTAGGCACATGAGATTTTTGAACTAAACAAAAAACAAACTAAGTCTTAGTCTAGACACATGAGATTGGTCTCAAAAAAAAACCTTGTCTAGGCATGAAATTGAAACCACTCTTAAGTATAAGGAATTTACCTAAAAATAAAAGTTACACATGGTCTATGTAAAATTTTAAATAATTTCAAACTCAGTCCTGATCTAGGCAAAGATCTTAAACCAAATTGAAAGCCAATCCAAGTGATACAATCTAAATTCAAAAATTAAACCACTCAATCCAAAGTAGTAATCAAGACTCAAGCATAAACTAATTTTCCTTATATGTAAACTTGAAATTGGATTCCAAACATGTTTTTAGATGCAGTTGTATTATAACAAAGGATCATGAATTCACATGAAGAGTGTAATAATGCCTTTCAAAAACTAAAGCACAAATGTTTTTTCAATATTTTAGACTAAATAAAATGGTTTCAAACAATTTGGGAAGCTTAATTATTTTCATTAAAAATGTGTAAGGATTCATTTGTTTTGGTGTGTAATGGTTTTAGACTCAACATACAAGTGAACAAGAAACACATTGGTACACACTCCTATCTAATAATTGACACAAGGTTTCATCATATCCAATAAATTTTGTCAATATACCCATTCTTGAGAGGAATTAATTTTTAATCCAATAAATAAAATTAAATTAAGGTAGATTGTTTATCCCCCCTCTATCTCTAAATAAATTATACCTAGCATTAAACATATAGTGCTAAAGCAACTTGGCATTGGTAAGATAACATGTGGCGAGTAGGGTCTCTTAGTCTAAATTTTGCATTGACTTTCTAAATGGTCCACAAGTATCAATGAATACTTGATCATAATAAAATATCCATAAATTTGATGAAAAACTATCTAAATTATTACAAAAGGGTCTTGTCCCTTTTATAACCACTTCATCTATCAATTACTCTATAAAGTGCAATGTCTATAACTGCATACTTTAGGGATATATTTGACTTGCTAGGTTAACCTATCCAATCAAATAACACACCTGATTTACATACCCCACCAAATAATTGGGGTTGTTATGATGTTGGGAGATGAGACCCTAGGTCAACACACCCCTAGAGAACTTGTGAGGAGATGATGAACTCCCACTTGCTAAGCTAGAAAGAAAAGAAAAAAGGGAGAAAGTCAATTTTGAGTCACCCATCTTCAATAAAATAAGGGGAGAGCATACACGAATTGAAATCCAAGCTACAAGGAACAAGTATCTTAGTCATATTTCTTATACACCCTAAATAGGGGAGAGTATACACAATACTTCACTAAGTAATGCTTAAAAAGGAAAAAATGAAACAAATGGTAAAGTAAATGAGTTTTAAATGACAAAATGGAAATGTTCTTGAAAAATTTGTTCAAAACTTTGGAAATGAAAAATTGATTTATTGAAAGTTTTTTAGTTTATTTTAAAACACTAAATGAAATTTTTGAAAACTTTGAAGTAAAAAATGTTCTAAGGTCAAAACACAAGTGTGAAAATGGCCTTTTTAGTCTATTAAACTTATTATTTTTGCCTTATACCCTACATCAAATTATTATTATAATAATGTGTTTTGGTTAAGTTTCAATATTAAAGTAAAAAATTTAAACTTTTTGAAGTCTCAGGGTTGTGTCTTAGAGTGAAGTCATTGTTTAGTAGTCTATGACCATTTTCCTAAAAATTAAAAAAACACAAAATCTAGAAAAGTCACCATTTAGCAATGGTGATGTCACTGATTATCAAAATCAAAATCACTATTTTTTGTAAAAAAATGGTGAAGTCACCAATTTTATAAAATATTTTTACCTGGCAAAGTCATTGATAACCTGGGATGAAGTTATCATTTTCCAAGCTTGGTCCAAGTTGTTGATTTCGTGCACAATAGAAAACTAAAAGACATATGAACCATCAAAGTCACTATTTTTTTTTTTAATATAGAAAACAAAAATACACATTAACCATTGAAGTCATATTTTTCCAGTGGCAAATTACCATTTTCAAAAAAAGTAGTATTATAGCTAACACACAAGGTGAAGTCATTGTTTTCTAGGCAAATAAAAAACATAGTAATTTTAGGTAAAAAAGCTAAAAATAAGATCATTAATGAGATTTTTTATTTTTAAGAGTCCCAAAGTACTCCTAATATGAATTTGGGGTGCGTGTCCCACCAAACATGACATTATGTAACATTGAAATCAAAAGAAGATGTTAGCTTCTATCGTTAGTGTATAAAACAAAAATAAATCAAATATAACTAAAATTCCAAGCCTAAGTACTCGAGTGAGAAAATGACTAAAAAATAAAAAACCAATAAGAAGATAAAATAACTATTTTTACCTTCCTTGAGATCCTTGCTTGTTAATCATCATATAAACATGTTTTTGCTTAGTTTGTGAACAATTGATTTTTGGCAATGCCAGTGCTTTGTGGGAAACATCTCCCCTTATTCACTTGTAGTTTGACTTGGCACATGAAGTTATTATGAAGCTTTATCTCAATAATTAAGCATGTTAAGTTTGTCTTGATAAGATTATTGAATAATACTCATGGCTTAGGTATTTATAACATGACTGAAATGATATAGACCATCCTTCTTGAGATCAAGATGAGTGGTCCAAAATAAATTCAAAATTGGAGATCAATTGCAATGAATATCTTAATTAATATTTGAAATATTGGATAAATAAATAGGCATGGTTCAATATTTCCAATATTTATTACATTTATGTTGATATTTTGCATTTTTTACTTTGAGGTTGATGACATCATCATGGCATCATGCTCCCTAATATTTGTTGAATTTATAGATTCCAAAAATAGAAATTCATTACTTTGATATGGATTTTTCACTTTAAATTTTAATTTTATTTAATTAGTTAAGTGAATATGATTAGGATTTTTTGTAATTTTCAAATTTTAAATAATTTTCATGCACTATTATTCAAAAACTTGCTAAGTCATAATTTTACTAGAAGTTAATTGGTGAGAGGATATCATTGCACATAGGGTATTACCCAAAATAGGGATACTACATTAACATGATTTATGGAATTTACATCTAATGTGAATATGTATTTTGGAATTTTGATAATTTTTAGGCTTAATATGTGTTATTTTTTACAAATTAGTATGATGTCTGTTTAGACATGAAAGTGGCCAAAAATGAGTGTCTGCATATTATACCTCAATTAGATAAGTATGAGACATTACAAATAGTGTCTGAATTATTTGTATCTATTTGAAAATGTGAGCAAGAGACACCATCAATGTTTGTGATAATTGTTAGATTTTTTTGTCTTTGTCACTTTGTAGATTATTTTTGTGTGCAAATATAAAATATGTTTTGATCTTTTCTACTCAAGAACAACTTGTATGTTCCCCTCCATTGAATATTTCTAAACATGGTTTTTCAATGTTGCACATTGATTTGTATTGTGTCTTGTGATTTGGAACAATATAGTGATCCCTTTTTAAGAATGATTATGTTGCCTAATTTGTGTCTATTAGAAGATAAAGTTACCATGCAATGCTCAAGTGACATAGGAATAATTAAACCTTGAATATCTCAGTTTGTTAATATCTATATAATCTATTATGGAGGTTTTTTAGAGGGCTTCGCATTTTTTATATGGTGTATTTACATTGGTCTCTTGTAAGGTTGGATTAATGTTTTTATCCAAGAGGGATGGATTGAATAATAATAATTCACATGTTCATCTATTATTTTTATCTTTCCCTTATCTAAATGTGGTGTTGTATCCTCTGGTGATAAGTTTAACTTGTATGTACCCATACTTATAGGTGTCAATAGGTTATGTGAAAAATGTTCAAGTGGATCAAAGCTAAGATTTTGCAATTTTCTATTAGATATATCATGATTAATTTCATCATCACTATCATATTAATCTTCAACTTTTTGATCTTGTTTATTGATGTTAACCAATAAAGGAAACTCAAATGTTGGATTTTATTGTTGTTTTTGTGTCATTGGCTCCTTTGGGAATGGTTCTTATTCTTGATGTGAATCCATGTGCACCTTAGTGGTTAGTGTTTTATTTCTTTATTAAGGTAAAGGATTCATTATGATTGACTCCTCCATTTGTATGTTAGCATATTTTCAAGTGGAATACAATGTTGAGGTGGTACTAATTTAGATATCCCTTATATGTCATAATGTATCATTTTAAAAACAAATAAGGGTTCATCATTAGTAGGCATGGTGAACAAGTTCCCATCATGTATAAATTTCACACACCAATTTAATGTAGATTGCACTTCTTCCATGTTATGTATCCATGGTATAACCAAATCAAGTTATAGTTCAATGACTAAGACTTTACTTGGAATGTATTGGAACTATTTTTTACCATAATGATACATTTCATGTGATTTGACCAATTTGAGGTATACATGAATTTTCAAATCCTTTGATATGCATATCTAATTTTTGAAGAATATTTGTGATAATACCCATGGTGTCTAGGAAATTTGGGCCACAAATGTTTAGTGTTGAACCATTACCAACCAACACTCATTTGATTCCCTTTTGAAGCATGCACACTTGTATGAAAAAGGTAAATATTGATGAAAAATATCTTTTTATGGAAAATATTTTGGCTCAAAATTAATAATATTTGCATTATTTTTGTGATCTTGTAGAATATTTATAAGATAGGTCGATTCAATATCACTTAGTACTTAGGTGTCACGTAATGCTTCATATGAAATATGTTTGTAGAAAGTAGAATATTTTAAGAGTTCAAGGATTATAATTTAAGAATGTGCACTAATCAATTGGTATCATATCCTTTTTCTTTGATAATAAGTCTAAGCTTGAGAATAACTTGTGTAGTAACAGGTGGTGGGATAGATTGGGCACCTTTACCTTTTCGAGTTGTGATAACATAGAACATGGAATATAATATTAGTCATGGGTGAATAATGGATGCAAGATGGTAAATACCATTTGAATATTATCTAGGTAGAACAAAGTGATGGGATAATGCACATTGGAATTTGGATACTAGCTCTATAGCATTACAAAAGGAATTGTAGAAATAAACTTGATTCATATCTTTTCTTATATTTTTGGTTGATTTAGACTTGTAAGAAGTATAAAAAAGAATGGATACTATGAAAAATTGGAAAATGGAGTGAATTATATATGCATCCATAATTAATTCATTTAAAATAAATAGAAATCTAACTTAAAAATATTTTACAGTTTAGAAATTGGAGATTAGATAAAAATAGGAAACCCTAGGTCAAGCAAGGGTTTTGAACCAAAGGTTGGTTTTACCAAATGTTAAACCCTAAATATAGATAATGGGAAGTCTAAGGTTAATGGGTATTACATTAGATTTTACATAAGGATGGTGAACTAACCTAATGAGTAGGCCAATTAATAAAAACTCAAATAAATAATATTTTGAAGTTATACAACTGAGATTATTAAAAATAGTAAAATACACTATTTACAGATATTTCAATGAATAAAGAACAAAACATACTCATCTAGTTTCTATGCTAATATTCATATGATCTATAATAGGCTAGAAGGTTATTCTATAACATTCATCAGATTATAGGAATATTTTTTAGTGGCCTCAAATGCTTGCATCAAATCTAGATAGTTGCATCGATAAAGGTGTCTAACTTAAACATAAGTGTCTTATAAAAATGTTGATTGGATCAGATGAGACCAACTACGTCCTTCTAGGTTTTCTATCACCTTTCTTCTAATTTATACATATTATACACATAGGTTATCTCTCTTCATCAAATTATTAAACACTAGGTCCTTCACATTTAGAGTGATTTTGGTAAAAATGGTTCAGTGGGCTCAAGGTGTGAAGCTTCCCCAAGGACCCATCTATTAATAGAATCTACCTACATATCCAATACTCTAAAGAAGTACTCAGACTTATGTAGTTATACCATACATTTTGGCTTGCACAAGGATGTAATATTTTATAAACATCGACATGTAGTAACCTAGTTTTTAACTTTGAAAATATGGCTCATGGGTTGATCTTTAAATGATTCAAACTTTTGGAAATGTTGATCCTATGATTGATATGTAAATAGGTATGAATAGGTTAAGTTTTCTCACTTGAGTGTTTCATTGAGAGATTCTTGATGTATTGCCTTGTGAGTTGTATGTGATTTCTAGGTGAGGAATGAACGAGGGTTGATTTTGTATATATACCAATACCTTTTGAAAATATCTCACACTAAATCACTTAGTCCAATCTTTAGGATATGTTTCATTTTTAAGTTGGATGAATTTTAGGTGCTAGATAATTTGTAATAAAAATGGGCACTTATGTTGATGCTAGTATTTAACTAAGATGCAAGTGTCCATGAAGTTATTAAGTGGGTACAGGTCTAAAACTAGTAATGAAAGATAATAATCAAGTTTAAATATGTTTTCACAATGTAGAAGCCCTGGTCGTCAGGATAATGGTGATTGGACTAAGAGATAAGCAATTAGGCACAAATATATGGGGAATGCAATCATTTTGGTAGTGATTAGGTATATAACTAAAAGGTACAACCATGATGAATATTTTCCAAGTGTACAAGAATAGATTAGTACATAAATCAAATTTTAGCATCTACACTAAGTAAGTACATAGGTAAAGACATAACCATCAAGTTAAGTTCTCTCAAATAAATTGAATCAACCACTACATATGGCTTATAGATTTAATTGTATAGTCAATCTCAATTTCACACAATTTTAGTCCATATAAATAAATAGAATGATCTAAAGGGAATAAATAAAGTTCATGCCCACATCATGATCACATGTTTGATTTTATAATTTTCATTAATGTATACTCAATTTATAATATAAAATGCATGATTGAAATATAATTAACACATTCGTACCCCCATCATGACTAATAATATGAGAAGTTTGAGGAAGAATAAAAACCATTTTCCATTCAACTATAGACTATGTTGTTGCATATGTGTGTATGAATTAGTATAATGTCTTATGAATCTAAAAATGTATGTGTGTGTGTGTGTGTGTGTGTGTGTGTGTGTGTGTGTGTGTCTGTGTGTGTGTGTGTGTGTGTGTGTGTGTGTGTGTGTGTGTGTGTGTGTGTGTGTGTGTGTGTGTGTGTGTGTGTGTGTGTGTGTGTGTGTGTGTGTGTGCATGAACTAGTATTGTGCCCCCTAAATTTATACTAACTAATATAGAATGTTTTACATCTATATGTTAAATTTTAGAACCTATATCTCAAATGTATGTGTATGTGACAACCTATAATTCATGATCTTGTAAATTATGTACATATTCTCATTCATATGTACCAAAGTGAATATGAATCTATACTCAAGTGTCTATAAAGTGACTACACATGCCCCCATAATTTATATTAATGTGATAATATATATCATTTGACTAAAGCATTTAAAATATGAACCATTCTAAATATCTAAAATATTTACTCTTATCTTATTTTCTAATCATTGAGGCTTATATCTCAATAATAAGCCCACTATAATGCCTTTATTTTGGGATGAGAAATGTATCTTTTAAGTCACTAATCTCAGAATAATAATGAACTATATCATGTCATGTATATATATAGCATCATGAAATATCATGTGAATATGTGGTGAATATAACATCATAAAAATGTATGTGTTGATCAAGGCATGTATGTAACATATGTAATGCAGTGTATGTAAGTTTCATGTCTATATAAATATTTCTTTAGAAAGATTAAATAATAATACTACATAGTAAAATTACATTATATATATCATATCAACACTCACTATAAATAAGCTCAATAAGTATAAGTGTTAGTGTCACACATGAATCTAAGAGCCACATACAAGGGAGATAAAGATGTCATAAAAAACAAGGCCAATCGGTCATACCAAAGGGAGCATAAAGATGTCACAAACAAGGCACATCAAATAAGACCAATATCCACACTCAAGGGACATAAATATGTCACAATCAAGGACAAAATACCACACACAATATACAAGAACAAAGTATCCTATCTAGTAAGAGAGTAACAACATCAATGAAACATAAAAATAGGGAACTAGTGTACACCATCCATGTTGGCCCCTAAATTTTAAATAAGTATTTTTCTATTTTTAGTGTGAAACATGAAGGAACCATTGTCCATTTTTATGAAAGTACTAACATGACATGGAAGGACCATGGCATAGGAGGACTATGGCACATAGCAGATAGGTGCAGAACATGATGGGTGCAAAAAGATAATGGCATAAGAGAACCAGTGTGAAAGGACCCAGTGAAGGGAGAACATGTCATGAGGGAACTAAGAATAGAGGACTCAAAACTAAATCATAAAACTAGGGGATCATGTGGGAAGTAGAGCATGAGGGATATAGGAGAATTTAGAAGAGCAACTCAAGTATGACACTTTAACCCCACCAATTAGAGGTTTTGTACTAGACCATGAGGAATGGAACACTTGGTGATTAGAATATAACATAAAATGAGGATATAAGGGTGTAGAGAACCAAGTCTATAGGAATACCTCATTGTAAATGCCATGAATTTTAGTTTGTTAGGAGTTTGTGTGCCATCTATTCATGATAATTAGAATTATGACATTTGGTCAAGGTAAAACAAGTATAAAAACCCCAATTGTAATCATTTTTAGGATGGTCCTTTGGATAATATAAATAACGTTAAATTGTAATTTGTTAAAAAATTAATGAAAAACCAGTGCTTGCCATATTGTGAGATGAATCATGAAATATTCTTTAACAAAATTAATGAAAAACCAGTGCTTGCCATATTGTGAGATGAATCATGAAATATTCTAAGTGGTGAATGATGGATACGTTTTAATTCTAAGTCATAGATATCTTTTTCTTTTATCACTACTATTAGTAATGTTAATATTAGTTATAGTATTAGTTTCATCTAGGATAATAAGAATCATAATAGTATATTTATGGTATTAAGTAACTATTTTTAAAGTTATATTTTGAAGAATGAATAAATTCACCTTATTGTGTTACAAAGCCTTTAGGAACTAGTCTTTCATTACATTCTTCAGGTGAGAATGTTAGATTTATACCTCATATGATAGGGCCAACATGTTAGTTTTTTGGGAGAAAGATTTAGTGCCAAAATGGAACTAACTAAAAGAGCCCAACATTTTGGTTCTGTTATTAGGACACAAAGCAATTTGAGTACAATCATGGGAAAATATTTAAGTGTATTACGTTAGATAATATTTAAGAATGGGTTACCAGTGTCAAAGACAACTTTATGATCTTGTATCTTAAACCAAGAGTTTCCACATGACAATGGGTAGAGTATAATCTCTAAATTTATTTGTTTGAAAGTTTATTTTCTAAGGTCCCAGTTCTCCTACATTCTTAGATTCTAGCACATACTCAAGGACAATCCCAAAATATTGGATGATGATAACCTTGGACACTTGAATGGTAGAGGATTTTAACATGACTTGGATTTCCCTAGATGTGAGTAATTATTTTTTGGCAGTGAGGCATTCAAAATAGATACATTTTGGAGTATGTCATGACCACCTATTCATGTCTTGAGGAAGTGAAGTTCTAATTTCTATGAGAGCTAAGGGGATACTATCTCTCATTATTTGCATTTAAAATTAAGAATCTAGTTATTGAACTTGGATTGGAGACTCCACACATGGAAGGCTAAAATCTCTTGTGCAAGAGCCACACATTTGAGAGGGGAGACTAGAGGTTGATTGAATATTGCGGATTCAACATGGTAGTAAGCTAGTGAGAATTATGAAAATGGAAGTATGATGAAGCATGACAGAGGATCATGGGAGTTGGTGGTATGGGAAGAGAATGGGAAACCTTGAGGAGTGTTATGAAGAGATACAGGGAGGTGGATACGCAGGAAGGACTCATCACTTTTAAGCTACATTCTTGGTCACTTCTATCCTATGAAGAAGAACTGAGCTAGACTTCAAGAATAGATGAATTGAGCATGAATTAAATAGGCTCCCCCACCTTAGTGTGTGTCCATGTCTTTGAGTCAAAATGAGTAAAAATACATAATTGGGATATAGATAGTTTAGAGTCAAAAACTAAACTAGTAAGGGAAACTACAACTCAACTAATTGACACACTCGAATCCACATTACCTTTCCTTCCTCAAGGAAATTTTATGGCATAGCTTGGGATGCCTAGTGGATCTATCCCTCAAGGCCAAAATATAGGCCTAAACTTGGGTAACCAACCCTCTATCGTGCCTCTTTCCATGGGCACTACTATTGGAAGCACTAGAGGAGGATTAAGAGGAGGCACTCGAGGAGGTGACTCCCTCCTCATGGGATAAGAGTTGGATCTTCCTAGCAACTACCTACTCAACCAAAAGATAATACAATCTACTATGAGATGACATTGCATTTGCCTAAATATTAAGGGGTAGAGAATGTGATTGAGCATATCCATAAGTGTGAATTGATTTGGAGGGCACAAGACATCATATATTCTAAATGTAAGGCTACTCAATTTTCCGCTATGCTTTTAGAGCTTGTGCATAAGTGGTATCAAAAGGTTTACCCTTAGCAAGTGGTGATTAATTATGACCATCTCAAATCAGCCTTCTTATAGGAATTTGACATTCCTAAATTTGAGTAGATAAGTATAACAATGTTCAAGGACATAAAGCAAGGACTTATAGAGAGTCTACATGAGTATGATGCATGATTAAAAACCTTGATTTCTAAATTGTCATTTAAAATAAATCTTGATCAACATACACAATGTTTTATGGGAGGTTTATTGTTACCCTTTTGTCAAACTCTATCATAAATAACCTTCACCAGCATGCACAAGGCTCTGGAAGCTACCCTTTGTGTTGAAGTGGTTGGAAGCATGTATACTAGGATTAGTCCCTTTATGGCAGAAAAAATAGCATTCATGGTATCACAAATTTGAAATTTGATGGAAAATGATGCACATGAGACATGCAGTGGTGTCTAGTATACTGACTATGAAATTTAAGGGCACACAAGGAACAACTGCCTACACAAGAACATCTATGTGGTACCAAAACAAACTTGTGAGATCTATCATGAGGAACATGATGTCCATTTTTTTCCACCTTTGTAGTGGGATACAAACACTAAGGTGTTTAAGTTTTAATATTTATGATGCCTATACCAATGACACCAATGATTGTCAACTGATTAGTGATATTTATGAATCTCAAGCACGTGGCATGTACCAAACCTTAGCTACCAATACCCAAGACAATGGTGGATACCATGGGTGAGAGAGAGGATTAGGATGAGTTGGTGGTCAATTTCTATTGAGGTCTTGTTATAAATGTGGGTCACCATACCCCTATCAAAAGTATTACTTAGAGTACCTTACCTACGTATTTTATAAAAAGGACCATCAACTGGAAGAGTGCCCTAATATATACGCAACCATAATTAAGGAACATAATGAAAAAGGCATCAGCATGATTCAAATATAAAAAGCACAATGACATACATGTCTAACCATCCCAATAGTGCAATAATTAAATATGACCACTCATAATGGGGGATAGACTCAATCCATAGCCAACCCAATTGAGAAGGTATATTAGGAAGGACCACAAGATAGGAAGTACCCTAATGCTAAGTAGCAAAAAGATATCCTTTAGGATATAATGGAACTTGTGTGAGAGCTCCAAGGTGAGATTCATTACCTTAAGGACAAAGACATGACATAGCATGTTTTAGTACAAACATAAGTTTGAACCTCAAATAGTGGTGTGAGATAGTTTTTAGGAACCATGCACACATATAAATGATGAATACATTATTCCCCAACTCAGTGCATGGCTTAAAGGTTAGGCCCACTTACCAAAGAAGTCAACCCTCACCTCAGTTAGTAAAGTGAAGATCACTATTTAAATCATACCCAACATCAAGAAACACCTAGTTCCTCTTCCATAGAAGATGGATATTTATTTGCTAATGATACTATCAATAGATGGGTAATATAATATATTTTAGTAGATACTAGCATGAAATTTAATGTTCTCATAAAAGATGTTTGGCAAAAAAAGTCTAGTTTAGTTGGTTGTAACCCTCTCCTTATGTCTTGTTTATGGAAAATAAAACTCAAGCACATCCTATTGGATTCCTCAAGAATGACACCATTGACATACTTGGGGTTCCCTTCAAAGTAGATTTTGAGGTCTTGGAATTGGTAAAAGCTGATGACTATCTAGCTCTACTGGGAAGGCCTTGGTGATATGAGAATTATGTAGACTTGAGCTTTAAAAACTAATATATTAGCTTTGAGAATACCAATTAGTGTGTATTAATACCTTTAGATAAATCACAAGGACCTCCTTATATCAATCCCATAAATGTTGATGAAGACATCAACCACCTATATAATGTTATTTCTTGAAATTATGAACAACATGATCCAATGCCAGATGGTATTCTTTCGTGGATGAATAACTAGTCTATCTTGGATACTACAAGTGATTTTAACTTTTGGGCCTATGGTGACTATTATCTCACCAAAAGGTTGTGTAAAACTATAAATAGAGGATAAAACATCATGTGCCAACTTCCTAAATGCCATAAGTTTGTGCACCTCATGGGTTTAGTGATGAGAGGACCACTGGTGGGACCACCACTTGAAAGACTTGATGAAGCCCCATAGTTTTAAGGATAAATGGAGGTGTGTGACTTTGTCCAACACCTCAAGGCATTCTATGATAATTAGAATGATTAGATGAGGTCATTAGATGACATTTTTGATGGTACCACTACTAGATAGTGGCGTACTCATAAAGAGCACATTTTATATTGGGATCAAGTATGAAATGATCTACATCATAGATTTCACCATGATAATAAGATAAAAAGCACACTTACAATATTTTGTAAGCACCCAAACCTCACATTGATTCTTGTGAGAGTATATTATATTTTGAGAAAAAATTCTTACTAGAATACCTTTAGGTACATGCATTCTATAGAAATTTGTGCACTTAGGCATGAGCTTGGTATATTCATGAAAATAGGCACATGGGAACAAGATTTAAGCAGTCACTAAAGGAAACAATGACATCATTGCTCTCTTATTTTCACCAAGGATGGACTTACACCTCACCTTTTACTTCATGCATGAGCTAGTCATTAGAGACCCAAGTCTCATCAAAGACCACCTATGCCATATCTATCAAAAACCTAAAGAACCCTTATATTTATTCACTAAACCTCCCACCTAATCATTTCCTACACCATCGAAAATTCTTAGTGAAGAACACCATGAAGAGATCCACCTAAGAAATCAAAAACTTGTATTCCAAGTAGATGAAGATCAAGGGTCTATTTCACTTGACCTCTTGACTAACCACTTAGAAGTCCCTACAAGTACTAGTTCACAAACTATTTGGGAAACAAGTTATCCAATAGATAACCCTTATCATAGACTCATTCAAACTATTCAATGTAACTTTGGAATGGAGCAAGAGCTAAAGATGGCTACAACTAGAAATTATTGGAGTGACACAAAAGTTTCAAACATTTTTGAGTTGTTGAAAGAGTATCAGGATGTATTTTCAAGGAATTATAGTGAAATGAAACAAGTCCATCCTTCCCTAGGAAAGATGGACATAAATATAATCAATGGTGCTCACCCCATGAAGAAATAGCCATATAGGATGAACCCCAACCTCTAGTCATGAGTGTAAGAGAAGATCGATATCATGCTTTTCACTAAATTAACTCTCTCATTACTAAATATAAATAGGTCAACCTAATGGTAATCAGTATCAAAAATGGTGGGTGTATCCATATCTATGTGGATTACTAGGTCTTAAATGCATCTTGTGTGACAAATCCTTTCCCAACATTGTTCATAGAGGAAATTCTAGAAGGTGTTGTTGGTTGTGAAGTATACTCTTTTATCGATGGGTTTTTAGGGTACCACCAAGTCTAGGTAGCTGAGGAAAACCAATTCAAGACTAATTTTGCCACTAAATGGGGATATTTTGCTTATAACATCATGCCTTTTAGATTGAAAAATGCCCCAATAGAGTTTTCATAGATAGCAGTTGATGCTTTCAAATATTTCAATCATAAATTCCTCCAAGTTTACCTGGATGACTGGATAATATATGAGTTGGTCAAGGATCATAGTGCCAATATGAGACTCATTCTTGAGCACTGTCAAGTGTTGCAAATTTCCTTAAATTTAAAGAATTACCTATTCATGACTCCTTTTTACATACTTTTTAGGCTTATCATTTTTAATGAAGGACTCCTAGTGGACCCAACCAAGGTATCTATTATTCTCCATCTACCAGCACTCAAGACTCAATGTGAGGTGCATACCTTCTTAGGACATATGGGTTATTACAAAAAATTTATTTGGGGTTATACCAAGATATCAACACCCCCAAAAGAGATTTTAAATCACAATGAATAGTTTATATGGATGAATTCTTATAAAGAAGCTTTTGAAACACTCAAATAAAGGATAATTACTACTCTTATCTTGTAATTCCCTGATTGGACAAAGCTTTTTCATGTCTATATTGATGCATCTAGGATGGTAGTCAGCACAATAATTTCACAACCAGGTGAAGGACACTTGGATCACTCAATTTATTTTGCTAGTAAGAAGCTGACATCAGTTGTAAATAACTATAACACCATAGAATGTGAAGTATTGTCTATAGTTTATGATCTATAAAAATTTAGGTAGTACCTTCTGACCACTCCATTTATATTTTATATAGACCATGAGGCCTTGAATTATCTTTTTAATAAGATAGTACTACATGGCAAAATTGCCACTGGATTATCCTATTCTAAGAATTCTAGCTTTTCATAATAGTAAAGCCTAAGAAGACCAACTGTGGTCCTAATCATTTATCCTAAATTAAAAATTGATAACCCCCACATGACATAGAAGATGATCTTCTTGATGTATAACTCTTTAGAGTTGCTCAAGTACCTAAAGATTTATAAGCTATTGTAGCATTTCTTACCACTAGTTGCATGCCTGACTCCCTCACTCTATAGGAGAAAAAGTAACTTGTGGTCTGTGCCACACTTTATCATCTCATAGCTAGAGATATTTATAAAATGGATCATGAAAAGGTGATTTGCTTCTATGTAATGCAACATGAGTGCCCTAAAGTGTTATGATAATTACATGAAGTTATTTCTAGAGAACATTATGTTGGAGAGGTTACCATGTGCAAGGTCTTGCTCACTAGACTTCAGTGGCCAACTTTATTCAAAGATGCAAAGGTTTATGTTAGGCAATGTGATGTCTGATAGTGCATAATAAAACCTAATATAAGATATGTTACATTTTTTTGCCCTATTACTTCTCAAAAACCATTTTTAAAATGGGCTATTGACTTTGTGGGGCCCATCACTCTAATAAAATGATGAATAGACTCTCAATATATCATTGTAGTAATTAACTACCTCATATGTTGGGCTGAAGTAGCACCAATAGAATACTATACTAAAATAATTACTACATGATTTATTTGGGAGAACATTATAAAATGATTCAAATGTCCCCTAAGCTTCACTAGTGATCCTAGCACCCACTTCTTGAATGAGATGATTTGCATCTTGTTGACCAAGTTCATGATCATGAACCATAAGACAACACCATACCACTCAAAAGTCATTGGAATAGTTGAATCCTTTAAGATCCTTGATACCACTTTGACAAAAAAAAATTAATGTTGGATAGATTGATTGGGATGATAGTAATCTATAGTATTTTGGGCATACTAAACTACATACAATCACCTCAACAAAAATACACCATTCAACCTAGTGTATGGAAAGGAAGTGATCGTGCCAATGGATTTCCTCATTCCATATCTCTAGATAGTGCATGTGGGAAACCTAGATGAGGAATCCTCTTTCAAATCTTAGCTTGATGATTTGATGAAACTATATGGGACATAGTTTCTTACCCATTGGAGTCAGGATGTTGAGAAACACAAATAGAAAGCATGACATGATTGCCATATAAAGAATAAATTCTTTTCTCTAAGAATGAAAGTTCTCTTATATGAATCTAAGTTTGTGCATCACATTTGGAATCTTTGGATCCATTGGGATGGTCCAGTTATAATATATAGCATTCGACTAACCAGAGCTTGTCGATTAAAATGACTAGATGGTTAGTTCTTCTTAGGTCACTATGGCAGTCAACTTCTACCATATTATGATTTTATTTAACTAAAATTTTATAATTAATAAAGCTTGAGTCCATTAGGATATAATTCACTAATTTTAATAAAAAGTGCTTCCCTTGAGGCATGCAAATATTGAATGTAATTTTTAGTTCTTGTACTTAGATTATTTTCATGGAGAACCACAAACCCTTTTAGTACAGGGTAAGGCATCATGCATATGAATACAAGACATAATACATGTGTACATGAAAGTACCATAAGGTATAAGAGTCATATATGGCACACAAGTGATTAAGGGTGCCTGAGTCATTCAATGCACCTTGAAAGCATTTTGAAAGGTTCCTACCATTTGGGTCATAACTATCTTCCACTTCTAAGAAAGGTGTGGGAAGGTATGGACCATCAATGTGACAAGGTTATTTATGGTGAGAAGCATGTGAGTGGAATTATGGACCAAATTTGTTAAGGCACTAAATTCTCCATACAAGATTCAAAGTATAAAGGTTATTAAAATATCTACATTAATGACTCGAGGTGATGGGGAGAGGAAATGAATTAATGAAATTAAACCCCTCAAGGGTCTATAAATAATCCATTTTACTATTTACCTTTCTATATTATTTGAGTGTTAAATGCAAATGGTGAACCAGAAAACTAGAGTAAGATGAAGCTAAATTTCTTTCATATTAGGGTGCTTGAAAAATAAGTTAATTCACAAATATTATTACCCATATGAAAATAAAGGCTAATAAAATTTAATTATAGTATAGGATTGGATAATTTTGAGGTTGTAGGTTATAGGTCTGCCATTGTTGAAATGTGAAGCTTGAGAGCCAAAGTAAGCTAGGATACTACCATGTATTCATTTAGAAACATGGGATAGCCATATATTAACCTTTGAGCACTATGAAGGGTAATGTGGCAAAAGAAGAAAAAAGATTGGGCGTGATGGTGGGGAGCGACGGTCTGAAGCTGGGCGGCTAGCATGATGCCAACAGGATGGAGCGACCTCAGCTTGGGGGATATGAGCAGCAAGTGAAAAGGAATTTTATTGCTGAGAACTCTAAGGTGCAAAAAATTAATAGATGCCTACCCAGAACTCAGGAGAGATCGGTTCTGGTAATCTCTCAGGATGTTGTGCAAGAGGAGGTTGAATACTTGTCGGCTCATGCCCTTATTTGCAAATTCTTGGGAATTCATATTTTGTTAGCAGCATTGGAAGCCTAGATTAGGAGGACTTGGCAAATTGATGGGGATTTCAACATTCTACTGGCAAGAAATAGTTACTTCATGGTAAATTTTTCTTCTGTAGCAGACCGAAATAGGATTTTCAAGGGTGGGCCTTACTTCTACGATAGAAATGGCCTCTTTCTTAAACCCTGGCATGCTGGTTTCAACTCAGCAGAAGATCTCCCAGCCTGTGTCCCTGTATGGGTTTGTTTGCTGAGACTGCCCCTAGAGTTTTGGCAGGAGGATATCCTCTGTCAGATAGCGACCCTGCTTGGAACACCGATGGCAATTATGCACCAAACTCTAGATAAAAAGGTAATTTCTTACACCCGTATTTGTGTTGAGATTAATCTAAATAATCCCCTTCCAGATTCTCTTAAGATTTGTCTAGGAAGCTCATCTTGGATCCAACAAATTGACTATGAATCCATTCCATTTCATTGCCGCATTTGCCATGTGTATGGCCATTTGTACAAATAATGCCCACAGGTGGTCAAAGAGAATGATATTCAAGGAGAAGTGGCTGGGTCTTGGGGGCCCAATTGGGACAGAGGATCCAGACAACTGAAACATTTGGGGACAGCCCATGTGCAATCAGGTGGATTAAATAAAGGAAAAAACCCACTCCAAACAAAAGGTGTTGAATAGGGCATAAATGGCTCCAAGGGTCCTGACAAGGATGGATTTACCACAGTTAGGCACCGGGGGAAGTCTCAGGGTCAGAAAAGGGCAAATTTTGATAGACAGAATGAGGTTGATTTTAACAAATTTAAAGTGCTGGACAGCATGAATATAGAGGATGGTATCCCAAAGCCGTTACAGATGAAGAAGAAGGGACAATGGAACCATCTGCCCCTGGGGAGGAAAATATAGCCTTAGTTAATCAGCCGACATAGGTGACTGATCGAGTTATGCAAGATGTGCCCAGTGATGATTTGCTATCCAAAGGGGATTTGGAATTTTGTTGGGCGGACCTGGCAAAGGAGGTGGAGGCATCTAGAACTGAAAAAGGTTCCTCCTCTAGCCTGGGCATTATGCCAAGACCATTTAAGAAGCCTACTGACCCCAATCCCTCACGAGTTGGGTGCAGGAAGGATCAGGAGAAACTAAAAATTGTAGGGGATCTTCTAGTAGAGGCAGGGCATGTTAAGCCCTTGGATGAACATTTCACACACGTTACCCAATGATTGTTCTTTCTTGGAATGTGAGGGGTCTGAGTAGCTCTCCCCAATAAAGAGCTATAGTTAAACTGGTACATGCTAATTCTCTGGACATCCTGTGTATTTAGGAGACAATTTTTAGTTGATTCATGGCTCTCTTTTATGCAGAATCGTTGCTTCTTCAATCACAGTCAATGTGTGGGGGCAGCTGGATCTTCTGGTGGGTTGGCTGTGTGTTGGAACCCAGATTACATAACTCCTCTTGGCTAGTTAGCCAGCAATTCTGCTCTTACAATGATAGCTGTCTCGAAGGAATCAAGGGAAACCATTCTTGTTACTAATGTTTATGCCCTTGTGGACCTTCCTAGATAGTGAAAATTGTGGGATCATGTTTGGTTTGTCAGAAGCTGCCACCCCTACTTGCCATGGATCTTAACAGGAGACTTTAATGTTGTCCTTAACTTGGAGGAGAAGAGAGGTTGTCTAGCTCAGTTTGGGCCTTCATCAGAAATGTTTTGGCAAAATATTGACCTTCTACGCCTCTCAGATGTTAAACCTCTCAATGGCACATTCACCTGGAGTAATAGGAGGAGTGGCAAGGATGGTATTTCAGAATGCCTTGATAGATTTTTGGTATCTTTCTATTGGCACTATGGTTCCACGTCCATCACTTCGAAGATTCTTGATTGGGGTGGATCGGATCATTGGCCAATTAAGATGTCCACTAACCAGATACCAAGCCCAAGGAAGCCTCCCTTTAAGTTTCAAGTAATGTGGCTTAGAGAGTCTTCCCTGCATGAGCTCATGAGCCAGTGGTGGTGCCAGGGTAGACCCAACTTTGGTACAGCCATGTTCTCCTTTGCCAAAAAACTCTAGTACATCAAAGGGAGGCTTAAGTATTGGAATCTCCATAGCTTTAGGATTCTTCATACTATGAGGAAAAAGGCCCAGGACCAGCTGAATGTGATTACTAGGTAGATCAGAGACAGTGGCATGTCTGAGGAGCTTCATGAGGCTGAATCCCAAGCGGTGAAAGACCTTGTTGAGTGGGAACTCAAAGAAGAGATTTTCTAGAAGCAGAAGGCAAGGCTTGACTAGCTCCAAGAAGGTGATAGGAACACTTACTTCTTCCACAAGTCTATCTAGGCAAGGCGTATTAGAAGCTATTTAACTCACTTGGTGTGCCCAAATGGATCTCAGTTGAGCTCTTCGCAGGACATTTCTCGAGCAGTGGTTACCCATTTTTCTAGTTTATTCTCTGAAGGGCGGCACCCCTTTGAGATAGAAAAAAATATAGTGCTGTCCTATATCCCTTCTGTGGTGACTCTGAAGCTGAATGAGTACCTGATGAGGCCTATAAAGTAGACTGAAGTGGAGGGGGTGGTCTTTATTATGAAACGTGGCAAAGCCCTTGGGCCAGATGGTTTCCCAGTGGAGTTTTATCGAGACTTATAGGATGTCATCAAGCATGATCTCTTTGCTGTTATACAAGAATCCTTTACCAACAGAGAAATGCTGAGGGCCTTGAATGATACCTTCCTTATCCTTATACCAAAGAAAGAGCAGGCAGATCAATTGGACCAATTCAAGCCTATTGCACTCTGCAATGTGATATACAAAATTATTATGAAGCTCTTAGTGGAGAGGCTTAAAAGCTATCTCTCGTTGATTATTTTAGGGGAGCAGGGTTGATTTGTTGCTGGCAAGCAGATCCTAGATGAGGTGGTTATTGCTTCTGAGGCTATTCATTCTATGAGCACTTCTCAGGAGAGGGCCATGTTTATCAAGCTTGACTTAGCTAAGGCTTATGATAGAGCCAGCTGGAGATTTCTGGGAAGAATCATGCGGGTCTTTGGTTTTAGCCCTGCATGGATCTTATGGGTCCTGAGTTGTGTTACCATGCCTTCCTTCTCGGTTCTCATCAATGGACAGCCAACTGAACTTTTTGGGGCAGCAAGAGGCCTGAGGCAAGGTGACCTACTGTCACCTTATCTATTTATCATTTTGGCAGAGGGATTGGGCTGGCTGATCAAATTCTAGGTTTCTCAGAACATAGTGCAGGTTGGCAGTGGGGGAATGGCTTAGTCATGTCCCATCTTTAGTTTGTTGATGATACTATGCTGGTTTGGAAAGCTCACATTCGTGAGGTGGAAGCTTTCAGGGACACCCTTGACATGTATCTTGATGCTACAGGGCAGAAAATCAATGACCATAAGTCCTCCGTCTATTTTTTCAACACTCCTAGCCTGATACAGAGGAGAATAGTGGCCATTTTGAGATTTCAAATTCACGTTCTCTCGATTGTTTATCTGGGCATTCCTATTGTGGTTGGCCGGCAGCCATGCCTCTTCTAGCATAATGTTCTAGATAAGCTGAGACAAAAAGTGAACCACTAGATGCACAGATGACTCTCTACTGTTGGGAGAGTTACTCTGCTGCAATTAGTGATTCAAGCTCTTCTTGTGTACTACTGCATGGTGCTGGCTACTCTGATTTATTTTCTTAAGGAATTTGACACCCTGTCCCACCAATTCCTCTAGAGTGGCAACCTTCGGTGCACCAAATGGAGCTTGGTCAAGTGGGAAATGGTTTGTCAGCCTAAGAAAGATGGGGGGCTTAGATTGCGGTCAGCCATCCTGGCTAGCCAGGCGCTGGCTTCTAAATTATATTGGAGATGGTGTTCTAATTAGTCTCAAATGTGGGCTTGTATCCTAGCTCTTAAGTATTTTTCGGGGGTGGATCCCTCTGTCATTGCCTAGATGCTTCTTGAGAGGGGTGGATCCATGATTTGGAGTACCCTCAAAGTGGGAGCTCAGCTTATTAAACACAACCTTTTCTAGATTTGTAAGACGGGGGAGCAGGCTCTCTTTTGGGATGACTCATGGGATGGGGCACCCCCACTCTCATCCTCTCACCCACATCTACAGGGCTTATGTGAGGTTTTCCATGAGGCTGGCTAGACCAATGTGGCACACTACAAGGAGGAGTATAGAGTGGGCCTGGCTACAAGCTTTAGATGGAAAAATTCTTTGGTATGGCCCCCTGGTGGATCCTTGGAGAACAGGACTGAGCTCTCTCAGATATTAGCTTCTAGGAACTGTAACTCTCTTTAGGGTCAGGATTTGCTCGCTTGAGGAGGCAGGTCTACTAGAAACTACTCTATCTCGACAGGATATTAGACTCTATCTAAGCAAGTTCATGGTGAAGTTAATTTCCTCTGGGGGAAGAAAATTTGGAATTCTGTTACTTGGCCCAAATGTAATTTCTTTTTATGGACACTTGCATACAACAAATGCCTCACATGGGACAACCTGTGGAAGCGAGGTTTTCAGGGGCCTTCCAGATGTGTGCTTTGCTGTGAAGAGGTGGAAACAGGGGCACACCTATTCTTTTAGTGTACTTTTGTCAAACATATCTGGCATAGATGGTGGTAAGCTTGGCGTAGACCCTACTAGCATGCCTCCTTATTAGACTTCTGGGAATGCCTTAATCCTCCCCCTTCTAAAGTGTCAGCCCTCCAGGCGGCTTGGTTTGCTGGACCGGCCTTTATTCTATGGAACGTGTGGAAAGAAAGAAACAGGCATGTTTTTCAAGCTGAGCAGAGGAAGGCTGACGCCAGGGAGCTTGTTTACATGACTCTATAGGAGACTCTCACTGCCAAAGGTCTCAGTTTGGTTGGGCTGGGAATGGAGGAGCAGAATATTCTTTTTAACATTGCTGGCAAGCCGTTGGTCTCTACTCCCTCTGCCTCTCTTAAGAGTTCACTGATTAGAGATAGGTGATGTCACAAACCTATCAATAGACTTGGGTGATGGACTCTTCCTCCTCTTGGTTTCCTAAAGATTAATACTGATGCCTCCTTGCATGGGAACCCAGGGGATGCAGGAATCAGAGGTGCTGGGCAGGATAGTTTTGGTAATCTTCAATTTATTTTCTCTATTTATAAAGGCTGGTACTCCAATAATTATATGGAGGTGTTGGCCATCCTTCAGGCATTGAAACACGACTGTCATCTAGGCTGGCAAAATGTTATCTATGAGTCAGATTCCTAGGTTGTGATTGATCTGATCATTAATCATAATTTTGCTAATGCCGAGTGGCAATTGGCTGAGGTTGTGTAATAGGTTCTTCAGTTAAGTTCTCTATTGGATTCCATCACTTTCAAGCATATTCCCTATGAATGGAATGGGGTTGCTGACTGTTTGGCCAAGTGGGCTTCTAAATAGGGACCCCAGTGGGAGATCCTAGATTATAATTTGCTGCCTTTGCAGTGCTCCTAGAAGCTGAGTCTTCTGGTGGAGTAGGATAAGGCTGTGTAATGGTTTTGGTTTCCCCTGCTTATGAATAAATTTTTACCCCAGTTAGTTAAAAAAAAAATTGGCAAAAGAAAAAGTATAAAATACTTGAAAAAATTATAACCATACTAGAGGAGGAAGAGGTGAGTAGAGGAGATCAGTTCCCTATTAGGGATGAGGTACCAAGAAACCAAGAATAGAGATCAGAATTAGTGTAGTGCATAAAAGGAGTTTTGAGAGAATGTGTAGAAGGAGAAGAAAGAGAGAGAATAAAAGAGGTATCAAAGATGATGAAGAAAGGAAATTAATCACAAAATTCATCATCACAAAACACACTAGCATTTCCTTTCCATCTTTACTCATAGAGGAGATGCAATACCCAGAGTCAGTCTTGCACATGGAGAATTGGGTCTCTAAGGTGTCAACTACCACCATTTTTTAATATAAACATCATTAGTTAGGAAATGAAGTATAACTATAAAATTACTACCAATTATAGACCACCAATATAAGGAATCAAGTCCATCGAGAACTAACTAGACAAGGTTGGTCTCTCTCAACTTCTTAAGCTACCATACTTTGGCAAGCCTACTAAGGTAGTTCAATTCCTCCTCTCATGTGTCTATAAGGACTACATTCACTTTATGGGATGCAACATGAAGATAACCATGGAAAGGATAAGCAAATTCATAAGACTTCAGTGCTTGGGGGTGAATGTGTTGGATGACTTGGTAGACATAGTGGAGATTTAATAGAACACCATTATGCTTATGTATTACAAACAAGGGCATGAAATACACATAAGGAACCTATAGGATCCCACCCTTATAGTTGTATCATGGATTTTTTCTACCAAGGTTAGAGGGACTAACAGGTGGAAGGAGGTGGACATGGCCCACCTACATATTGCTCACCAAGTTGTTTAGGGAATAAAGTACAACTAAGTATTGTACTTTACCTAGAAGATAAATGAGGATGTAGAGAAGGTGCAAAAAATGCCTAAGTATATTTTTCCTTAAGGAAAAATATTATTATTACTAGTTTTTGATGAGATCAAGGTGCCTAACTATAGTTTGAGTTCATTGAAGTGGGTGTACCCCCGACTCATAGGTCCCCCACTAAGAACTTCAAAGCCTTCACTTTCCCCCAACACATTACCCCATCTTACAAGATGAAGATGATGTACTGGTTTGATGGGATGAAGGTGGATTTTGGGAATGAATGGTGCATTATAAAGTATTTTCCCCTTAATGGTAGACCAAGCAATTTTATTTGTAAAGAAACATTACCCCCTAGTGTGCATTCACATGAATCCTTTGAGAGAGCTATTAGCATAGATAAAAATTCCATATGACTTCTCTACACACTACTTCATTGATTTCATCAATTGGATTTATGGCGTGTAGATAATCATTTTATAGGTAGATTAGATTGATGTGGAGCACCACACCCTCCAAAAAATATTTGTGTATCCAAGCAAGAAGGTCTTTCTAGAGAGAGGGGAAATGGACTTAACTAATATTAAGGTTAAGAATATCTTAGTCAGGGAGCAAGTCCATAAACTATTCTATATATTATGGATATCCTAAGGAGAGGCTCCCCCAAGCATCATAAATATGAAGGAAGCATTTGGAGCCAAGTGCTAGTTCTATTAGGGAGTAAACCCACCAAAAATGGAAAAGAATAGTGGAGGAACATCCCTCTAAACCCATTGATTCTCATCCTTTTATACCACATCCATCTACCTCTCACACTTCACCTTCACCACCTTATCCATCTCCATCCCCTCCTCATACTTCATCACCTCCTACTTTACCTTCCCACTCACCTACCCTAAACCCTTCATCTCCTTAGCCAACTCCCCCACCTTCTCCACCTCCATGACGACCTTTGCCTCCACCTTCTCTAGGGACTACCACAAGGTTATCCCCATAGTATCCTCTATGGCAAGCACCCCAGTGGGACCCCTCTTAGGTATAAATTCATAGTTTAGGATCATACTCCAAAAAGAATAAATCCCCAAAATATGACACCCCATCTAAAGGTCAAATTGATATTGATGAAGTGGGAGCAAGTTAGATGGCATCAAGAATCCATCAAGAGTATGAGCTCAAATGAGACCCAAAAAAGGGGAAGGGGCTGATAGAAGAAGATGAAAAAAGAGGGCAATCAACTACATGCAAATGTTACCATTTTGGCATATAAGACAAAGACCTCTATCTTTGTAATCACTTCCGCTCTAAGGATGTAACCCCAAAAACAAGTAATCAGGTGTCCTTCCTGCTAAAGATGTAGAGTGAGGATCCCCAATTTGATATTCCTTTAGATTGTATTTTTCTAGTTTTGATGCTTTAGATCTACTAGACCTTAAGAATATTGATCCACAGGGGCTCTCTCCAATAATTACTAGTGTCACATTTTTAAAACTAGCCATGGAAATCATGTGCCAAAACATTTTTTTTAATTTTTATGTGCACATAGTGAAAATAAAACATGGTAGGTTTATAGAGATGTACAATAAAGTGCTTGCAAAAAAAAAAGTGATAGCCAAGGAAGTGGCCTCCTTGAAGCAACAAATCCAAGAGACCATCGAGGCTAAGGTAAGGGTTTTAAACCTTTGTAAAAAAAATTGAAAGATGAATTAGTACTTGCAGATGGCATACCATTAGATGGGGATGCCATTAGGAAATTAGAAACCCTAGTTGAGCTTTTAGTCAAGAAAAATAAGGGGCACCCCATACTAAGAGATGATGCCAAAGAAATAATTGAATAATTCACCATGATGATAGACATTTGAAAGAGCACCTTAGAGAGAGTCAGGTAAGTTGTCCCCATTTGGATGACATTTTTTCATGCCTAGCACACTCAAATAAAATAGTGGAATCCCAACTTCATGATGAGGAGGTCTTAAGGTAACAAGTAGTTGATGATTCCCTTTTAATAAAAGACCACATAAATCACACAAAAGCATTCAAAGACATGGAAGTTATGGAATATTCCATTAATAACCATCATCAATAAATAAATATAAGTTTTGATATACTTTGAGGATAGGTTCACAAGGAGGTCTTCAAATTAGAGGACATCCTAAAGGAAGCCAATGCAATCTTAGATGAATAGATGAAAAAGATCGAGATTACAACTCAGCTCAAGGATTTGAAAGAAACAAAGGAGTCCATTAAAAGAATAACTACCAAATTCCTTGATGCATTGTCCCACTAGGATGGGTTAAAGAAGGAACTCGAGTAGAAGAGGCCAAAATGTTTGGAGGATGTTAGTGCATCTTAGTCTGAGATGGACTAAGAGCATAGTATAGGGTGATGTTGGCACCTAAATTTTGAATAAGTATTATTCCATTTTTGGCATGTGGTATGGAGGGACCATTTTCTATTTTGATATAAGTACTAGAATAACATGAAAGGACCATGGCACAAGAGGACCAAGGCATGTAGCTGACAGACACAAAAGAAGATGGACATGGAAAGATAATGGCATAAGAGACCTAGTATGAGAGGACCTAGTAAAGGAGAATGTGTCATAAGGGACCCAAGAAGAGAGGACTTATAACCAAAGTGGAAGACTAGGGAAGCACATGGGAAGTGGAGCATAAGGGATGTGGGAGAAGTTAGAAGATTAAGTTAAGTAGGACACTATAACCCCATTGATTGAAGGTTTTATCTAGCCCATGAGGAATGAAACACTTGGTCATTAGAATATAGCATAGAACAAAGATATAAGGGAATAAAAACTTGAGTCTATAGGAATACCTCATTGTAAGTGCCATGAATCTCAATTTTTTGGGAGTTTGTGTGTCATCTATTCATGACACTTAGTTAGGGCAAAATAAGTATAAAAACCCTATTGTAATCATTTGTAGGATGGTCCTTTAGATAATAGAAATAACGTTGTCTTGTAATATGTTAAGCAAATAATGAAATACCAATGTTGTCATATTGTGAGGTGAATCATGAAATATTCTAAGTGGTGAATGATGGATATGTTTTACTTCTAAGTCATGGATATCTTTTTATTTTATCACTATTATTAGTAATGTAATCTTAGTTATAGTATTAGTTACATCTGGGATAGTAAGAATCATAATAGTAGATTTATGGTATTAAGTATCTCTTTTTAAAGCTGTATTTCAAAGAATGAATAAATGCACCTTATTATGTTACAAAGCCTTTGAGAATCAATTTTTCACTGCATGCTTCAAGTGAGTGTATGAGACTTATCTCTCATGTGATAGGACCAGTGTCCTAGCTTGTTGGGGGAAAGCTTCATTGCCAAAGTAGAACTAATTAAAAGAACCCAACAATCCATATGTATCAATGTCACATCATATTATAATATAATATCCATGTAGCATTATGTAAGATATGAATGACTAGTAAGGCATGTTTACATAATATAGGTAGCTCAACATGTTTAAGAGAGAATAATCATGAAAAAAGAGGCCAAAGAGCCCAAAAACAAAAAAAATACAATAATTTAATTTTTTTAGAAAAAGAGTGCAATTTAATTTGTATTGTATTGTATATTTTGAGTACATTATAAATTCATTTTCAATATTATATTACAAAAATCATGAGCTTTTAAAGCTCAATCACAACATTCAGTATAAGTTATGCCTCTGAGTCACATTTACATATAAAGTCATTGTGCTTGAGTTACTACGTACATAGCCTAATATAATTATAACAATAACATATGGGCATTAATAATATAAATCATTAGGGACAAATAAGGTAAATGCACTCATATCCATCCCTTAATTACCTATTTTATTCAATCAAAAGGTTTAAATATTGAAATTTGAAAATTAAAAGTATACAGAGAAGTTACACCCACGTATGCAAAATTCCATATAAAAAATTTCTAATACCCCTTTCATTACTATTTAGGTACCATGTACCAAATTATTTTACATATGTTAATGCCTCTTTCATGTACTGATGGGTATATAGAAACGGCAAGCTTTTTCTATGTACCAATAGGTATATATGAAGGGTGCATATATAAAATGGTCTTATATATCAATCTAATTGTATATAGAAATGGAAACCTTGATACCTAGAGTGATAAGGAACCAATCCATCACCCACAGTATTAATCATGGTTGCACAAGCATCAAAATTATTTCTATCAAATTTTAAATTACTCAAAGGTGATAATTACTTTACTTGGAAGACAAAGATCAAAACTCAACTAGAATTTGAAGAAATTTGGCTAATTGTAAATGGAACATATACTTGGCATGTAACAGATGTTGACTAGTAATGTAAATATGATAGCCAATCAAAAATTGAAATTGATCATAATATTCATGATATCAGATAAGGTGTAACCACACATTTATGAATCCAAAACTAAAAAGGAAGCCTAAGACAAGCTACAAATTGTATAGGAGGCCGAAAATGAGAGAATTATTATGCACCTACTTATTCAACTTCACTCTCTAAAATTAAGGTCAAGTGAAAAGGTTAAGGCCTTTCTTGAACATATTTCAATACTAAGGACATCATTACAATCCTTGGGTGAGATAGTTTTAGATGACTTTCTTGTACCCATTATCTTGAGAGTTCTACCACCATCATATAGGATTTTTGTGACTACCATGACTATCATAAAATAGAAACAAAATTTTAAAAAATTGGTGAATATGTTACAATAAGAAGAGTTTTTTAGTACTCAAGAAGAAGGATAAGAACATGTTATCACTTCCCAGAAAGGTAAGAGACCCATCATGTCTTCAAATTTGTTGTCAGAATAGAATCCTTGGTAAAATCCATAAGGGGTCAATCATAAAACCAATGTCTCAATTATGATTGTAATGGATATGAACTCAAATATTATTGGTATAATACATTTCAAAAGCGTAATTCTAGTGGCCAAAAACCCACTTTCTAACAATCATCCTCATCAACACAAAGTAAACCATAGAGATAGAAATAAAGAATTTCATAGAAGAAAATAAAGAAATAAGGTAACATTATTGAATAAGAATATAATGAATAATAATATGACTTCCTGTACTCTTCTGACTTCCATGAAAAATCCCCTTCACAAATTGACATCTCGTATGTTGATTTGGGTGCAACCTGATATATGATAATAAGAAAATATTGGATTTTCACTTTGAAGGACTAACCTAAAAAAACATGTTTATTTGGGTGATGACACCTCATAAAATATATAGGGAAATGGTAACTTTACTTTGCCTCTTGGCACACAAACAAATAGAATCATGGATGTCTTATGTGTACTTAACCAAGAATCTCTTGTTAGTGAGTCAAATTTTGGACCATAATACAAAGATTAAATTTGAATTTAAAGGTGTAAATAAAAAATGTGTTTGATTTGAGATAAATCAAAAAACTCAAAAATTATTGCACAAGAATCCAATATGATCCAAATGTTTCCTCTTGACTTCATACAGAAAAATAATCAAGAAATTCTATAAAAATACTTTGACTCAACACACTTATGACATATAAGATTTGGTCACATCAATTTTATATATCTCAACACACTCCAATGTTATAACATGGTAAGAGGATTTCCACCTCTCAAAAATGGAATAGATAAAATTCAAGATTGTTTAATAGGCAAATAACATAGTGCTCCATTTTAGAAAAATACATATCGAGCCCATGAAAAACTTGATCTAGTGCATACCAATCTATTTAGATAAATGACACCTAATCATTTTGGGTTTAATTACTTCATGCTCTTTATTGATGATCTATCCATAAAAATGTGGGTTTATTATCTGAATAAAAAGAGTCTAGCCTTTGAAACTTTTAACAAAATTAAAATTGTTGTCGAAACCAAGACTAGTCAAAAAATTAAAACCCTCCACTCAAATCATGGGGGGTTTTCACCAATAATTAATTTGAAGTGTTTTTTTAAATAAAATTACATTAGTCATCAAATGGCACCTCCACATACACCTTAATAAAATATTATTGCTAAATAGAAGAATTATACTATTTTGTAAATGGTGTGATGTATGCTACATGATTCAGGCTTGACAAAGGCATTCTAAGCTAAAGCAATAAAAATCATAGTATATCTAATCAATCAATTTCCCACTATAGCTCTTGATGGGGTAACACCATAGAAAGCATGGTCAGGTAAAAATCCATTTGTAGCACATATTCAATTTTTTGGATACAAATCAAGTATCCACATTCCCAAAAAGGAGAGGAATAAATTTGAAATGAAATCAAAAAAGTATGTCTTCTTAGGGCACAATTAAGAATCACTTACCTATAGTCTCATGGATCTAAAAAATAGACAAATATACACTAGCAAGGATGTTGAGTTCTTTGAGCAGATAGAAGTAGAATATCCTTCTACAAGCTCATCTAGTAAACCAATTAATTCCATAAAAAATGTATAATATATCAATCCAACAAAAGATGATAATTATGATGGGAATAATGGTGTAACTCCACCACCCATAAGAACCACTCAATTTATGCTTAAATGTTATACTAGTAAACTAAGAGATGTTAAATTAGACGATGTTCTAGACACATCCACCACTCGACCAAGGACTAATAGTATGGCTCAAGGATAGGTTAATTTTGCCTTGATGAGTATATTTGTTGAATTTATTGATCCCTTTATAGTTCAGGTATCCCTATAGTCAAAGCCTTGGAAAGATGCCATGGATGATGAATATAATTCACTAATGAAAAATTAAACATGGTAACTTTTAGACATTCCTCTAGGAAAGAAACCAACCAAATGCAAATGGATCTTCAAGACAAAGTAAAAAGTAAATGTATATATTGACAAGTACAAGGAAATTTTGGTTGTAAATCAGTATGCTTAGAAAGAATACATCAACTATGAGGAAACATTTTCTCCCATAGATAAGATCAAAATAATTAGGATGATTTTTTCTCTAGTTGTATAATTTGGTTGGAAAATGTATCAAATAGATGTCAAAAGTGTCTTTATTAATGGATACTTATAGGAATAAGTCTACATGACTCAACTAGAAGATTTTTTCATTTCAATAAAAGAAGATAAATTTTTTTATACTTTTAAAATCAATGTATGGTCCAAAATAGGCTCCTAAGGCATGTTATATCAAAATTGATGAGCATATCTTGAAACATGGATTCAAAAGGAGTCCATATGATCTAAATCTTTACATTAAATAATAAGGGGGGAGATGGTAATCCTTTTTGTATATGTTGATGATATAGTCAGCATTGGTAGTTTAGTGAAGATGATTGGGTCAATAAAGAAAAATCTAAGTTGATCATTTGACATTACATATCCCATGCTTCTGTGTTATTATCTTGGTTTGGAAGTTTGGCAGAGAGAAAATCACATCTTTGTGTCTCATATAAAATATGCTAGGATAATGATCGATAAGTTTTTCATGATGGATTACAAGATAATTACCACATCTATAGAGATAAAATTTCAATTGTCTCAAGCAGATCCATCACCATAGGTAAATTCAACTCTGTATTAATAGTTGATAGGGAATCTTATTTACGTTGAATTATACTAAGCTATACTTCAACTATGTTTTCAGTTATCTTTCATGATTCATGAAAGAGCCCAAAGTTCCCCACTAAAAATAAGTAATGTGAGTATTGACATACATCAAAGGAACCATGGATTTTTCCTAGAATATAAGAACAATGATAATTTATTCTTGACAAGATACTCAAATTTAGATCATGCAAGGAAAATTGATGATAGGAAATTTACTTTAGGATTTGTATTCTTTTTGGGATATGGACTAATATCATGGGCGAGTAAGAAGAAAAATTGTGTTTCAAGGTCCTCAATAGAATCAAAATATTTTGAAAAAAAGAGAAGTTGTTTGTGAAGTGCTTTGGCTCATACATATACTTGAAGGATTTGGGATACCACATAATCATCCAACAATCCTTTATGTAGACAATGAAGGAGCAATGAAACTTGTTTGAAATCATGTACTTTATTAATGTACCAAACACATTGAGGTGTAAGTAAATGTAATTCATGAACATGTTCAAAATAACAACATCCAGCTCTAATATTACTTGACAGATCAACAACGTGTAGATGTTTTCAATAAAGTAATTTCACAAGAAAATTTAGAGGCATTCATAAAAAAATTCTCCTATTCACTTAAGACACTATTGAATTAAGGGGGGGAATATTAGGATTAACCTAGGGGTGATTAATTCACCATAGTAAAATAAATGTAAGTAAAATATAATTACTCACACTAGGTAGGTTATTCATAAATAGTTAGTTTGTTAATTCAAACATTCCTCATATATTTTATAATTTGGTATATTGTTAATACCGCATAGTAATCAAGGGATTTATTAGATAAATTGATAATGAGAATCCTATTATGTAGATAATATTATTATCATACAAATGTGTATAAATATAGATTTTTAAAATTATTAAGTTGATTTGAATAAAATATAATTATTTTGCATTAAATAATATGTCATGTACCAAACACGTGATAAATAACATATGTAAGAAGTGTAATCTAATAATCATTTCATGTTTGAGTCTCAATTTTTTATTTTTTTAATATTTTAATTTTTTAATATTTTATTGATTTTTTTTAATATCTCAATTTTTGAGAGGTTAATGAATTGATTGTGTCAATGGGAGGATCATAGTAAGTGCATGTATTGAATAGTGTAAATGTCCTTTATCATGGATAAGAGGTACAGGTTGTTAGCATGTCATAATTGATAATAATTCATGTGGTGTACCATAAATATCATGATCATTACTCATAGAACTCAATGTATGATGGGTAGTTCTATATAGTTGAGGACTTTATGTGGTCTTTTGTATAGTATTAGTATGTATCATTACCTATGTTCACCTTGGAACATGTTGAACTATTTATGGTGTTAATTACATATTTATTATATGATATAGTGACACATATGGGCCTTAAATAACTCTTTGATGTGATCATCATTGAATAGGTGGCTAGCTAATGGGCCCAACTATTTCCTCTGAATGGGTGCATAGATAGAACTTGTATATGTGAAAAAACTAGCTCTATATAATTATCATGAATAAGTATACCAACCATATCTATATAATAATACCTAATTGGTGTACTAATTATATTTGTATAATGATCACGAATAGGTGTAACAACTAATCACAGAGCTGGTGAGGGTGGAGGAGGAGATACCATTAGTTGTAAAGGGTACTCATACTATACACTTATAACTATGACTACAATTTTATAGTGTATGTATATTAGATATAATTTCAATACATATGGTACTTCATGAATTTTTTTCATCCAAGGGCATCCTAACCACATGTTGAATATATGATTATCTTTTAGAACTTCAAATGAGATGGATAATATAGATGAGCCCACCTGAAGAGGTAATATAATGTGTCCCAAGGTTTTTTTTCATAGAATCCCTTAACCACATTTGATGTATCTTTTAAATCATGTCATGTGTATATAAGGAAGTGAATAAGTGTCATCGTATAAATATTCTCACTTGAACCATTGACTATCATGATATTGTGTATGGGTTAATCATCGATATAGGCTCATATGAATAGTTTATTAAGATATGAATCATCATCAACTATCTTGATGTCATCAAATATGATAATAGGCATTATGGTGAATTATCATTAAGTGTACCAATAGTAACATCAAATATATTATCATACATCACAAGCAGAGAATGCATGTTGTATACATAATGTAGCTCTAAAATGTCAATTGTTTATGTTATCTCATGTTTAGGAAATGAATCATAAAATATATTCAAATTTTGATTTTTATTATGTTTTGGTCTATATTATTTTTTAGGGGTGTCCAAGTTGATAATGTTGTCATTTATAAGATCTTGCATATTATATCTCAGTTTGAAACATCTATTTTTGAATGCCCCATAATTTGATGATAATCACAATATGCATTTATATCATATTTCCTTTGTGTAGGCCTATTTGAGTCAATATCTCATGGATGAATAAGTATTATAAGTTCACATTTGATTAACTTATTAAATGTCACATGAGGAGGTGATGGTAATCTTGAAAACTGCCTCTTCAGTGGAGTTATCCGTTGTAAGTGGTTTCTAGATTATGACACTACATTGACTGTAATTTGTTCCTCATTTTTATAATTAGGTGGTTTAACCTTATATCTTGGTTTTATTTTAAATTTTATTGTTTATTTTTTGGTAATATTGGATGTATATGTGAATTTGTTCATAGTTATTAACTAGACTTATATATCCCTTATTATATGGCATAGTTCATCAAATTATTTGAATCTCTTGAATAATTGACTCATGGAGAAATACCATTAAGCTTAATTTAATATATATATTAATTAATTATTGACCATAATAATTGTCATCTTGGATAGCATATTCTTATACCAAATTACATAGTCATTAATTGGTTCATTGGACCCTTGCTTGAGTTCTAAAATCTATGCATAGGATAACTTCTCATCAATGTTGATGAAAAAATATGTAAGGAATTGGTCTCCTAATGGATTGAATGATCTTAAAGATTAGAGGGGGAGATAATATAACCATATCAAGTCATAGGCCTTGATATTTATTTGATTATTCAATAATTTTTCATTATATGCATAGTCCAAATATGCTACATGGAATGATCTAAGGTATTGCTCAGGATCACCTTTAACTTTGTATAATGGAAGCTTTGGTGTTAAAAATTCTATTTTTAAAGGATAGGATGATATCTCATAGGATAATGGGTTATGTATCAAGGCATGTTAATCCATGGAATGACTAGTTCTCGATGAACCTTTATCTAGCGGTAATAACTTTTCATGTAAAAGTATAACAATTTTGCTTAAGGGAATTTGTAGTATTCAAGGTTAGTGATGGAATATGCATAATTATCATGGGAGGGGTAAAGGTTATCTTTGTAGCAATAAGTATGATTTTTTTAGTCTTTTTGTTTCCCCCAAAATTTGGGTGGATGTTGTTGGGTGAATATTTTGTCAATCAGCTAACTGATTGAGCAAAATAGGTCTCTTCACCATAGCAAGGGAGATTGGTCAGCCAAATGTGCAAGTATACTACATCAGAGGTGGACAAATCTCTCCTCTTATCAAGGGGAGGTTCCCTATAAATATGTAGGAGCTATATACTATATATATAAGTAGAAAATAACACTCAGGGGTAGGGAAACACCATACATCTCTCTTTTTTTAGAGATGATGTTCACAAACAAAGGAGAAAATCCTAGTGAAAACATTGAAGGCACTTCTCTTCTTTCAAAAGTGATCTCATAGCAAACAACAGGAGTTCTTTTAGGTAGTAACAAGTAACTAGTAACATAGGCAGTGACCAACAAGATGAAGTGTAACACAAAGTCTACACCTCAGCTACCCAAAGAGTGAAATACGAAGGATAATGGGGGCACAAAGTCATCCCAGAATCCTTTACACAGAAAGAAACTAAAAATACACACTAAAAATAATTGGAAACAACACAAATTCTTTCAATAATTGGTTTCAAGACACCTTCCTCTTTACTTCCACTAGTTCTACCTTTTAAATTAAATGAACCAAAATGCATTCAGGAAATAAACATAAGAACAATCTCCTAAAATGATACGAGCTATAACTGCACAAAGTCTAAAAGTAACTTATTTTCTCATTTAGATAAAGTAATTTGATCAACAATTTGAGCTCAAAGTCTCAATTGTTGCCTTTCAATTTGGGTAGAGTTTTGCTTCTATAATGGAAAAGATCTCCTTTGCATAATACAAGAGATTACAATGTATAACAGCCAAGAAAGGCTTGGCACTTTTTCCCATGGGATGGCCCATGCTGCATTCAATGCCTGGAATGCATTTTTAGTTCTATCTGGAGGGCCATGCTGGGAATAGTGCATTGCCTTAACTATGGTGTGTTCATCCATCTTATATGTCTCCTCCTTAGCATGAGTTTTCTAGTCCTTTTCCTGATGTCTACATAGCTATCCCTTTTGCCTTTACTTCTTGGAAGAAAAATAGGCCACATCCTTGATTTGGTGTGCTCAAATGACCACTTGATCCACTATTTCACCTACTAGAAATAAATCCCTTATAGATATTTCTAACCTTGTATATTGTTCTCTCTTCCCTATAGAAATTTGAGCTCTCAAGCTCTCTCTTCAGCTGGTCACTTGATTCATCTTTCAAGTTTCATGCTATATTTGAATTTTAACAAATATTCTATTAATTTAAATTTGACATCCAAGGGGACGTCATTGGTTACTGCTTGTTTGAACCATACCTTTAAACCTTGGAAAGTTCATTGGTTCAATGGTTCAAGTGGTCTTTATCAGTTCCTTTATTCCATTTGCTTCCTTGCTCTCTAGTTGAATCATCCCTTTGAACTGGTCTCTAGAATCATCCATTTGTTGCTTCCTTCTTTTGAACTATTGAACCTGTGAACCATTAAACTTTGAACTCTTTCAGTTCAAGGTTTAATTGGTTCATTCTTCATTCCATTGCTTGGGGCTATCTTTGAATCTTTAAACCTTTAAACTTGTGAACCATTTTGGTTCAAGGTTCAACGTTTCAGTGTCTTTCCTAGAATCCTTTGTTTTTGGCTAAGTCCTTCTGATTCCTTAAAATTCCTTTATCCTTTGGTATTTGGGACATCTCGAAGGGAAGGTGTCCCTTCAGGTCCACTTTCTTGATGTAGAGAGCCCCTCGTAAGGGTACCTACCCTTTGGGGTCCTTTGCGTGTCCTTCAGGCTTCAATTCTTTCGGTGGGTCTTTAGGCTTCAATTCCTTAAGACAAAAAGTCTGAAGGAATTCTTTAGACAATTTGTTCGAAGGAAACCTTTCCTTTATTTTGCCTTGTCAACTTTTCTTCGGGATTTTGCTTTCCCTTTTAGGCAAATTCTTTCAGATAAAAGTCTAAAGAAATTCCTTCAAACATTTTGTCTAAAATATTTTTGCCTTAGTCACTTCCCTATAGAAAATATTTCTGAAGGAATTCTTTCAATCTCTTTAATTAGTAATTTCCTTAGACAAAAATTCTGAAGGAAATCTTCTCTTTTGGCCTTAGTCATTTTTCTGAAAGAATTCCAAATTTTCTGCCTTGTTCATTTTTTTGAAGAAAATCTCTTTGCCTGCTTTTGCTCACTGCACTCTGCAAGGGCACTTGTTCCTTTGGCTTTGGGGCAGTCCCTTAAACTGACTGATTGAACTGATCGATTAAACCAACTTTGGTTCAATGATTCAATAGTTCAATCTTGTGTTTGAAGCCTTCTTTTTGTCTAAGTCTTTTGATCTCTTTAAACATATTGAACTCATTGAACCGTTGAACCCATTGAATATTTTTGGTTCAAGGTTCAACGGTTCAATGGTTCAATGGTTTCTTCCTTCATTTTTTTCTAAGTCTTTTGAAAGAATTGAATTTACTGAAGCAGTTGAACTTTGAACCTTCGACAAAGTGCTTAACTCTTACTGACAATGTTGAACCTTTGAACCCATTGAACTTGTGAACCAAAATGGTTCAATGTTTCAATGGTTCAATCCTTCCTTTGAAGCTTGCCGATGAACATTTTTTATTGAACCAAGGCATTGAACCAAACTTGAAAATGCCTAAGTGCTAGAAACTTGCTCCTTTGAAAGAATTAGCTTGTTGAAGCCATTGAACATGATGAACCTACTAATCCCTTGACTGAAAAAGCTTGAAAAATGGGGAATTGGAATGCTTAGAACAAATTTTTGAGAAGGGAAAAGATAATTTTGGTCTACAAGACCAAAATCGTTCATATGTTGTCCCAAAAATGAGAGGCAGATTTTGGGAACAACAGCTGGCTCCAGTTGGGGAACTTCCTTCAGTTGAAAACTTGGAATAGTTGAGGGGAGTAGAAACTAGAATCTCCAGTGCCTTGAAGTATTCCATTTGGCTATGGATTCATGATATCCAAAAATAAAGGCACCAAAAATGAAAATGAACAATACACAACAAAAACAAAGACTATACAAATATACATATGTACAGGTGAACTTATCTGATACTTCAAGAATTGAAGTGCTTTAGATGATGGCCATTATGAGGTAGAAAAAAGGGTGTGCCATCTTGATATCTCAATAAGAAACTATTTTCACCATTGAGCTAATGAATAGTAAAGGGCCCCTCCAAAGGGAGTCAAATTTCCCATGCATTCCTTTTGGTTCTCTTCTCTTGTCCCACAACAGGACTTGATCTACAATTTAGAAATCTCAATTTTTTGCTTTTTGGTCAAAGAGCTTCTTCACCAAAATTTGATGCACAGTAATTTGGTCCACCACCAGAGTTTACTGCTCATTCAGCTTGGTCAAGCACATGATCCTCTTATTGATGGAGCTTTCACATGTTCGATCTTCAATTGCCTTAACTAATTTTAATGTTGGTAATTCTAGGGTGATTGGTATTTCAGCATTGAGACCATAAAAAAGTTAGAAAAGAGACATACCAATTACCCTTTTTGGTGTAATTTTGTTTGCCCATAGAAAATCAACCAATGTTTTATGCCACATCCTTTAGTTTTCATCTACCAGCTTCTTGATGATAGTCACTAAGTTCTTATTGCTTTATTTAGCTTGTCCATTCCCTTGTGGAAAGTAATCAAAAGAGTGGGAGAAGGTAATCCCATAGTAAAAACAAAATTGAGTAATCTCCTAGGAAGTGAAACAAGCTACATTGTTTGTGACAATCTTGGTTGGGACCCCAAACCTAGCAATGATGTTATCTTTGAGGAAATTGCATACTACTTCTAAAGTAACATGCTTGGTTGGAATTGATTCCACCCACTTGGTGAAGTAATTTGTGGCTATGAGGACATAATCATGTCCAACACTTAAATATGGGTTTACAACACTAATGAAATTGATTCCCAATTTCTAAAATGGCTCTTTTATCACCACTGGCTTGAGAGGTAGGGCATCTAACTTGTGTCTTCCTGTAGACACCAAAATCGTGTCTACTCCTTGGTCGAATCTCCCCCTTTGGTCCCCTTGGTCCACTTCTACACATTCCTAACCCACACACTTATTAATTTAAAATAATTATTTATTTTGAATTAGTAACACCCCCTTTGACACCTCACCCTTGGACACACCTCACCCTTGGATTCCTCCCCTTAGATGCCTCTCATCACCATATGACCAATTTATGACCTATTTCAACCCTCTCACACTTATTTAATCCACCTTTGACCATTTTCCCATGACCAATTAGACCTCACAGTTGGAAGAATGGGCAAAAGGCTAATTCTAGCCCTTTTTCCCATCTTCTAGCCACCGACACTGGTTACCAATCGGCCAACGCTGGTGAGATCACTGACGTCAGTCACTTAAAACAACCTAAAGGTGAATTCTCTTCCCCCTAGGATGCCAAATCACAACTAGGATGCCAAATCACAGTTGGGACGCTAAAATCACAGCACTTAATCAATCAATCATAGACTCGAATGCTAACTCTCTTCCTTTGAATCCAACTTCCCTCTCTCTCTCTCCTAAACACAAACCAAGCATCACAGGCTATAGGCACACTATAGGAATAGCTCTACACTTTGGGTTAAAGACATTGCAGGTACATCAGCCACATCATCAACAAGTCTCCTACGCTCCTTCTTCAGCATATCAAAGCTAAGTATTTCTTCTACCCTTTCATTTCAGTAGTTTAGAAAGCATCGGTAATTAGTTCTCTTTTTACTAGTTCTAAGCACTGTAGACTAGACCAAGCCTAACCTTCTTCCCAGAGAGGCTGAGAGGCCTTCCCCATATCCCTACTCCCTTTTGACAACCCATCCTCTACCCCTTGTCCCTCTTAAGACCATATTCACTATCCTGCATCCCTTGCACAGGCTCAGACTCCTTTCAGACCATTTTGTCGACCATAGATAGCCCTGAGACTCATCTAAAGCCCCATTACCCCAACCGATGTTGGCCTCTAAACCCATTTCCCCTACTGACGTCAACAAACTAACTGACGTTGGCAACATTAATCAAACCAACGATGGCAGACTAACCGGTGTCGGTGACTATGGAAGACCAATAGCAAAATACAAGTATGCATTATTTCTATTTCTTTTACTTAGTATTTCACTATTTATCTTTATCAGACATTATTTTATCAATAGTGGACTGTCATCCCACAAGGAAGTCTTTGCACTTCTGGGACCGAGCATATCACTTGGTAGTCCACCTTACATCCATCTAACAATCTCTGTGTTTGAGTCTCTTTCTTCTATAGGTGTCATCCTCCTCAGCCAAAGAGGAGTCCCTACAACATCTGGATAATAGTGCGTAAACTTCATCTGGGTACGTATAAACCCCTGACCATTACTTTATTTTCTTTCATCTTTTGAATGTAGAAAAGCAAAAACTGTTAGAAACATTTTGGCACACCCGGTGGGACCCTAGGACTTTTCCTTGGGTTCATACTTTTTCTTCTAAAAGCAAAATTTTCATATAGGTGCATTAGGTCTCTTCTTGCATCCTTTTCCTCTATCTCTTCCAAAAGACACTATCAGCAAAGTTAAAAAGAATCCTTCTTTTTCTTTCTTTCCTGCATCTAGAGTAGTGAAATTCATACTCTTCAACCTTTTCTCCACTTGTCTGCATCCGAACACACATTTCAATTTAGGCTTAAAAATCTTTTGCATTTCATTTTTGCTTGCATGCATTTTTAGCTCACATCTAGTAATTAAAATTGCATTATGAATAAATTGTAGCACACTTATGTTACACGACCAGACCACTATCACAAATCAAACATCTAAACATACCTGAGACAAGGCCCGACTAGGATTTCATCACCTAGCAGATACCTTACCCTTCCTGGTAATCCCACTTGGACTTCACTACCAAGGGGATAGCCTACTCTATTCTCTAGCAGAGTATAAACTCTAGGGGAAGTATATACTGGCTACGTGACCCAGCTTATCTCTAGGCTCATGAAGTGAGGGGAGCTCACTCCTTAGCACCAGGCCACATATGGAACCTAATACAGACTTTTGAGCACCAAAACTAACCTTAAACCAACCTTAGACTGCTTCTTCTAAGACCCATTCTAAAAGCCAACTTCCCAAACACACTCTTCTAAGGCATAAGCCAAAAAGACTCTAAAACTTATTCTTAGGGACTTAACATTTAGGGTTTGCTTGTCTTCATCTACTTTTCTATTTTTATCTAGTTTTTTGAGCTAGTAAGGACATTTTCTTCTTTCTTCCAAAAACTTTCAAATTCTCTGAGTTTTTGGAAAAACATAGTAACCAACATCAGTTTTTCTATCGACGTTGATAACTTATCTTTGCTGGCATCAGTTATCTGACCGACATCAGCAAATTTATTCACCGACATCAGTTTTTCTACTGACGTCGATCACTATCCAAATTTCTTCTTCTCAAAACAACAAGCTTAAAACCTGACTTTCTTGCTATCCAACACCCATTTTGGTTTTCTAAGACTAAAAAACATAGTTTTTGGAACCTAACCCTTTTTGCCTTCAATGGTTTTGACATGTAGTCAAACCAAGACTCTTGTTGACCACGCAAGGTAACAACCACTTCCACCTTCACCCTCCATAACAATTCCCCTAATGGAGTGTACTTCAGACACTGAATATTCTCCTATCTAGTCAACCCTTGATCAATCCCCTATTGTTCTCGAAGGGGATCAAAATTTTGAGAGATTCCTTGACCATAATGTCAAGGCTCTCCAACACTATCTCGCTAAGAGCCAAATGTGAGACTCTTCAATTCAACCAAGTTCATCACATTTTCACAACTTGATTGTTTCAACCCCACACACTCTTGCACCTATAAATGCAAGAGTGACTACCTGTCCTTTTACTAGTGCCACCATTCAACCACCTGTGGTGACATCAAGCCAATTTGTCCCCCCTAGCTTCATGACTCAACCACCATTAGCTTCCACTTCTGTCCCTATGGCTAGTCATCAATATGTTGTGCCTATAAAAGCGTAACCAACTACGTCATACGCCCCTTCTAATCCCTTCCAAGCACCTTATAATCTAGGGGGCACCCCATCTACAAATCCATCAATTGATCTAATCAAAATGTTGATAGACAAAATGTCTAATCTTGAGACCTCCATTTCTAGTTCAAGTAATGTTCTCTCTTATGAACAAATTTGTAATGCACCCATCCATCCTTCAGTCCCAATCTAGCCATATCCCAATCAATGGGAAATTCCCAAGTTTACTCATTTCTAGAGTAAGGAAGACCCACAACAACATCTATGAGCATTCAGACATGCTTGTTATCTTATAGCACATGATGATGCATTGTTACTATGTACATTTCCCATGTCACTTTCTAGCCCTACCCTTGATTGGTACAGCTCCCTCACCAGTCACTCTCTTTTCACACTCACCCAGCTAGCTCAACTTTTCCTTGACCATTTTTTGATCAATATCACCAAAAAAGTCTCAATCACGGACCTATACTCTATCAAACAGTTTGACGATGAATCCATAGCTGATTTTGTTTCCCATTAGAGAGGCCTAATCAACCTACTCTCCTTTTCTTTACCTCAACCTAAGCTCATCGAGCTCTTTTCACAAGCGTGTGCCCAACATATTTCATCTAATTTGTGGGTCCAAACATTCTACACCTTTGACAAAGCTTTTACAATGGCTAGGAAGCTTAAACTACATGTCGTCAAGGAGAACAAAGTCAAATTACAGAGTAAAAAACCCCAACACCAAGTCAAATAACCCTTCTTCATCCAAACCTTCTTCTTCATATTCCAAGTCCAAGGGATCGGCAAATGTTGTGGTCCTTAGGCCATCATCTTCGATGACAAACAACCAACCTCAACCTTTCACATCTCAAAACATCACCAAACAATTCCAACAATGATATATACAATGTCAGTATACTCTTATAGGAGAATCATATGCTTTCGTTTTGGATAAACTAGTCAAATAGGGAGTCCTCAATCTCCCTCAAATTTGACCACCTCACTTCAACCCCTCAAAACCTATCCCTGCATGGTATAGGGAAAATGACTTTTGTCATTATCACCGTGTCCAGGGCCATGACATCAATAACTACAAAACCTTCAAAAACATTGTCCAAGACATGATAGACAAGGGGGATCTTGTTTTGGATAACTCGAATGTGCCACCCAATCAAAACATCGACATCTTTAGATAACCTTTCCCTAACCATCCCCCTAGCCAAAACAACGTGCAGACCATGGCCGATGACTCCCAAGAACATAATATACTCACAATCAACACAGTCTCATCTCTTATGCCTAACCAACCTCTCTCACAGTCTGAAGAGGTTAGCCCACCCATTTTTCCACCACAGGTAGAAGAGCCTTCTTCTCCCATTTCTCCTCCACAGGTGGATGAACCCTCTTCTCCTATTAGTTCTCCATCGACCTCTCTTATATTGGAGGATGCCTTGACCATACCAGCGCCGATAGCCTCACCTTCATCCTTCCTATCATCAATGGGGGATCATACTTTCCCCACTCCTTGACAACATGCCAAAGCCATCACCATCCCTACGCTCTACCCTCTTAAAGAGCCAAACTCTCCAATACCTTCTCTATCAAGAGAGGAACTCGCCACCTCACCTACTTCAGTCGAAGAAGATCCGGTGAGGGTAGACTTGAACCTTTTCCCTCACAATAGTAGTCCTCACACTAAACCAAAGAAGGCTACTAAACCCCATCAAAGAAATTTTCTCCCACCATCATCATTGCCCTTTATTTTTAGCCCTCATCCATCCACCTTAAAAGGAGTGCTTCCTACTCCAACACCTATCAACAACAAGTTACTTCCATTACTACCAACACCTAACAAAAACATACCTCCTTCAAAACATCCAACACCTCCTACCACGAAAGTGTCATCTACGCGTTTGGACACACCACCAAACAAAAAGATGATACGAAACACTCCCTCAATAATGTCTAAATGAAAGTTGTCAACTTTTACTACAACACAACATGCAGACCCATTAGTAGGTTCTTACACCTTGCTGTTACGCCAACTTTTGCAATCCTCTAACATCACTCTTCTACCTATCAAACCATTTCAACCTCTCAGACCAAAACCGTCTTGGTTTGATGACACCAAAATTTGCCTATATCATCGCACACCTGGGCATGACACTAAAAATTGTTGTGCCCTTAAGGTTTCCATCCACCAATTCATGGAGAAAAACACCCCTCTTGTTGGGGATACTATCAACAAATCTCCAACACCATCTCATGTCTCCCAAACCTCTTCACCTTCACACTCATCAACTCTCAGATCAAGGCCATCTTGGTTCGATGACACTAAATTTTGTGCATATCTTCACACACCTGGACATGACACTGAGTGTTGTTACACTCTTAAAGTAGTCATTCATCAACACTTCAAAAAGGACACCCTTCCCACTAAGGATCCTCTTGACCACCCTTTAACCAAAACATCGACACCATCCCTAGCCTCTCAAACCTCATCACCTAAATCAGGATCTCAACGCAAGATTGTGGTTCCTCTATCACCTTCAACCCCTTTGTTTGAAATCAACACCATCAATGTGGCCAACAAGTCACAAATCATGCAGGATAAAGGGAAAGAGAAGGTTTCTCCCCCCTAAACATATCCATTCATCAAGTCTCCTCAACCATCAAAACCCAAAATTTCAATTTTGGGCACATCTCGACCAACTTTTTCAAACCCAGTTAATGACCCCATGGTGAAACAACATCACCAAACCTATGTGAAGACATCTTTGCATGACCTCATACAAAGCTCTCCACAACATCGACAAGCCTTAATCAAAACCTTACAGGTAGTGGAGGTTCAATTTGAAGACCCCCAACCACTAGCTGCCTTAGTCCAACCATTTCTCAAGCATTCTCCTCATCACCAAAATAATTGGGGGAATTTGACTCTATATTGACTATCTCGACCTTGACCAAGCCTCGACCAAGCCTCGACCAAGCATTGACCAAACATCATCTTAACATCCAAGCCTCAACCAAGCATCGACCCAGCATCAACCAAACATCAACCAACCAAGCATCAACCAAGCCTCGACCAAGTATCGACCAAGCCTCGACCAAGCCTCGACCAAACATCAACAAAGCCTTGACCAAGCCTTAAACATCCATCAACCAAGCATCGACCAAACATCAACCCACTTCTTAATCATCTCCAACATGTGACCAATGTGGAAAGAAGAAAACAAGGCAAATTTGCTCCTAATTGGCTTAGACCTTACATCATAACGCACAAGTATGGATTAGGGACTTATCGCCTATCTTCTCTTGAAGGCCGACCAGAACCTGAGCCTCTTAATGCCTTGCATCTATGACCATTCTACTATTGGTCGAGTACTCGTTCACTTGACATTTAACTTGAGCTCATCCCTTGAGCAATCCCTATCATCTTAATCCTTATTTCTTCTAACCCTGTTTCCCCAAAACAAACCCTATGTAACCCTTTTATAAAGTATGAATGCTTTGTCTTAATAAAAAGGAGCCCTCAAACTTATATAGTCTTGTCCATGACTCACAATTCTGTCAAAAATAAATTGATTTCAAAATATCAAAAGGTCATAAATTCTAAATGCAGGCTGCTCCCTCAAAGGACAGCTGCATCATCATTGTTGTAGCTAATAGACTGCTCCCTCGAAGGACAGTTATTCAAAGCCCTCATATATATATATATATATATATATATATATATATATATATATATAAATCAAAAATATAGACCACTCCCTTGAAGGATGGCTATGACTAAACTCTTGCTATAAACAACACTCTCTTAGAAGCTTCCCACATCGATCAGCTTCACAAATGACCACAAAACAAAATAACATCCCTATGTAGACTTCCCGTATTGATCAGTCTACCAAAAAAAAAAGGGTCATGGACTTGACTTATAGTCATTCTCAGGGTCTCCTATAAAAGGGGGAAAAGTTATCCCTACCTAAAAGGGGTTACCCTATCCTACCATATCACATCACCTACTCAAGGGATTTTGAGCTCATTTTAATGTCAAAGTGATTCGATTACTTCTCTAACACAGCCGATGGTCAATGATGTAATGCATGAACAGGGCTTTTGTTTCTAAAAACCCCCTATCTATGCTATCATTATGGTCCTTGTCAATGAAAGAGCAATGCACCTTTCACTTTTTATACACCTTGGTCACAATCCAACCAAATCATTTTCTCAACCAAACCAAACCAACCAAACCTTTTTTAGACCACAAAATGTTCTCATAACCTATTCACACTAGTTTCTATGGAAACCAATACACATGGAAACTATCGACCATATAATTTATGTCAAGCATAAACCATTACTTGCTGAAGTATAAATCAACTCAATTCATTTTTAGTATACATGTATCACTAATATGGAAAATTGCTAGGGATGAAAGACCACATCACCAATGTTACACAATACACCATCACACAATATGGAAAAGTCTGTAACATCATCCTACCCTCATCATTCTTAATCTAGTCTAAACCAATCATCAACCATTTTGACTCCTCATCTGAACTACATTAGTCTGAGGCCCTTATAACAACGGCTATGTAGGCAGCACTCAGATGACATGATGTCTTCTAGGGTTAGCTCAGCCACATCTATTTGTTCCTCTACTTGATGGATAAACCATATTACCTTTGACCATGACCAAACCAATCATCAACCATTTTGCCTCTTAGTCTGAACTACATTGGTCTGAGGCCCTTCCAACAGGGGCTATGTAGGTAGCACTCAGATGACATGACATCTTCTGGGGTTAGCTCGGCCACATCCGTTTATTCATCTATCTGATGGACAAACCATTTTGACCTTTAACCATGACTTAACCTAGTCTGATCCCATCCATAACTAACCCTCTTCCTCCCTTTCAGAGAGAATTACATCAGCTTGAGGCCCTTCAAATAGGGGCTATGTAGGCAGCACTTAGTTGACAAGACATCTTCTAGGGTTAGCTCGGCCACATCCATTTGTTCATCTACTTGATGGACAAACCATTTCAACTTTTAACCATGACTTAACCTCATCCAAACCACATCCATAACTGACCCTCTTCCTCCCTTTTAGGTAGAACTACATTGGCCTGAGGCCCTTCAAACATGGGCTATGTAGGTAGCACTCTGTTGACACAGGGTCTTTTGAGGTTAGCTCGGCCATTGCTTCATCCGTCCATCTAATGGACCAACTATCTCAACCCACCTCGACCAACGACCTTGGAGATCATGCATATCTCCTTAGACCATGACCACTTCCAAGACAACATTGCCTTGGTTATTTTTGCATGTATGCTACCTCACGAATGGTTAGAAAAATTTTCCACAACCCATACTTCAACCCTCATAAGTATTGGATCGTGAGAAAGTTGATCCCCACTACTTGTGATATTTTTGTGTTTTCTAAGAGCACTTCTTGAGCATGGGATACTTGGAACATGATGACCATTAGAGCTATAGCTTGGATCAAATAACCCAATTAGCTATGACTAAATGCTGGGGTTTGGTTATTTCAATTTTGGCACTCCTCAACCTTGACCTGTGACAATTTGACCTAACCATCTCGTGATGTGGTATGCATGCAATCCCAACTTTTACAGTGTTCACACTCAACCTTCACCATATCCATCCACTCTCTATCAAATCAGCCCCCAATATCAGGTTACCTTCCCTCGACTCCCATTTTGAGGGGGAATACCTCATCCCATAATTAGGGCAACCGACTCCTATTTTTGTCTTACAGTTCACCAGAACAACCAACAGGATGAAAAAAGACCTCATCCCATACCTGGGATAACCTACTCCTATTTTTGTCTTATAGTTCATCAAGAACAACCAACAAGACAAAAAGGGGCAAATGTAGACACCAAAATTGTGTCTACTCCTTGGTTGACTCTCCCCCCTTGGTCCCCTTGGTCCACTTCTACACATTCCTAACCCACACACTTATTAATTTAAAATAATTATTTATTTTGAATTAGTAACACCCCCTTTGACACCTCACCCTTGGACACACCTCACCCTTGGATTCCTCCCCTTGGATGCCTCTCATCACCCTATGACCAATTTATGACCTATTTCAACCCTCTCACACTTATTTAATCCACCTTCAACCATTTTCCCATGACCAATTAGACCTCATAGTTGGAAGAATAGGCAAAAGGCTAATTTTAGCCCTTTTTCCTATCTTCTAGCCGTCGATGCCGATTACCAGTCAGTCAACGCCGAGGAGATCACTGACGTCGATCGCTTAAAAAAACATGAAGGTGAATTCTCTTCCCCTTAGGATGCCAAATCACACCTAGGATGCCAAATCACACTTAGGATGCCAAATCACAATTGGGACACTAAAATCACAGCACTAAATCAATCAATCACAGACCTAAATGCTAACTCTCTTCCTTTGAATCCAACTTCCCTCTCTCTCTCTCTCCCAAACACACACCAAGCATCACAGGCTATAGGCACTCTATAAGAATAGCTCTAGACTTTGGGTTAAAGGCATTCTAGGTACATCAGCCGCATCAACAATAAGTCTCCTACGCTCTTTCTTCAACATATCAAAGCTATGTATTTCTTCTGCCCTTTCATTTTAGTAGTTTAGAAAGCATCGATAATTAGTTCTCTTTTTACTAGTTCTAAGCACTATAGACCAGACCAAGCCTGACCTTCTTCTTAGAGATGTTGAGAGGCCTTCCTCATATCTCTACTCCCTTTTGACAACCCATCCTCTACCCCTTGTCCCTCTTAAGACCATATTCACTGTCTTGCATCCATTGCACAGACCCAAACTCCTTTCAGACCATTTTGTCAACCACAAATAGCCCTAAGACTTGTCCAAAGCCCCATTGCCCCAACTGACATCGACCTCCAGAGCCACTTCCCTTACCGACATCGATAGACTAACCGACATCGGCAACATTAATCAAACCAATGATGGCAGACTAACTGGCATCGGCGATTATGGAAGACCAACAGCAGAATACAAGTATGCATTATTTCTATTTTTTTTGCTTAGTCTTTCACTATTTATCTTTATCAGACATTATTTTATCAACAGTGGACTGTCATCCCACAAGGATGTCTTTACACTTCTGAGACCAAGCATATCGCTTGGCAGTCCACCTTACATCCATCTAACAATCTCTATGTTTGAGTCTCTTTCTTCTATAGGTGTCATCCTCCACAGCCAAATAGGAGTCCCTACAATGTTTGGATAATGGTACACAAACTTCATCTAGATACGTATAAACCCCTGACCATTACTTTAGTTTCTTTCATCTTTTGAATGTATAAAAGTGAAAACTGTTAGAAACACTTCTGACAAACTGCTAGCATAGTTCACATTTTTTTACCCATTTTTATGCATCTTGAAAAAGAGTAGGCCAATAATACCTGGCTAACAAAATTTTATGGGTAATTACAAGAGCAAAAAAATTTCCTCCATAGGCTAGATTATGGAAGGACTTCAAAAGTTGGTTTTGTTGCTCTTTGTCCATGCAACGAAAGAACACTCCATCAAGGCTCCTCTTATATAGGCCATTGTCCTAGAGAATAAAATTGGCATCTTTCAACTTGATAGTCCTCCTTTCTTCATGAGATAGGTGAGTAAGACACTCACCATAATTAAGGAAATGAGCAATACCTGAATACCACTCATTCATGGTAGAGACAAAGAGGACTGTTGGTGCGTCTTCTTTTAATTCTTCATGCTCTGTTTGTTCTGGTTTGTTGTCAGCAATCAATTGACATAGGCCCTTTCCTCACACCAACTTTTTTGGCTTGATGACTAGATCAAACTCCTAGATTTTAGCAATCCAATTGCCTCTTTTCATCCCAAAATCTTGCTAAATTAATATGGATTTGACTGTAGTGTCAAGAACCAGGGTAGTAGTGTGTGAATTCAAGATGTAGAAGTGGAAATGCTTCACTACCTTTACCACTGCATAAGCGTGCTTCTCCATGTTTGATTACTTTAGCTCATGAGCTTTGAGAGGATAGCTCATAAAATAAATAGGAGATTTCACACCATCTTCATTCTATTGAACTATAATTGTTGAAAGTGTGTGCTCAGAAGCATAACTATACATTGTGAGATCCTTGTTATAATCTAGACAAACTAGACTTGGGGCATGGGAAATAGCTATCTAAATATTTTGGAATGCCAATTTGCCATCTTTAGTCCAACTAAAAGTGGCCTTTCCCTTCATCATGTTTATAATATGGCAAGTCTTCTTAGAAAACTCGAGGATGAACCTTCGTAAGAAATTCACCTTTCCAAAGAAAGAGTGAACTGCAGTCTTACTTGTGGGCAAGGTAAGCTCTTGGATGGAATTGACTCTATCTGAGTCAATCTTTATGCCTTCTTAAGAAATAATGTGTCTTAGAAGTTTCCCCTCTATTACTCCAAAAATAGACTTCTTAGGATTTAAAGAAATGCCATTCTGGCAGCAACATTTTAGCACTTGTTTTAAATGGTGCATATGGTCAAGGCGATGCTTAGAAAAGATTGTTAAATCATCCAAGTACACTACAATGAATTTACCCATTTCATCTTTGAAAGTAAGGTCCATAGCTCTTTAGAAGGTGGAACTAGCATTTATCAAGCTAAAAGGCATTCTTCGATATGCAAATGTGCCCCAAGGCATGGTGAAGGCAATCTTGTGTTGGTCTACTTCACCAACTTCAACTTGATTGTATCCAAAAAATTGGTCTAACATTGATAACATCTCTAACCCAATCACTATCTGAAGGACTTGATCCATGATGGGTAGAGGATAGTTATCCTTTAAAGATGACTGATTTAAATTTTTGAAGTCCACACAGAGGTGAATTTTTCCATTCTTCTTCCTTACAAGCACTATGTTTGCAATCCATGTGGAATGATAGATTGGGAAAATTATTCTAGCATTCAACATTTTCTATATTTTAGATAGAATAGTACCTAATATCTTTGGATTGTACTACCTAGATTTTTGATTTTAAGGCACTGAGCCACTCTTGAGAGGAATCTCATGGTGAATTTCTTTAAGCTCGAGGGACTTCAAATCATCATAAGAGTATGCTAAGACATCCATATACTGGCTGAGTAGAGTAGTGAACTTAGACTTTTCTTCCTAATTGTAGCACTTTACAATATTCACCAACTTGGAATTTTCCCTAGTACCTAGGTTTATTTGATCAAACTCTTGGGAGGAGCTTGAATCCATTTGCTGCTATTTGATGAATGTGTCATGTTTGTCAAACAGCTTCTCAAGGGAAACCAAGCCTTTGGGAATTTTATTCCCTTTTAACTGTAGGAATTCCTCACCTATGTTTGAACTTGATTCAGAGGCTGGTTCAAGCTTCTGAGGTTCATACCTTTGAAATGAAGCTATTGAAAGCTATCTTTTTGTTCCAAGAAGGCAATTATTTGATTGTCACTATTGAACACTTACCAATGATTGTCATTATCAGGCACACTTGGTTGAAAGACCAGTTTAATAGTGTACATATTTCCCTTAAAATTAGAGTGAAGAATCAATAGAGTTTCTGAAATAGCTAGTGCATCATTCAGTCATTGAATTCCTTGGGTATGGTAGAGATGTTGAAAGCATTAAAGCTTTCAATTTGATCCCAGACTAGATTGTGGTAGTGGCACAATCTCTCATTTTTGGTTTGATATAGGTTTCTCACTTGACAAACCACCAATTTAGCATCTCCTTTAGCATGAAGGAGTTTGATGCCTTTATCTCAAGCAACCCTTAATCCAAGCAATAGAGATTCATACTCAACTGTATTATTGGTATTGCTAAACTATAATTTATATGATGAAGGAAAAATATCTCTTTGAAGAGATATCAGCACAACCTCAGCTCCTGAACCAGTAGAGGAGTAGCTGCCATCGAATTTAAGAATCCATACTTCATTAGACACTAATTTTTCCTTGGATTCTTCTTCATTTGGAGGGGGAGATTCTTCCACACTTGCATTGCACTCCACCAATTCTTTTATTGTTCCTTCTGAACCAATTTTTAGATTATCACCTTCAAGAGCTTCATCAGGCACCTCATGAACTTTCTTCATGGATAAAAAGTAGCTACCCATGCCTGAAGACTCAAATAGAATTAGAGCTTCAAGTGTTAATGTTTGGGTGACCACATATTTTACTTCCATCTCAGGAAGCAATCTTTTCATAACACCTTTGACTGGGATCCTTGCCTCAAATAGGTCCATGCTTAATTCTCCTCCAATGTCCTTATAGAAATTTCACCCAAGAAGGATGCCATATGATGCTAGGACATCAGCCACTAGGACAATCATCTTGATTCTCTTGTCTGGGAATGTTGTAAAATCAAATTGGGCATCCTTGATTTGTCCTAGTAGTGGTACTTGTTTGTTCTCCATAAAGAAACATCTCCCAAATGTTTTGGTTAGTGTGAGACCAAGGGATTTTGCCACTTTAGTAGGCATGACATTGTTAGACACTCTAGAATCAATGATGCAATTATTCAGCTGATGTCCATTTATCAGCAGGGAGTTCAGTCCTCCCAGGAGTAGCAGGAGGAGTAATGACAAGGTTATTCCTAGTGGGTGTGTTCTTGGGGGAATCATGAGTCACCTTTGAAATTGCTTGTCCTACAAGGACATTTTGGTTCTTCACACATTGAACCAACTTATCTAATTGCTCAGGATTGGACTAAAAGAATTCAAATTCACACATTTGAATTTTGGTTTTCTTTATATGGTCAATTATGTCAAATGTTTGAAATGAACTATTTATAGAGGATGGGAGTTCATCCTTTTTTGTTTTTGAGAGGAAGAGGACTGGACTATGAATTTGAAGTAGAAGGCATAGGGATATTAGATGTACTTACCTTTCCTGTAATCACCAAGTCATTTGGCTAGAAAGGCAGAGTGGTTCCCCACTTAGCAATTGAAATTGTAGGCTAAGCTCACTCTTCTAATTTTTCTTCATCAGCTTGTTGGGCTAACTAGTTCTTGGACTAGGTGAACATAGCATATGATCCCTTAATTGCTTTACCTTCACTTCTAGGTTCATCTTGGTAATTCAAGAAATCAATGTTGGAGTCACTAGCTAATTCTTCTTCTTCCTTTGTGAAGAGATTAGCATCATATTCTGGGTTCAACTCAAGCTAGAAGGAGAAATCTGATTTAGCTTCAAGATATCCCACTACTAAATTAGTTGGAGGTGCTTTAATGGTAAGGTTTCCCCATGGGGGAGGAAGATGATTTGGTAGCATTGCCTTAGTATGACTGATTGGGGAATGTCCTCCTTAGTACATCTCTATATGAAGGAGCAGATGACATCCCTTGTGTCATTTGGTTTCTGAGAGTTAGCAACTCATTTTCTAGCTTCTGTACCATTACATCAGTGGTGGATGTAGGTGAGTATTCACAAGATGAAGAGGATTTACCTTTGTTTGGATCTCTCCTTATCATTCCTATCAAGATAAGGTCATCTTCCACCTCAATATCCAAGTCCTAAGTAATAGCAAGGTCTATGTGGCCAACACGTCTCAGTAAAAAACTCACTTCAAGAAGATGGGAGTTGATGAAGAAGCATTTAAGGTTCTCAGGTGTGGGCTGAGCAATGGTAGAAATTTAGTTCCTTAACTTGTCAAACATGGCAATGAAGTCCCTCATAGGTTCATGAGGTTCTTTCTTCATTTGTGTGAGTTGAGATATCAAGGCATGTGCATCTTCTATAGGCTTGAACCTGGCTTCAAATTTAGCTTTAAGGGTGTCCCAATCAGTCACTGACCTAGCCTGCAAATGGTAGAACTAGTCTACAGTAGTGCCCTGTTGTGTTTCCACAAAAATCCTAACTTCCACTTCCTCAAATTCCACACCTATCACACCATAGGCTATGCTGAAAGCTACAATGTGTTCATCAGGATGAAATCTCCCATCACCAAATAATTTGGGTAAATTCTTCCTTGAACTACGTGGTAGCTCATGTAGAGGTGGAGTCAAATTGAGTGGGCCAAATGAGTTACCCCAGGGGCCTTGAACTTCTATAATTTGATTATGGAAAAATGGGATAACAAATCTAGGAGGAGTATGAATAGGCAAAGCTCTGCTAATAATAGAAAAATAAGCTCTGCCTTGTGTTGGTGTCCTAGTATGAGTAGGAGGAACACTCCTGAATCATTAAACTTGAAGCTAGGGATGGAATAAATTAGAATTGCCCTTCTGCACCAATTCAAAAATAGGATCAATATCACCTTGGGATCTCTAGCTTCTGGTATAGCATGGAGTTTCCAGATTACAAGAAAAAAATGGGAAAGAACTGGTCCTACTTTAGCTTGAAGCTTGAGGCTTCAAACTGTGTGTTCTTCCCTAGCAGAGTTGCCAAAAAACACTGTTGGGTGAATGTTTTGTCAATCAGCTAATGGATTGAGCAAAATAGGTATCTTCACCATAGCAAGGGAGATTGGTCAGTCAAATGTGTAGGTATAGTACTTTAGAGGTGTAAAAATCTCTCCTCTCATCAAGGGGAGGTTCCCTATAAATATGCAGGAGATATATATATATTATATATATAAGTAGAAAATAACACTTAGGGGTAGGGAAACACCATCCATCTCTCTTTTTTAGAGATGATGTTCACAAACAAAGGAGAAAATCCTAGTGAAGACACTAAAGGCACTTCTCTCATTTCAGAAGTGAGCTTGTAGGAAATAATAGGAGTTCTTTCAGGTAGTAACAAGTAACTAGTAACACAGGCACAGTGACCAGCAGGATGAAGTGTAACACAAAGTCTACACCTTGGCTTCCCAAAGAGTGAAATATGAAGGATAATGGGGGCACAAAGTCATCCCAGAATCCTTTACATAGAAATAAACTAAAAATACACACTGAAAACAATTGGCAACATCACAAAGTCTTTCAACAATTGGTTTTAGGACACCTTCCTCTTTACTTCCACTAGTTCTGCCTACTAAATTAAATGAACTAGAATGCATTCAGGAAATAAACATAAAAATAATCTCCTAAAATGATACAAGCTATAACAACACAAAGTCTAAAAGTAACTTGCTTTCTCATTCAGATAAAGTAATTTAATCAACAATATGAGCTCAAAGTCTCAGTATTCACCTTTCAATTTGGGTAGAGTTTTGCTTCTATAATGGAAAAGATCTCCTTTGCATAATATAAGAGATTACAATGTATAGCAGTTAAGAAAGGCTTGGTGCTTTTTCCCATGGGATGGCCCATGCTGCATTTAATGCCTTGAATGTGTTTTCAATTCTATTTAGAGGGCCATACTAGGAACAATGCATTGCCTTAACTATGGCATGCTCATCCATCTTATATGTCTCCTCCTTAGCATGAGTTGTCTGGTCCTTTTCTTGATGTCTGCACAGCTGTCCCTTTTGCCTTTACTTCTTGGAAGAAAAATAGGTTGCATCCTTGATTTGGTGTGCTCAAATGACCACTTGATCCACTATTTCACATACTAGAAATAACTCCCTTTTAGATATTTTTGATCATTTGTATTGTTCTCTCTTCCTTGTAGCAATTTGAGCTCTTAGGCTCTCTCTTTAGCTGGTTGCTTGATTCATCTTTTAAGTTTCATGCTATATTTGAATTTTAATAGATATTCCATTACCTTAAATTTTACGTCTGTGGGGACATCACTAGTTACTACTTGTTTGAACCATATTGAATCGTGAACCTTTGAACCTTGGAAAGTTCATTAGTTTAATATTTCAATGGTTTAGGTGGTATTTATTGATTCCTTTGTTCCATTTTCTTCCTTGCTCTTTGGTTGAATCATCCCTTTAAACTAGTCTCTAGAATCATCTATTTGTTTCTTCCTTCCTTTGAACTATTGAACCTATGAACCATTGAACTCTTTCGGTTCAAGGTTCAATTGGTTCATTGGTTCATTCTTCATTCCATTGCTTGGGGTTGTCTTTGAATATTTGAACCTTTGAACCTGTGAACCATTTTGGTTCAGGGTTCAATGGTTTAATGTCTTTCCCAGAATCCTTTATTTTTGGCTAATTCCTTCTAATGCCTTGAAATTCCTTTGGCCTTTGGTCTTTGGGACACCTTAAATGGAAGGTTTCCCTTTAGGTCTTTAGAAAAGGTCTACTTTCTTGATGCACAGAGCCCCCCGCAAGGGTACCTACCCTTTGGGGTCCTTCGAGTGGCCTTCGGGCTTCAATTATTTCAGTGGGTCTTCGAGCTCCAATTCCTTCAAATAATTTTTCTGAAGGAAACCTTTCCTTTCCTTTGCCTTATCAATTTTTGTTTAAGCTTTTTCTTTCCCTTTCAGGTGAATTCCTTTGGACAAAAGTCTAAAAGAATTCCTTCAGACATTTTGTCTGAAAGATTATTTCCTTAGTCACTTTTTCATGGAAAATCCTTCTGAAGGAATTCTTTTGGTCTCTTTACTTAGTAATTTCCTCAGACAAAAAGTCTAAAGGAAATCTTCTCTTTCAGCCTTAGTCATTTTCTTGAAGGAATTCCAACTTTTCTACCTTGTTCATTTTTTTGAAGAAAATCTCTTTGTCTACTTTTGCTCACTGCCCTCCATAAGGGCACTTGTTCCTTTGGCTTTGGGGTAGTCCCTTAAACTAACCGATTAAACTGATTGATTGAACCAAATTTGGTTCAATAGTTTAACGGTTCAATCTTGCATTTGAAGCCTTATTTTTGTCTAAGTCTTTTGATCCCTTTAAACCTTTTGAACCCATTGAACTATTGAACCCATTGAACCTTTTTGGTTCAAGATTCAATGATTCAATGGTTCATTCCTTCATTTTTCACTAAATCTTTTGAAATAATTAAACTTACTGAAGTAGTTGAAATTTGAACCTTTGACAAATTGCTTAACTCTTGCCGATGATGTTGAACCTTTGAACCCATTGAACCTGTGAACTGAAATGGTTCAATGGTTCAATGGTTTAATGGTTCAATCCTTCCTTTGAAGCTTGCCAATGAACATTTTTGATTGAACCAAGGCGTTGAACCAAACCTAAAAATGCCTAAGTGCTAAAAACTTGCTCCTTTGAAAGAATTAGCCTATTGAAGCCATTGAACCTGTTGAACTTGCTAATCCCTTAATTGAAAAAGCTTGAAAAATGAGGAATTGGAATGCTTAGAACAAATTTTTGAGAAGGGAAGAGATAATTTTGGTCTGCAAGACCAAAATAGTTTATATGTTGTCCCAAAAATGAGAGGCAGATTTTGGGAACAACAGATGTCACATAGGTCATTAGAGGTGTGTACATAGGGATAGTCTTAGTAGAGGATGTCTAAACACTTGATGTAGAAGCTTGGGAAAAAAATTTATACTCATCTCTAGTTATATATAACATCACATCAATTTGATGTGGATTTATTTTAATATATTTAGTTAATTCTTGATCATCCATGATATCTAATTGATCTTTAGTAGTTGTATTATCAATCTCAAAATTCATGATAATTCCATCAATAGGGTGGATAGTATGTGTTGTATAATATATAGTATGATGATCAAATGAGATCATACATGCCATTTTTTAAGTGGTAAAAATAGGATTTAAAATTAGATGTTGTAACATTAGGATTTGAGGAAGGCTTGGGATTGTTAATTATTAATTTTAGCATTATTAATGTATTTATATTTTATCCTTTTGACACATTTGCTTACATAATTGATCTAAAAAATATACACTTTCCATGTATAAAAATATGAAAAGAGTTGTTTCATGAATTGTACTATCCAAAAATGTTCATATACTAGGGCCATGATTAATGTGTATGATAGGGAATAATCATAAATTGGTTCTAAAAATAAAACCATAAGGCTAAAATCTAAAACCCTAATGAATATATAGATATTGAAGGTGAAGAGATTATTTGTGTATGGAAATCAAAAGTTATATTTTTAAACCCTAGGCCAAAAAATCTATAAAATATTTTTTATGTGTGGAAAAAAATGAGATTTGAGACCTTAGTAAAAAAATCTAAAACTTTGGAAGGATAAAACCCTAATGGAAACCTAAGGTTTTGCATGGTTTGATATTAATTAAATGAATACTATCCCTAATAGGATAAATCAAAGTAGATTAATTAGATATTAATATATGTAATTTAAGCATACATCTGAATGTAAAATACTAAAACTAATCACAATCACTTGAAGAGTGGCATATGATAAATATAATATGTACAAAACATGTATGAGTACTTAACTAATATGAGAAAGTATTTGATTATGACTATATTATGGAATTTAAAATCAACATAAATTAGGCATGTGATTCATTTAATTCTAAAAATTAATATTTGTCTACACATGGTCATTTTCATCAAACTAGGTCAGTTTCATTAGTCAATACTAAACTATGTTGGTCGATATTGATTTGTGTAGAAATTTGAGACTATGATTATATATTCACCTTTTTATACCTCATTAATGATCTATATATGTAATCCTAAACCCTGATCATGCATACAAATCTATAAATTAGTCTCTTTTGCCTTGAAACCCTAAGTGTGTTTATGAGATCAAGATCCAACCAAGACTAGGAAATTACAATAGGATGAGCTGACCTTAATCACCCCCATTTTATTATTGACTACTACCTAAATATCTTATATTTTGAGGATATAAATCAATCCATGTGTATTTTTCCAACCTAGTGTGATTACGTAAGTATTCTTTCACTATATGTATGCAGCTAATGATTTGGTTTTGATACTCAAAAATGCATTATTTTGAGTAATAAAAGGAGTTAGAAGATTAAATTCATGTTCTTGTGGATTTCAAGTATTTCTCAAGTTCTTTAAAGATCAATAGGAGGATTTGACCCAAAGAAGTTCTCCCATATTCTTTGAAATTCCAAACTAAGGACATATAAGTCTTCATCCTTACCATTTGAGGTTTTCACCTACAAAATCTCTTGAAAAGTACCTCTAAATATAAGGGAAATATTAATGTGTTAACAATCCATTCCAAATTAAGTATTTATATCCCTATCTTATATACTCCATAGATAGATATTCTTCATTTATTGTTATATTAGTGTGTATGTTATTATCCTTGCCTAGTTCCCCTTATATTAAATAATTTCGTATAGTATAGGGCCCCTAGGATTACCTTTACAATAATCCTCATTATGGATTTTGTCTCATGTTTAGTTTAGTGTTATTTTATATCTTTATTCTTGGTTACCCTTGTTCATCAGTTTATTTCATGTGGTTTTGTTAATATATCCTTGATACCCCATTTTGTTACCATTATTACATCATTTATTTATCTTGAGACTTGGATAGACCCATATCTCTCTCAAGCATAGCCTTTGGAGCTCTATACCCTTGATATTGAATATGGATTAACCTGTACTATATCTAAGGAAACCCCAAGTATTTTCATTATCTTAAAGTATATGGATGATTTATCTTATGATCTCTTGTTGGTATCCTAGTCTATAGAGAGAGAGGATTGTTATATTAGTCATCTTAACTCATGCATAAACTTGGCACAATATAAATTTGACTTTTATGTAGTAAAATGTGGGTCTAGGGTTGCTTCTTTGAGGATTTTTCAAATGTGTGTGTCTTTTTATAATGTCTCAAGAGTTAGCTAATTGATTCCTTAAGTTTCCAAGTCAGTCTCAAGGTAATAGCCAAATGAGTATAACCTTATGAATGATTTTTATTTATAGTTAAATATTATTTATTTCTCATTATACCAACCCATGAAAACTGTATAGTAAAAAAAATTAATGGATATTTCTAAGTTTTTAAAATAGTTGTTGAGTGTGTTTGGTAACTACTGATAGAGGTAGATCCCCACCATAGCTATAAGTATCCATCCATTACTAGTAGTGTCCTATAAATTTAAATCAATAATTTGAGACATGGAAAATGTCTCTCTAATATTATAGTATGTTCTTGTATAGACTAGGTTGGTCCTAAATAGGTGTATATAATGAATAAATGTGGTCAAGACTATATATGGGTAGACATATAAATGGAAAGTGTGCACATGAGTTAAATGTATATGCATTATGAAATTATTTAAATGTATATCATATTTAATGTTTCCAAAGTGTCTAATACCAAATTTAGGTGTTTATAGTCGACTATTAATCTATTTTACCTAAATTTGGATTAATGTCAATACCAATCTAATTGGGATAGTGTTATGCCCTTAACATATGACATGTTTAGGGATATGTGGGGTTGACTTGTGGCTTACATACATTTAATATTATCTTATCACATTTATCTATGTTATTATAAGTTCATCCTATGTAAAAACATGGCTAAGTATATTATATATAGGAGGTAGTGGCTAGTATTTGATCATCATATTGTGAGTTCTACTATTATTACATTATTGTGGAGGTATCCCCCTCAAATTGTCTCAGTTACATGTATCAATCATTCAAATATTCTATCAATTGTTGTTGAGGATATATTATCTCTAATCTCATTTATGTGATATATTATTATATTATGTGAACATCTAAGTAATTTCATTATAAGTTTTATCAGAGCTTCAATTTGGTCAAGTTTGTATAGTGGTGTTTTTTTATATCTAGTGTTGTGCATCCTAGGGTTTATGCATGGTTATTAATAAAACTCATAGACATTGGAAAAGGAAATAAAATCTTAAAACTCCTCAAAAGTATGACATAGATCTTGAAACTTATTATCCATGTATTTTAGAGGTGGTTTAATAACTTTAGCTAAAGGTACATGGTATGGTGCATAAATATGATCTCAATGTGGTTAAATGGGATTACATGAGGATGAGAGGGGACTTCAATGACTTTGAAACTCAATTAAAAAAAATAACTAAGCAATTGTATTAATTTATATCTTAGTATTTAAAAAATAACCCTCCACCACTCTAGTTTGGTTCTCCTCATCTAAATAATCACACCACTAATCTTGGTCTAGAGTTGATATTTCCAAAAGTGGACTTGTGTAAGTTTGATGGTAATGATCCACTCACATCGATCACTCAAAATGAAAAAAAAATGATCTACATCATATCCCATTTTATTAAAATGTGGTCATGGCCTCTTTATATTTGTAACTTGAGAAGTTCATTTGGTATCAATGTTTGTGTGCTCAAAATAAAAATAAGGGTCTCTTAGTTTCCTATTCTATATTTTATAAAGAACTATAGCTACACTATCATAATAATGTCTCAGAAAACTACTTTAGCCAACTAGCCAAACTGTGACAAATAAGGACTATAAAGGATTATATTCATCAATTTCATAATCTCTCCTTACATGTGGTAGACAACATTAAGGAAAATATGACCATATTGTTTATGGGTGGCCTCAAATATAGCATCCAATTTGAGGTTTTCATACTTAGTCCTAGTTTAGTATCTAAATCCATCCCAAGAGCATGCATAGCATAGGAAAAATATCTTATCACATAAAAACCTTTTACTAATGCATTTTAATGCACTTTCCTATCACCATCATTTTTTGAGACTACCATATTAACCCCTCAATAAATCGATGAGAAGAATTCATTTTTTTTGTATTAGTTGCAATAGAAAATGGATAAAAATACATCATTGTGTTAAATAGAAGTTGTTTTACATTGAAGGCACCAATGAGGATGATTAATATGATAAGGCCTTAGGTGTAGGGTTTGATGAATCTAAAGATTCTTGACCTACTATTTTCTATCATGAACTTTTAGGTACTAGTGCTCCTCAAACTCTTAAGGTGGTGGGTTTTCATAAGAAATAGAAGGCGATTATGTTGATTAAATTTGGGAGTACACATAACTTCATCAATAGTAAGTTGCCTACTCATTTCAACTATTTCATTTACCTAAATCCAAAATTTTAGATCATTATTATAGATGGTAGTACCTTCAACTATTTTGGAAAATGCCATAATATTAAAATTTCTATGGGGGACTACCTATTAGATTCTCCTATGTTTTTATTCCCATAATAAGGGATAACATTATTTTAAGAGTGCAATGGCTCACCACTTTGGGAAATATTGAGAATAATTTCTAGGAACTATTCATGTGCTTTCATTTAGAAGGTAGGACATTTAAATTATGTGGATTATAAGATAAATCTACACAATTGATTAGTTCCCATCATATGAATAATATTCTACAAAAAGATTTTAAAGGATTTATGGCATACTTATTTTCCATAGAGATTAAACCAACCAAGGAGTCCACCTGTCATGATTTTTACATGCCAAAATGACTTCCACTAAGTTGATCACATGATCATGCCATTAGACAACTTCCCAAAAGTACACCACCCAACATCAAATCCTATAGGGATTCATATGACTAGAAGATTAAAATAAAAAATATGGTATAGGATATATTAGAGGTAGGAATAATTTGACATAGCCAAAGTGAATAATCCTCCTTGGTGGTCATGGTTTGGAAGAAGAATGAAACTTAGAGGATGTGATTAGACTATATAAAACTTAAAAAGTACACCATCAAAGATAAGTTTCTTATTTTAGTAATTAACAATTTTTTAGATGAATTACATGATGTTGTTTATTTTATCAAATTAGATCTTCACATTGGGTATCATCATATTTTAATTCATGAAGAGAGTTTTTGTTCGGTCCAAGATCATGCTCCAAAATACTCATGAAACTAGGTATTTTCAAAGAGGATAGTTGGAACACTAATGGATTTTCAACCTCCATTTTAGGACTAATCTGAAATTAGCTCAAGGCATAGTTGTAGGTATTTGGATTCACAAAGTAGCTTTCATGGAATAATATATGATAGATGTAGTGCCACCACCAGAGGTTTGGTGACAATTGCTTGAATAATGAGCTAATTACTTGGGTATACTACTAATGTTCATGCACTTTTCTTTACCACTTTATAAAATAAAGGGGTAGGTAGTTCAATTTCCAAAATAAACATAAAAGAGAGGGAAGAGTAAGGTGGGAAAGAGTTTTTCTAAATCAGGATGATATTAATGCTTCAATAATTGAGTTAAGTGTATATGCCATAGTTATACCACTATGTTTTGAGTTTCACCAAAATGTATGACCTAATACTACACAATGGAAATAGTCTAGGGAAGCAATGAAGAATGCTTTATTTATGAATCCACACTAAATATCAATAATATAAATCTATAGTAAACAACACATAAACATCCAAGATAACTTATAGACTAACACATAATTTATAAATATTGTAAAGAAAATGAAAGGAGTTCATAAAGAGGTTATAACAAACAAGCACATCACAACCATTACATTCATCAAATTACAAAGCATTAAAATAATTATATGAATATTAACATTCATTCATATCTAAAATGATGGATACTTTGAGACATAAAATATGTGTTCTATAAAGATTGTAATTACATTCATTAAAGCAAGTTCTACTATAAGGGTATTAATCATGACCAACTTTATACAATCTAAAAGGGTGAATAAAACTATATTTGAAATCTTATCTTGATTCTAAGAACACTTTAGTGCTAAAAATTATCAACCTTAAAAATATAATATAGTTACATATTTATTGACGAGGATGGGATCTTCCTCCAAAGTAGTATGAGATTCCCATCCTTGGCCATGATGGCCACTCATAGTTGTTACAACTACATAATTAAAAAAAAATGATAAAATCTCCTCTACTCACCTCATAATATTTACAAGGGACCACCTAACTAATATGTGGAGGGTAAAGAGATGAGTTGACTCCTAACTGTTTAGACTTTACTTCCTTATCCTATAATGCATCTACCATGAGGTTAAACTCCTAGTCTAGCTTGGTGAGGTTCATTAGAATCTCTCAAAATATCATCTCTACTTGGGTCATGAGCCTTTGGTATACGTAAAGGGGAGCCTCCATAGCCACCTATATTTTAAACACCTATTTTGATGCTTATTGTGGATTGGGTCAAGAGATTGAGAACCACCTAGGCTCTAGCCTTATTTTCTATAGCTACATTTTTATTTATAGCCTAATTAAAGTGACCCAAGTGGACTCTAAATTCATCCTTGTCTATCAGAGTGTCATCTAGGTAGAATAACACCAATATATTGACTTGTTCTAAATAAATCAATATCTTCTTTGTGCTATCCTCAAGGGGTTTCATCACATTTTGGGCTAAATCAAGACACTCCTCCATAGTGATTTTCATGCTTCCAATGTATTATTTATATAATCCTAATTTTTAAGTGGGCATCAAATTTAACTTTGGTAACATGCCCTTATTACTTATAATCATTATCTTCATGCATTTACCATCAATCATATTCATACTCTCTAAATAGGCTTAGGTCCATTGGATGAGTACCTGGCCATCTTAATTAGTCTCTACTACCTTTCTTAGAGTTTATAAAATGTTTAGGAGGGCATCTGTGACATACCCAATTAGCTCAGTGAGGAAAGATCTCTTTAATTTTGCCTCTAAAATTCAAACCTAGATCTATATGTCTTCAAGAAGTTTTTTCGACATGTTTTAGTTTGCTTAGATAACTAAGAGTGTCCTACACTACCTTTTATTCTCCTATAGGAGTCCTCACTTTGGTGAGAGATAAAATTCCTATTGGGTCTACTATACCATATCCTTCCCATCTTTCATGAATTTATATGTGAGGATCCTCCACATACTCCTTGTGGTGTGATCAAAATCCCACTACACATCTAGGTCACCTTGTATTGTCATCTCTATCACTTGTGATACTGGGACTATTCCCCAAGTTTTGGGAAGTGTTGGTGGGATGGTGGAGATGTTAGTGATAGGTGGAGGATTAGGTAGAGGGGGTATGGAGGAATTGGAAGGTGTGACAAATAAAAGTAGTGGAGGAAGAGGCATAGGAGCATAGGGAGACAAGATGAATGGAAAGTCCTAGGAGAACATTTTTTGCTTTCCACTGACCATGGATCAAGCCCACTTAAGGGGTAATGACTCTTGAGAGATGAGTATTCAACATAAGGGAAGATATTGGTTGATTAAAGTTAAATCCTTGGGTGCCCAAGTGATAGAAAAGGGAGGTCAAGGACAAATGTGATTAGCCATTGGGATCGGTGCCAGATGAATAGTAAAAACCATGGAAGAGGTGAAATTGGAGTATCAAGTACCTATATTTAAGGTTGATCATGAGTTACCTTCCATTTTTTCCTTGACATTTTACTTGGGTTTCCTCTAGAGGCTATGGTCGAGGGATTAGAGGTAGAAGAGGCCATAGCGGTTGATTATGGGTGTTATTAGATCATCAGAGAAATCATTGAGATGGCCAGAGACATAATATGTGCACATAAGTACACTCACTCCTAGGTATGATAGGTAAATTGGTAAATATGAGGCACTCACAGATAATTGAAATTGAGTAATGTCTAGAATGGGTACTAGGGAAGTCCTAAGTTGGGAAATTAATGAGGTAGAAAAAAATAAAGAAGTGAGGACACTTTACATGGTTGATACTAGAGGCACTTGATTAAATAGTGGAGGGGTTAAATGGGGAAGAGTAGAGGAGCTATATAAGTATGTTGTTAAGGGAATGGGAAGCTAGGTAGTGCTATTAGAGGATGATGGAGAGTGGGGGAGGGAATTATACTAGTTCTTATTATTGTTCATGTCCTAGTCTCATCTATGGGTTACCACTAACATCAAACCTCAAAGCCTATATGGCCTAGGGTTGATTTACTTGGGATTGATCCACTTGTTTCTGATTCACCTAGGTTAGAACTACCTAGGGTTAAGTTGGCTAAGTTTTCTAAGGTAGATGAGGTATAACCACAAAATGAGTAGGGGATCTCAAAGGGGAAAAGGCATCAAGATCCCTTATACAATTATTTAGAAGAGTTGGGGAGGAATCACCTTGACATTTTATCCTATTTGGGTGGATACAGAGGGATTTTAAATAAACCTAGGTAGAACCTTCTTTCCCCCTTCTTATATCCCTCAATTTGATCCAACACTTCCTTGTCATTTACCATAATCAAGTATGGCTCATCATCATGTATAGGCTAGTGTCCATAATTAACATTAAGGCAAGTTAATTATTTTCCTAAGTGGGATTTGATCATGCCTTACAGGTCCTAATCTTATGGTTGGGCTCTCCCTAAGGCAAAATAGTCTCTCCCAATTGTCATCTTCTAGAGAAGAGGGAAGGCCTTATACACATGGTGATGAATGGTGATTTGGAGAGGTGGGTAAGACTTTTAATAGAGATTAATGCAAAATTCAAAGATTCCCTCTTCTAATTGGTATATAATCTCCTATCCCACTATATGGTTTTAGATGTAGTAGGACAAGTAAAGGGGCAATTTAAGAATGCCCATGAATTTTAATCATAGTGTCCTCCTAGTAATACCAGTAGTCACCATAGAAAACAAGGGAGTCACTTTTTTCTTTAGATAAATGGGACATATGGGAGTCATTGATTGCATTATACACCACTAGGTATAAAGACTCACATATATCCTAAATGTGGTTCTTATGTGATGGATATGTAGCTTGTAGAAGATAATGTGGACCACTAAGCCTCTCGAAACCCACATAGGAAAAGTAGATGGATTGAATGTGAATATCCCACATACTGTATCTATGAAGTAACTGATCATGTAGAAATAATTTCTTTCCTAAGCATCAGATATGGTCTTGATAATGTTTAAATTAAGCACCCCTTCTAGGTCAAGGGCTCAACAACAATCTAGAATCATGTGGAGTAGGGTTACCAACAATATGTTGATGTGTAATTAATCTAGGGATCCAAAAAAATATTTCATTAGAATCATGCCAACATGAATCCTCTCCTTAAAGGTGCAAACTATGTATGCATTGGCATCCTCCATGTTTACTTGCTTGGCATCTAGGTTCTCAACCCATTCCTTCAAGATGTCATAGATCAAGTAGGAATCGGTCCAAGACTTCACCACATCTATATTATATGAAAAAGTGAACTCTAGCATATTTTAATAGGCCTTGAATATTGTAGTAAATATGTCTATGATATGATTTCTAGAAGTGGCAAAGCAAACCATATCATGAACGCCATTTTTCACCCACCTAGCTATTAGAATTAGCTTTTTGAACAAGTTAGCATAGGAGAAAACTTATAACTTGGCCACAACCCTATGTAGACCAAACTTCTCATAAGACCGCAAGGCATCCTCAAACTCTACTTCTTCCTCATTATCATTATGGATTTTTTGGGTACTTGGTCTATAGCCTTGAATATTTTATTATAGTGATTAGATTGAATTAGAACTTTTAAAAAGATTATGTCATAGTAATCAAGCTCAACCTTGGGATTTGAAGATGAGGTGGTCATGGCATCATAAAATAATTTCAATTAATGAGGTAAAAAATAATATAGGGTACTTGGTGGGATAAAAAATCTAGGAGTCAATTTTTAGGAGTCTAGGAATGATAACTGTTAATAGGTTTCTTCAAGGTACTTATAAAAAATCACATTCACCATCATGTATTAATGAACTTTGGTATCTCATTCACTATGGATTAAATTTTGAGTGGATCACTCAATTTTCTCCTTTATTTCCAAAAGTAGAGTTAAATTTGAAGTTCATGCTTACATGTCACCTGTCAGATCCAATGAGGGTGATGCAACATTTTAAATTGTCCAATCAGGGTCTAGTTTCCCATTTCATCAATGTCTAAATTATGGTATTCATATGACCGTCTCATATTTAAATCTTTTTGGGTTCCACATTCCCTATGTCTATTGGTATTCATGTAAATGATTAACACCTAGGCATAGCCTATCACTTTGCTATTATACCATTAGGAGGGATGAGATTACAATTGGGATATATGGCATCCTTTGATTATCCCTTAGAACTCCACCTATACTTCATTCTAGCCTTTATAAGACCTTGGGACTCCACCTGCTAACATTTTTAGTTATATTACATATCATGCTATCATATGTTAGGCTCTCTTAGGGTCTAACTCTATATAAGGCCATAGATATTGACTACTCTAACAATAGGCTTTCTAGGTTCTTACATTTTATTACGCCATCAATACTAACTATTTTATCTCTAGTTGATGTGGCACACCTTGGATTGGTTAGGCTCTCCTTGGCTCTGACATATCTAATGTGCCTAAGAGACTAACCATTTTGACTTTAACATAGTGTGATTAGTTAAATTACTGAAAAATATTTTGACCTTAGGTCTGTGGCACTTATTCATTATGTCAAGATATCTTAGGCCGTAAAATATCCATCAAGTTTAGGAGATGGGCATGTCTGACACAAGGGTGCATGGCTTATTTTTATTCATCTATGTCCTAACACCACTAACAACTACCTACACAATGTTTATTCATTACACTATTTATCCCTATAAAAAATAATGAAAATGACTAAGTGAAAGAGAAAATAAGTGTGACCAATTAACTATTCACCTAGTTACCAATTAGGCTCTAAAGTGCCACATAGGACTCTAAGTTCGCATACTCTAACAAGAGAATGAGACTCTAAGAATTTTCAAGTGAGAGTAAGCTTGAAAATTTAGCATGTTAAATCTTCAACTAAAGAAAGCCTATCTTAACCATGGATTATCATCAATACTTGGAATTTTTTATTTCATAGACCTTTAAGGTTCACAAGTTAGATCAATTGGTCATTACGAATACCACATGTTTGGGAAAATTAGAAAATGCAAGATTTTAAAGACTCAGTTCATGTGAAGCTAACCAAAATGAGATAATTGGTTTGTGAAATCTATATCATGTAGTCTTTAAAGAGGGGTCCCCCATTTCTATGAAATAGTTTCATGTTGACCATAACAAATGGTAACTTCCATGGGAAAAGTGATGACAAGCACTTAGAACCCAACATGTTAATCCCCCATTCCTGTAGAAATTATAGACTGCAAGAGATATATTTAGACATATCATAAAATAAGGCACTAAATTTATGTATATAAAGTGACATATTGAGATTTTGTCTTATAGAAGACCACCAATGTATGTAATAAGTTATTTTTAGTTAAATTTTATAATTCTAAGGTTCACTTAAGCAACTGAGGTCAAAGTAGGCATTAGATTACCGTAAGGTCCTTAATGATTTCATGACTTAGAGAGGGATGGCATATGCATTGCTCTACTACAAGGCAATCATCCATATCCCCAATATAGATACCTCTAACCCTATTCAATGCATTTTTCCACTGTTATCTAGGTATGAAAGCCTATGATAGAGGATTCCTTAATATCCTTTTTGAGGAAGACTCAAAATTTAAATTCTGCATATTTTTCTAGTCTTATTTCAAGGTTACTTGTGAAGAGTTTTATTAGTCTTGTCCATTGAGGTTTTAGGACCAAGCTAAGGGTGATAGGGTGTAGAATAATCTTTGAATACCTAGTCAATCTCAAATTAGATTGAATGGTCTTACCTTTTTATAAGATGTTATGTGAATTTCACCTTGTTGGCCTCTATTGGGATTCAAGATGTTCTAAAATCCACTTATTTCTCTAAGAATCATTGGCCTCCAATATCTAAAATGTAAAAGACTCCATTATCATTTCCAACTTGGTTGGATTGAAGACTCAACTTTAGTCCTTTATAACTTAATAATACCTTCTAGACTTTGGTCATCATTTAGAGTGGCTACTAGGTTTTCTTCTCTAGAGATCCCTTATAATGGGGATCACTTTCTTAATTTTGATTGAGGGATAGATATGGGGAAGATGAAAATTTCAAGGACACAACAAAAAAATGAGATAAAATAATAGAGAAATAAATCACATAATAGGAAATTCAAACACACAACTAAAGCAAACTAACCTGATATATACAATACCATCCTTTATTGAGGTTATTCAAAAATTACATTGGATGGGGCAGTTGAGAAGTAGTGTTTTAGGAACTATCCATTTATCAATAGTGGTATTTTGTTTCCTTCTAGGCCCTTGAGGCAAAATGCATTCTAGCCTAGGATCTTAACTATTTGATAGGGTACAATCTAGAGAGGATCAAATTTTGAGTGTTGGTCCTTCTTTTTGTGAGCATTATCCAAAATTAATACCATATTAGAGATCCTAAAGGTCTTGATCTTATCCCTTTTATCAAACCATCATTTGAAAATACACTGATGTTTTTTGAAGATTAATAGAGCTTCATCTTAGGATTCTTATAACGGAATGATATCTAGGAGCCTATAATTTCTTTTATCATCTAGTTCCATGAATGATTACATGAATCTATAAGTTGGAAACTTGAGTGTGACTAGAATTATTAGATCCAATCCATAAACTAGAATAAAAGGAGATCTCATTAGGAGTTTTTAATACTTGGTATGGTTAGCCCATAGAGAAAACTTTATTAATGAGTGTTATTCATAGGGTTTCTCCACTATTAATTTCTTAATGGCATATATTAAATTCTTATTGGTGGATTTTGCTAACACATTTCCTTTTGGATAGTGATTGGATGAGAACCTCAACATGACACCCTTGTCATAGGTCCATTAAATAAAGTGCATGGATTATAAGTTAAAACCCTTATCACATACCAAAGAGACTGGGACCCCAAACTAGGTAGTTATGGTGTTCTTCATGAACTTAATGACTTCAACAATAGTGCTTCTCTTCATTCTGACTACCTCCAAAAACCTTGTGTAATAATATATGTTTGTGAGTATAAAATTATGACCAGATGATGAACTTGGGTTGATGACTTCGAAAAAATATAAACCCCATTGGTAAAATGGTGTCAATTGCACCATGATCTATAATAGCATTATCACATGGGTTTCCCTCTTGGCAAAGGTCTAGCACTAGTGAAAAACATAGACATGGGCATGAACATCTTTAATCAAGGTAGGCTATTAGTATCCCAATTGAATAACTTTGTGCACCATGGTTTGTTTTAGGGTGACTATCTCCTAGTCTTTGATCTAAACTTTCCATCACTTCCTTGGCTTTATCTAGTGAAAATCATCTAAGGTAAATTCTTTCATGATTCCTTCTAAAAATAATCCCCTTCTTCAGCATATACTATGTAGCCTTCAACTAGAGAGCTCTCTTCTACATATGTTTGAATCCATAAGGTGTATTTATATAGAGCAAGAGATGCATGATCAAGACATATCAATCTAGTTTTATCACTAGATCTTGGTCTACTTGGTGTATATTTATTCTCAGGTCTATTTCAATTATTAGTTTGGTAATACCATGTCCTTTGACCAATTTGGTCAAATTGATCTCCAAGTCATACTCATATAACTTCATCATCCATTGGCCTCTACATTTTCTTAATTATTTTATTCCAACATTTACTTTAATCCAATATGCACCTTATTCCTAAAAATGTAATGCCTAAATATTTTTATAGCTTTGACCAGGGCATAGGCATATTTTTCTAAAGTAGAATATCTCAGTTCTCTATCATTAATATTGGTGCTCATGAAATCAATGGGATGTTATTATCCATCTAATATATGGGTGACGTAGGTAAAAATGATGTGTTTGGAATCAGAGGGGTAGAGGTATAAATCTTTCATGTAGTCTGGGATGATAAACATTGGTGCTTGCATAATGGCATTTTTAATGTCCTAAGAAAATATTTATTTGATTCTAAATGCAATTCCACCTTCACATCCTATTTCAACATAACAATTAAGGGTTTTATAATTTTGACAAATCAAAAATGAACTTATGAACAAAGTTGATTTTCCCAAAGAATATTTCAACTCTTTATTTCTATTATGTAAAGGTAATTTAAAAATCACATCAACTTTTTTTGGGTTAATAATAATACCTTCTTATGTGATGATGTAATCGATAAGTTTACTTTCAGTGACATCAAACATAATATTATTTGGGTTTAGGGAAATACCATACCTATAACATCTTTGAAATATTTTCTCTAAGTGGTGTATGTGATTTGACCTATATTTTGAAAACATGGTCAAGTCATCCATATAAATTATTATACATTTACTATTTAGTCCTTAAAAATCAAAATCCATCGCTCTTTGAAATCTTTCCTAAGCATTGATCAACCCAAAGGCATTCACTTGTAAGAAAATATGCCCCATGTAATGGTGAACATAGTTTTGACTTGATTCTGTAAATTAATCAAGACCTAGTTTTATCTTGAAAATCCATCCAAAAAAGACATCATATAGGATTATCTCACCATTTGGGTTACTTCATCAAGGCAAGTTAATAAGTAATTATTGATTTTTGAGGCTTGATCTAATTTTTTAAATTCTACATATAGGAAGATTTCTCCATTTTTATTTCACACAAGCACCAAGTTATCCACCAAGGTAGAGTGGAAAACCAGGAAATTTATCCTAATAAAGAGTAACTTATGGACCTCTTTATGTATTAAAGCTTTCATGATTGGGTTTACTAGTCTCTATCTCTACCTAAATAGTTTTTGGCCTAGTTTGACAGGGATAGTATGAGTGATTACTCTCAGGTTGAATACCTTGAGGTATCCATAGGCCTAGGCAATTACAAATTTTTACCTCATTAGTAGTTTTTCTAAATAATCTAATTCAAATTCTATCCATTCAGTACACACATCAATAGTCTGAGGGTTTTCTACAAGACAAAGGTTGATGGCTCAACACTTTTAGTTTTTTAACTTGTGTTTCTTTATTTAGAATGTGGAGTATAAAGTATTAAACATTATTTCTAATGAAATCATCCCCTTAGGGATTTGATTCCCATGAATATGAAGGATACCATCCTTGTCTAGCTCAATTTTAGGGTCACCTATGTCTTCTTCATTGATGATTTGGGTTTCAAATACCCCTATATTGTTAAGAAATTGGATAATCTACTAATCATCCTCAAAGACTTAGAATTTTATCACATTTTCAAGGACAAAAGCATAAGGTACAAGTTCCATAGATAACTCTTGTAGCTTGATGTCATCTAAGGGGTTCAAGTTTATTTTTTCATATGCTAATAAGTCAACAACTTGGTTCTCTTCCCTATGGATAGGGATGATGTTAAACATGCTAAAATTTTTGATTAAGTCCCAAGCCTTGTGATTATATCTTTTGAGGTAGATAGATTACATTAAAATTTACTCTTGATCTGGTTGACTACCATCTCAAAGTTTTTAAATGTTATTAGTTCATTTTACTTACATTTTAACATGAATTTCAATCATAGGATTAATGTTTCATACTTTTTTAGATTATTTGTTTAGGTAAATTACAACCTATATGATTCTAGATGCTTCTTCCCTCAAGGATATACTAGAAGAACACCAACCACTACCTTACTTAGAATAGGCCCCATCTACATAAAGAGACCATAGGCTAGGAAAATATGGCTAATTATCAACTTTTTCTTTGGTTTGTTTCATGCTTAACATGTAGATTCCTAGTTATGAGGATGATAGCTTCACTTTCTCATCAATTGCATTGTACTTAGTTATCATGTGTTTCATAAGGTTCTCTTTATATATCATGTGGGGTTATATATCTACCTTGATTTGACTAGCTACACCTCTCCATATTAACCACATATCAGAGAAGTATTTTTGCATATACCCATTTAGGGTTTTAGACCAATGTTTACTAAGGAGCATGTTAGAGGCATTGGAAATATCTACGACATGGATGTCTATGAAGTGTTGAATTATAGGCTTGGATTACAATTTTATGTAGACATTCAGAAGCTTGCCTACCACTTTTACCTTAGATTTATCTAGATGAACCATTACCTTATCTGAATTAATAAGTACTAACCTTAACTACTCATAAATGTTGACTAACATTATGTCAGTTGAGACTCTAAAATCCACTAGGTAGTTGTGTAGGTTTTTCCTAAACAATATGATGGTCAAGAGGAAGGGAATAACTTCCATCTTATTCTTATGAATTATCATATTAGTATGGGATAATTTTGGTTTCACGTGGGTTGGTCGAGTCATCTTATCGATTAGGTACTGTAATAGAAGGTCATGTTGTTCAATTATTTGGGTAAGTTCATAGTGTGATGTTGCCTTTGATATTATGCATGTCCTTTATTATATTATAACCTCCTTTGTTCTATACTATTGGGGTTTCTATGGGATCTTTAGGTTCCTAAGGTTTTGGAGGTGGTAGGTCATTCCTAGCATTTTGGTCAAGTCAAGTTGTACTATTATTTGGAGGAGTCAAAGTAGTGAAGGGTTATTGCGATTGTTTATTCTTAAGGTTGTAGTTGCTCCTTTAGAACTATTAAGAAACATTCACCTCACCAATACCTTATTTTGGATCATTTTCTTCATGTCTATTGAATTCCATGGTTTCTAACACCATGGTAGTGCTAGGGTATTTACCCACATTGGATGATTATTAGTGTTTGGGGACCACCTCATACTCTTCTATTTCCTTATAGAATATCTCAAAGGCATAACAGAACTCTATACAATTAAGTTATCCATGGGTGATCATGTTATGCACATGACACTGATTAGGTAGGGTGATTTCAAATATATTAATATATGGTAACCTATTGGGAGAGTGTTTTGATGGATTATGGGGATGGTCATAGTTAATGTTTTGTCTTTGACATGTGAAGTTATTACTATAACTCTTTGTGTTGGAGTTACTCATCTACCTTTATATCTTGAGGAAGCCATTACTAATTTTTCATACCATTAACTGATTAGTATCCATCTCATGCTTTGTAGAATCCTAGGGTATGTTTTGGGTATTGATTATTTCTACCAATATAACTTAGTTTTTAAACTAAGGAGTTATTTCATGGTTCATTAGGTTAAATAAAATCAAGTGTTAGTTTGGTGTAACATGACTAAAGGGGAGTTGATTTGTTGTGGGGATTAGCTAAAGCATTGGGATATTTTTATTAGTGTTTGGAAAGAGGCTTAACATGACCATCTGTGGAAAAACATTAGGAATGGGAGCCATCATCTAACCTTGAGGGTTAAATATTTTGTCTAACTTTATGGCCTCTGCATAAGCTAGGGGTAAGTCCACTATTATTAGGTTTTGTCTCATGAACATAGTTGTCTAAGGGTTTAAGGAATTTTTATACATTTGAAGCACTAGTTGAGGGTTAGGTTGGTAGAGAATGATAACTCGACTATATATATTCTAAAATTTAGCATTAAATTTCTTGATAAGCTCATTGGATTCATATTTAATACAAGTAAATTATTGGTAAAGGACACTAGGGTCGATCACTTTCCCAAATTGGGTGAAGAAGGTAGTACTAAAATGGTGTCATATGGGGATTTAATTCTTAGAGAGGTTGAAGAACTAGTCATAGGCTAAGTCCATCAACTTGAAAGGGAAAATATTTCACACCACATCCTCATGTTCCACATTTAAAATCCCTATGTAATCTCATAGGAGGTCAAGTGATCTTCAATAGTCAATCCTACACCGAGAGTAAAATGGGGAAGATATCTCTTAGGGTTTCTAGGTAATTCATGGATAATTCTTAGGATATCAATCTGAGCTAACTAACCAAGCCTTCCAAGGTTTTTTATTTGGGGGATACTAAAAATATGAGCTAGTGAGAACTACTATAGTTCTGGGTTAATTGAGTCTAGGTCTCCTATGGAATTACACGGGTGAAACCACCAGTCAACCAAGAGAGGACCTAGCTCTAGTGATGCGTGAATTGGACTCTAGGTTATTTCATAGAAAATCAATAGTTAGTGTGTTACCATCAACAAGAGTAATCTAACATAAGTCATCACTCAATGCATAAATTCTTAAATCCCTCCTTTTAGTGCTAGTAATTATTATGTGTGTTTGAAGCACACAATAATGGAGAAAGTGTAAAGGAGGGAAAACAAGACTCAATAAATAAAATACTCCATTAGGGCATGGGTTCCTACTAAAAATTATTCTTAAGAAATGAACCCTCCTTCTAGTGCCAAATTTTGTTCAATCTAAGATCCTACTCTAAAATACTCATGTAATTGGGTATTTTCAAAGACAATAATTTGAACAATGATGAAATTTCATCCTTTATTTTAGGACTAATGTGATATTATCCCAATGTATGGTTGTAGGTATTTAGATTCATAATGTAGCCTACATGGAATCATCTATATGAGATGTAGTACCACCATCGAAGGTTCAATATTGATTGCTTGAGTAATGAGTTAATTACTTGGGCCTACAACTAATCTTCATGCACTTTTATTTACCACTTTATAAAATAAATGGAGGTATTTCAATTTCCAAAATAAACACAAAAGAGAGGGAAGAATAACGCAAGAATGAGTGTTTCCAGATCAAGATGAGATTAATTCTTTAGTAATTGAGCTACATGCATCTGCCATAGTTATACCACTATGTCATAAGTTTCATTGCAAGTTTTGAACCAATAATACACAATGGGAAGATTATTTGGAAGAAATTAATAATGCTTGATTTATGAACCATCACTAAATAACAATACTATAAGTCCATAGTAAATAGCACATAAAATTCTAAGATAAATTATGGAGTAACACACATGTTATCAATATTGTAAGTAAAATGAAAGGAGTTCACAAAGAGTTTATAACATATAAGAACATCATAACCATTGCATTCATCAAGCAAAAAAATTAAATTAATTATATGAGTGCTAACATTCATTCAAAATTTAAATGATGTATACTTTGATAGACAAAATATGTGTTTCACAAAGGCTATAATTTCATTCATAAAAACAAGTTCTATTATAATGGTATCAATCATGGCCAACTTTCTACAATAAAAAATGGCAAAATAAACCATAGGTGAAATCCTAACTTGATTTCAATAGCACTTAAAAAAAATTTCAACCTTAAAAACAGAATGTAGTTACATATTTATAGATGATGATAAGATTTACCTTTACGTAACACAAGATTCCCATCTTGGTCCATGATAGCCACTTCTAGTTGTTACAACTGTATAATTTAAAAAAATGAGAAAATCCCTTCCACTTATCTTAGAAGATTTATAGGGACCCACTTAATCGATACATAGAGTGGGAACAAATGAACTAGCTCCCAATTTTTTGGACTTTGCTTCTCTGGCCTTTAGTGTGACTACCATGAGGTTAAACTCCCAGTCCATCTTGGTGAGGTTCATCAAAACCTATTTTAATATCATCTCTACCTAGGACATGATCCTTTATTATACCTAAAGGGGATCCTCCATAGACACCTAGACTTTAGACACTTGGCTAATGCTCACTACAGATTATGTTGAGATTTTAAGAACCACCTAGGCTCTAACCTTATTTGCTCTAGCTGCCTCTTTCTTCATAAACTAGTCAAAATGACCCAAGTTGACTCTAAATTCACCCTTGTTTTTTAGTTTCATATAGGTGGAATAACACCAAGCTATTGACTTCCTTCAAGTAATCCAATGTCTTCTTCATACCACTCCTCCATAGCAAGTTCCATCATAGTTTGGGCTAAAACAAGCCACTCCTCCATAGCAGTTTTCATGCTCTTGATGTACATCTAGTATAATCCCAATTCTAAAGTGGGCATCAAATTTAACTCTAGTAACATACCCTAATTGATTATAATTTTTAACTTCATGTATTTACCATCGATCATTTTGATCCTATCTAAATAGGTTTAGGTCTATTAGATGAACACCTGGCCATTTACCATACTCCTTACCACCTTTCATCATCATCATCATCATCATCATCATCATCATCATCATATCATCATCATTATCATCTTTGGGATACCATTGATGTCAAACCTCAAATCCTAGGTGGATTGGGGTTGAGTTACTTAGTCTTGAGCCACTTTTTATTGAGTAATTTAGATTAGAACTACTTAGGGCTGAGTTGGCTAAGTTGTTGAAGGCATATGAGGTGGAACCATGGGGTCAGTAGGAAGAGATCGATATGGAGGAGGTGTCAAGATCCCCTCTAAAATTATTTAGGAAATTTGGGGAGGAGTCACCTCTACATCTCCTAATTGGGTGGATGCAAAGGGAGTAATAGTCATCTTGGGCTAAACCTTGTTTCCCTTATTCTTCCTACAGGACTCAATTCAAGCTAGTACATCCTAGTTATCCATCACATTCAAGTACATATCATCGTCCTCTTTAGGTTGGTGGCCATAATTAATATTGAAGTGAGTTGAGTACTCACCAAATTGGATTTGATCATACCCCATAGGTTCTAATATCATGGCTCAAATCTCCCTAGGGTAAAAGAGTCTTTTTTATTCAATATCTTCTAGAGATGATGGAAGGCCTTGCACACATAGTGTCAAATGGTGATTGGGAGAGGGAGGTAGGATTTTTTTATAAATTGACATATAATCCAAAGATGCCCTTTGTAAATTGGTAAGTAATATCTTATTCTTCTAGATATTTCAAGACATGAAGGATGTTTTAAGAATGCCTACAAATCAAATCATAGTATCTTCTTGATAATACCAGTAATCTCCATAGGTAGTAAAGGATTACTTGATTTATTTAGATAAATGGGGAAAGGGGGCCTTGTTTATTACATTATACACCACTAGCTATAAGGAATTGCAGATGTTTTTGATGTGGTTCATATAGTGGTGGATATATAGCTTATATAAGACTACATAGACCACTGAGCCTTTGAGAACCCATGTAAGGAAACCAGATGGCTTGAAGGTGAGCATCCCATAGACTATGTCTATGAGGTAACTATTGGCCACATTTGGTCCACATAGAGATCTTCCCTAGAAATGGTTTGAGTAGGAAGACCAAGTTCTAGATAGAATGAGTGGTCTATAGAAATCACTCAGTGTGAAAAGATTTTAAAACACTTTAAGCTTGATTGAAGTGTTTTTTTGTAAATTTCTAGATGGATAGGTCTATAGGGAGAAGATACAATTTGGAAATAGCTTTTCATGGTGACTAGAGTAGTTCTGAGTCATGGAACAAGTCTGCATAAGCTTCAGGTCTTTATAGTTCATTCAAGTCTTCAAGGATCTAGTAGCAAGGCAAATTGTACCAATCTATAAGAGCCTACGAGTTAAAAGGCTAAGTGTTAATTCTTTCAGGTTTTTATTTTGGCTAATCTCAATTCATTTGAACCTTTTATTTGGATAAATACTAATATTTCCTTTGGGAGAAATGTTTCAGGATTTTTGACTAAGTGTTGGGAATTATTTTGAACATTTTGTCTGAAATAAATTCCTCAAGGACCAAATTTCCTTCAAACATTTTTTATGAGGCAAAATATAAGTATTATAATTCTTTTGAACAAATTATCCAAACAGTTTTCCCAAAGACCTCATTTTCTTGGACATTTTATTCATAGTAAAAACCCTACAGGCTCATTCTCTTTTAAATATTTTATCCAAAATAAAAATCATAAAGACTTTTGGGGAAGTTATTCAACACAAAGCTTGCAAAAAAAAGGTATAAGTCATGATTTCTTTCAGACATTTTATTTGAATCAAAGGTCTATATAAAATTCTAAGAACATAATTCTCTCAAATATTTTGTTTGTAGCATAAGTCAATTTTTTTAGACATTTTATCTAAGATAAAAGCCCACATAATAATTCTTTCAAAGGAAATGTCTTGGCATAAAGCCCAAAAAAAATGTCCTAAAAAAAATTGTAAGGAAAATGATCCATAGCAAAATGCTAAAACACAAAGTCTGAAAGTTGGTTTGTCTCATAAAATTTGATCTAGCAATTCAACATTCACACAAGTGTCAAAATCAAGATCAATAACTATCCATTTGAGTTCAAAGTATGGCAGGCTCATAGACATCAATGATGTTTGCATGGATGTCATTTGATGATCATGTGAACATCAAATTTAAGACATGGTAAATAACCATTGAAGTTTAAATATCATAGTGACAATCGCATGAACATCAAATACATTTGCATAGACATCAAAGACAAGTGTAAAAACATCAAAGTAAACCCCTGAGATATAACTATTAGAATTCAAATAAAAAGATCAATGATCGGCATTAAGTCATACAAGAGATCTAATGATGAGTGGTATTTTATAGTTTAATGGGCCTAAAAATATCAATGGCTCACTTTCAATTGTGGATTTAGATATAATAGTGTGTAAGCAAGTCAAAAGGTTAAGGAGCTTAAAGGCCACTACATGGCATAAGAATGGGAGAAAATAGATTGACAATAGATCCTAAGTGAAAATATGGGGTGGCCAAGTGGCATTAACTTGGATAGAGTTGAAAACTCAAGGACAAATCTAAAGGCTCACTTTAACTTGTATCATGGAGATCGATGGTGTAATATAGGTCAAGGGGTCAACAAGCTAAGTCAGATAATTGGTGACTAATGAGTAAAGGGTGAGCATACAATTTCTGATGGAAGTTAACAAAGCCATTTTTAACCCAATCAAGGTAAGTATGAAATAAGACAAGCTTGATCATAATATAGGTTGAACCAATAATAGATATTTTGGGATCAAATGGCACCATTAAGACTATGCAAGGAAAGAATAGTCCTTTTAGACCTAATATATATCAGGGTGGGCTAAAAATTGATCATACGATATAGATATGTCCAATTGGATGTATCAAATATAGGAAAACCAATATTTTCAATTTGGTTTTCAATCTATAGTAAGCCCAGGTGCACATTTCAAAGTAGAAGTAGATAGATGTAACTAATGGAGGAGTGTCCTCAGCCATATAGATAACCACTAAAAGCATACACATGTATATCTTGAATATGAAAGACCTCACCCTATAAATAATGGCATTTATATAAAGGAACTCAATAAGGTTCATGTATTATCAAGTATGGCCCCCTATAATTTGTCTTGATTTTATATCCTCCATCACACCAAAAAAAGGATAGAGTGAAATTAATACATGATCAAGCTTGAGGAAGATTGTGGTCATGGTTGTTTTCAATGGGATTAGTCTCATTAATGATCCCTTTAGTGTCATTTTTTATCTTTCCACCTTTTTTATCCTATAAATATTGCCTCTGAGCTCTTTTTTTACATCCCTTGACTAGAGATAGTGAATCTCTACCTAAATCACTTGGTAACACTCTCTTGAAGTAATATAAGCTAGTTTTTAGATTCTGGTTGAATGTTAAGTATGATTTATTGAATTTTGATGTGAAAAGTTTATGTTTTTATTAATCATTTGCATGTTCTTCATATACCTTGCTTTAATTCTATTGGTTTCTTGCAGATCATGTGAAGTGTTAGCTAGTGGCATTCCTCTTGAAGTGTCATAAGTCATTAGTGTCTTATATAGACCTACTTCTTTCTATCCTTCAAGTTGTAGGTTTCTTTTCAACCTTTATACTAAATACTCATGCTTGTATCTTTGTCATAGAATCTGACCAGTCCTTATCTTGTTTGAATTCATTAGTAGTCATATAATAACCTAATTTGAAAGTGGATCATTAAATATTTGGTGTATCACCATAGTTAGTGTAGATTTCCATTCATGTATTTCTCTCCCTTTTCATCACAATAGCATAGGTTTAGTTAAAGGGACCATATTTTTATATCTTAGGAGCTAGCTTCAATAAAAATCTTAGAGGTCTGACCCAAGTTTAGGTAACCCATAGCCTAGGTTCAGTCCCATGTTGGACTAAATTTGAAAGTAGGACCTAAACACTTCTTTTTTCAGCTAGGCTGAAATCCATGTCCATAACAGTTCTAACATGCCCAATGGGACCAATTAAAATAAGAAACTAAATAATTTGTGCCATCTTTGGCTAATATTATGGTAGATACTTAGCAAAAACACCTACTGACTCCAATCATCCCTAGTCTATAAAATCTAGTCCCTTACCTACATGCCAAGAGGAATAAGATCATCTACAAGGGGTGTCAACTTCCATTTTAGTGAGTTTTCAGTGCCCTCAAGAAGAAGGTGAGTAATATAAAACTTGTCCCCTCTCATATGGCATAGAATAAACCATTCACCTCATAGATCATAGTTTACACCTCTGTTTGAAAGGTTCTATTCTAGGTAAAGCCTATTTCCTATTTTATTCATAATGTTGCTAATAAATCAAGATTGTTTACCTTTTAATGGGGTAGCCCTATTAACCTTCAAAAATATGATGACATCCTTGCTACCTCTTTGAAGAGTCTACCATACTTTACAGGATAAAATTCCACCACTCCTATAGAGCACATTACTGACATTGCAAATCTTTGTGTAGTCCATCACATTACACAAGAAAATGTATCCATAAGACTAAGACATATCCTTGAAAGTCAAATCCTTATAATGGTATATAGGTTTAACTCCTAACTCAATTAATACTTGGGATGAGTTTGGTGAGTGCCTATGTAAACATTTTGAGGATAGAAGTGACCATGCATCACTTTTAGAACAACTTACCTCAATCAAAAGAGCACCTCAAGAATATATGGTTGATTTCAATTATAATTGAAAATATTTTAGATAGGATCCTTGTCATCATTAATCCCACACCCAATAATTATTTCCTTTATTATTTGAGAGCATTGAATTCAGATATTGCAATCATGATACAATATATGGGTGGGACAACTCTACCTAGGGCTTATGAAATAGCTATAAGAGTAAAAAACTACTTGATACAAGTAAGGAAACTCATACCAAAACTTCTCATGCCAATTTTTATTGAACTTTAGCCAACCCCACCTACCATTTCTCCACTACCCACTCCAAACAACCAAGCTTAACTTGATAATGGCCTAGTGGATAAATTTTCAAGGATTAAGATCTTATTGAAGGAACAAAACAATATGCTAATGGCTCCAAAGAGACAACAATAGACTTCATATAAGCCATACTCATACCAAGGTCCCTTTTAAACCCAATACCCTACTCAATCTTATAATATACCCCCCCAACAAGCTCAAGGACAACTTACTCAAGGTATATCTTATAATAAATATAATCCTATAGCTATAAGTAGCTCCAGAGCCTTGCTCCACACACAAAACAATTTTGCATAAGAGGGTCAATGGTAGTCAAGGGAATATTATAATGAGATGGTAATGGTTACAAGTGGAGAGATATATTAGGACCCTATTTGGTAGCTTACTACTTCATTTCCAAAACATGACATCATGTCTCCTCCATCATAAGGCCCTCTAATGAGCCAAGGTAATGTGCATACCATGACATCATTAGAGGATCAAATTCAATAGTAATTAAGCATGGGAAATGCATGAACTAGAATCATGTGCATAAACTTTCAAGAAGGAGGACATGCATTTGAACATGTAGTAGCAAATATGGGACAAACTACATAAAGGCCAAATGGACTAGTTGTAACCCATACAAGGGCTAAGAGAAGAAAATTAGATGATAATTTTGAGTATTCTAAGGCTCCTTTAGCATCTCCATAAATCAATTAGTAACCTACCATTTCAAATATAGTTGTTAAATCTCCTACAACCTAATAAGCACCCCAACACCAGAAATAATAGTAGAAGTATCCTTTTGTTCTTCATGTCACTCAAGCACCAAGTTATGCTTCTACTTTTGAGGTATAACCTAAAGGTATTTGTTTTATTTCAATATTGTAGATCATATGAAAAAGGATAATGTCACTATGTCTATGTATGATACTCTATCCATTTTGGGATAGAGATATTCTTCAACATGAAATCTCCAAGCCTTCTCATGTGAATGAGAAAGCTAAAAAGGTGAAAATTATTTTCATAAATAGTAATCATCTTGGTCTTAGTCAAATTTCTAATCAAGTTCCTAATCAAAGTCAAGTTCATAATATTGTTCATCCTCCAAAGGTTGTTAAGCCCCCTCCATTATATTTGTCAACCATCATAGGAGACTATTTAGTGCATAATTGTATGATAGATTTAGTGATTTGACCTCAGTTATTCCTAAAGCCATAGAAAATAATCTTAAGCTTAAATATATACCTAATGAGAAAGGCATTCTCTAGTTGGATGGTTTCCCCACTAAAATAGTAGGAATAGTGAAAGATCTTAAGATCATATTGGTAACCTGCCCAAATTATGTCATCACTCAAGATGTGATGGTTATAGACCTGCCCCCATATTTTTCCCTATGCCTATCTAGGGAATTTAATACTAATATTAGGGTTAATTTTTCCTCTAACTAGTCATACATGATTTTTAGGACTAGATATGGGACTAAGGTCACTATTAGGTATGAACCTATCTCTAGGTTCCATCTAGAGCCTTATATGCCTAATCTTGTAAATGTCAACTACACCATATTTGAGGAGGATGAAAATGTTATTGAAAAATATCATCATGATCATCTTTAGGTAATTTTAGACCTATACCTAGATAAATGGGCAATGGAAAACCATGGATTTAATCCATTTATCAATCTTGAAGAAGCAAAATTAGGGGTGTATTGTATGCATGAGGAGGGTGCTATTATACCATGATTAACTAAAACCACTCAAGAAGAAAATGGTCTATGGACCTTATTCATTGATGGCTCAAGGTAAAAAAAAAATTTAGTGGACCTGGGTTCATGTTGATTTCATCCTTAGGATAAAATTACTATTTAGCTACAAGGTTCCAATTTAGTTTCACTTCAAACACAATTGAATATGAAGGTCTTTTACATGGTCTATAAGAGGCAAGAAGAAGAGGTGTAAAAATTATTCAAGTCAAAGGTGATAGTGAGCTCACTATGTAATAAGTTAGAGGCATATCTATAGTCAATAACCATCATTTTAAAGCCTAAAAGTATTGTGTATGGGATCTCATAGAAGACTTCTTGGCATTTAATATACAATCTATACCAAGAGAGGAAAATCAACAAATAGATAAGCTTGCAGCCATTAAAGCTCAATATGAGGTTGTAGATGGATTTAAAGGAAACAAGAGCCAAATTAAGTTCAATGTAATATTTATACCATCTATACCTAATAATGAGGTGTGTTGTCAAGTGCTTGACAATGATGATCAAATTATATGTTTTTTTATGCAAGAGGCAAAATTATACCATAAAAATCAAAATAAGTTCCAGCACTAGTATGATGATCAGATAATATAGCTAAGGTATAATAAGCTACCTAAAGGGATTATGACATTTTAAATAATCTTAAATGAATATCACCAAGTAATAAAAGTGAAATCATACATCTCAGATAAGGAAGAACACTATGAAAAGATAGAGATCTTTAAGGATAAATTGCTAAAGCTAGGAAAGGTCAATACAATAGAGGAAAGAGTTGAATTTGTTACTTTGTGCCAATATTTTTTTGATATATTTGCATGGTAGTATAGAGACCTAAATGGGTTTGATCCCAAGATTTCATAACACACCATTGAATTATAAAGTAATGTCAAACCAGTCAAGCAAAAATAAAGGCCTATCAATCTAAGAGTGGAGGACCTCATGAGAAGAGAACTCTTTAAATTAATTGAATCAAAGATAATATTTACAATTAAGCATTCCTCATGGGTGGAAAACCTTATTCCAATTAAGAAAATTAATGGAGATGTTTTTTAATGTGTTGACATCAAGGACCTCAATAAGGTGTCCCTAAAGGACCATTACCCACTACCCTCCATCGATCAAATTCTACAAAAGGTTGTAGGTTCTCAAAGGTTATCATTTCTTGATGGATATTTTGGCTATAATAAAATCATGGTCAAATAAGAATATAGTCATAATAATACCTTCACTACAAAATGGGGCACCTATGCATATGTTAAAATACCCTTTGGACTCTCTAATGCTAGAGACACCTTCCAAAGAGAAATGGATGTTGCTTTTCATGGTCTTTTGAATGATATGGATTTGGTTTATCTTGATGATATAAAAATATTTTAAAATAATCCTAATGATAATATAACACACTTAAGAGCTATTTTTGATATATGCAAATAATTTAGAATTTCATTGAATCCAAAGAAATGAATTTTTCAATGCATGAAGACTTTTTGGACATGTGGTGTCTAAATATAGTCTTTTTATTGATCTAGAGAGATAGAAAAATCCTTGCTCTATCATTTCCTAATAATAAGAAATGATTGTAGATATTATTAGGCAATATCAATTTCATTAGGAGGTTTATTCCAAGCTTTATAGAGTCGGTCAAGCCCCTCACCCATATGTTGAGAAAAGGCAAAGAGTTTACATGGAAAAGAGAAGGTAAGAGAAAATTTGATAGTATCAAGGAGGCCATATCTCATTCCCCCACACTCCTTAATCCCTATTTTGATAATGAGTTTTATTTATATGCCTTATCTACATTAGATACAATTTCAATCATGTGTATGCATCAAAATAATGAAGGTCTGAAGTAGCCTATTACTTTCTTTAGTTAGGCATTATAAGGTTATGAGGAAATATATATCTTTGTAGAAAAACATGTACTTTTTATTATAATAAGTTTGAAAAAAATAAAACATTTAGTTTTAAACAATAATATTATACTAATGGTAGTTCATCCAAGTGTGAAGAATTTTATCCTCAACAAAGACTTAAATGAGAAGAGAGCTAGATGGGTCACTAAGTGCATGGAGAATGACATTGAGGTCAGATTTACAAATATTATGAGGGGTAGAGGGTTATGTGAGCACCTTACATCAAAATTAAATCAAGATATAAATCAAGTGTTAATAGTCCATGATGGCCAACAAGCAACTATAGACAACACACCTATCAATTAGACACGTGACATAACTAGATTTATTGAGTCAAGATAATGTCTTATGGTCCTAGATAGATATAAAATAAGGCACTTCAAGTTAAAAATTATACCTTATGTCATGATAGATGGAGTGATTTTGAAGAGAGACAGAGGAGGCATGCTTTTGAGGTACGTGGAATTAGTCAATTGAGCAGTTTCATGATGGGCTAGCTAGTGTGCACTTTGCTACCAAAACCAAAACCTCCAAAATCATTAGAGTTGGTTATTTTTGGCCTAAAATTTTTAGAGATACCCACTCTTTGGTAAGGAGATGCCCAAAATGTACAATGTTTGCTGACAAGTAGTAGCTAGTTACCCTTCCCTTATAACCCACACAAGTAGAGCAACCCTTTATGTAATGGGGTTAACATTTTGTAGGGATGATACACCCCCCTTTAAATAAAGTTAATAAGTGGATAATTATATCTATATATTTCTTTACAAGGTGGGTTTAATTAGTTTCCCTCAAGGAGGCTAATGAAGTTTCTATTTTAGACTTTTATGATAGCCTTGTAACTAGGTTTGGTGTACCATATATAATTATTTCTGATAATGCATTAGCTTTCAAGGATATCAAGGTATTTTAATGGGCTCTTTCATATGTAATTTATCTCAAAGCATCCTATAATTATTCCTACATGGAAATGGACTAGAAAAGTCCACCAATAAAAACCAACTAAGGATTATCAAAATAACCATGGAGGATAGTCAAAGGGAGTGGAAAACTAGACTAAGAACTGCCCTATAGTCAAATAAAGTGACACCTAAGGTAGATTCTATATATTCCATGTACCTTCTGGTCTATGGGAAATAATCCAAACTCCTTATATCTATTGAGCTTCCCCCATTAGAGATTATACATTAACTTGAACTTATAGAAGATGATTCTATGTAGGTAAGATTGAATGAGCTGAGATAGTTAGAAGAGACAAGGGACTTGGATATGCACATCATGTGGTCTAATCAACACCAAGTCAATAGGTCATTTGATAATATATCTTCCTCAAAAACATTTTATCAAGGTGATATAGTTCTCAAATGAGATGAAGACCATGTAAAACCTAGAAAGCACTCCAAATTTGACAATCTTTGGAGTGGACCTTATATTATCATAGATTACAAGGAGAGAAATTCTTTTGATCTTGCTGAATGGAGAGAGCCTTCCCATCCCTATTAATGGGAGGTATCTCAAATTCCATTATTAGTATCGTATCATGATCCTTGTACATAGGTAAATAGGTCTATCTTTTCTCCAAGTCCCCTTGCACATTATTCTATTTGTTATTTTTTAATTGTTTTAAGTAGTTGTTCATCTTTTTTATTACTTTCTTGTGTGTGTCTCATTATTTCAATATTTTTCAAGGAGATAAGTGGAGTATTTATATAAATAATGTTTCATTTGTCTAACCATCATGAATGAGCTGAATTAAATTTTAGGTTCCATGACCAACAAGCTAGTCAAGCTAGCTAAGTCACCAAAAAAGTTGGCCACATTTGGCCCACATAGAGATCTTTCTTGGAAATGTTTTGAGTAGGTGTACTAATTTTTGGATGGAATGAGTGGTCCAGAGAAATCATGCAGGGTGCAAAGCTTCTGACATAATTTAAGCTTTCTTAAAGTGTATGTTGTTAGGTTTTGAATGGATAGGTCTACAGGGAGAAAAAATGGTTTGAAAATGAGTTCTAATGGTGAATAGAGTAGTTTTAAGTCATGAAACAAGTCTATATAAGCTTTAGGTCTTCATATTTCATTTGAGTCTTCAAATATCCAATAACAAGGCCACCTGCACCAATCTATAATATCCTACGAGATAAAACGCTGTGTTAATTCTTTCAGGATTTTATATTGTCTAGGATCAATTCTTTTTGACCTTCTATTTGGATAAGTACTAATATTAAATTTAGGAGAAATGTTTTAGGCTTTTTGACTAAGTGTTGGGAATTGGTTCAAAAATTTTGTCTAAAACAAATTCCATGAGGATCCAATTTCCTTTAGACATATTGTCTATGGAAAAATATAAGTGTTATAATTATTTAAAATAAATTGTCTAAAATTTTTTCCCATAGACCTCATTTTCTCAGATATTTTGTCCATAGTAAAAACCCTGCAGGCTCATTCTTTTGGACATTTTATTCAAAACAAAAGTCTTGAAGACCATTATTTTAGGGAAGTTATTCCACACAAAGCCCATAATAAAATGTATAAGGCATGATTTATTTTAGACATTTTATCTAAATTAGAAGGTCTGTGGAAAAAGCTAAGAACATAATTCTCTTGAACATGTTATCCGTAGCATAAGTCAATTCTTTTAGACATTTTGTTCAAGATAAAATCCTACAAAATAATTATTTTAAAGGAAATGTCTTGGAATAAAGCCCATAACAAATGTCCCAAATAATAGCTTGAGGAAAATGGTCTACATTAAAATGACAAAACATAAATTCTAAAAGATGGTTTGTCTCAGAGAAGCTGATCTAATAATTTAACATTTACACAAGTGTCAAAATCAAGCTCACTAACTAGTCATTTGAGTTCAAAGTATGATGAGATTGTAAATGTCAGTGAAAATCATATGAATGTCATTTGATGGTCATGTAAATTTCAAATTCATGTTAAATTCAAAGATAGGTGCGTAAATATCAAAGTTAAACCCCAAGAAATAGTCATTTAAATTCAAATATCAAGATCAATGATCAGTTTTAATTCATATAGTAAATCCAATAATGATTAATGGTTGATAGTTTAATGGGCCTAGGAAAATAAAGGGCTCACATTCAATTATAGACTCAAATTTAATGGTGTGAAAGAAAGTCAAAAGGTCAAGGATCTTAGAGGACATGGCATGGTGTAAGTGTGAGATCAGACTAACTGATAGTGGATCTCAAGTGAAAACATAAAGTGGCCAAGTGACACCAATTCAAATAAAGTTGATAGGTTAAATATATTCATGTTAACTTCAAAGATAGGTGCATAAATATCAAATTTAAACCCCAAGAAATAGTCATTTAAATTCAAATATCAAGATCAATGATCGATTTTAAGTCATATAGTAAATCCAATAATGATTAATGGTTGATAGTTTAATGGGCCTAGGAAAATCAAGGGCTCACATTAAATTATAGATTCAAATTTAATGGCGTGAAAGAAATTCAAAAGGTTAAGGATCTTAGAGGACACTACATGGTGTAAGTGTCAGATCAGACTAACTGACAGTGGATCTCAAGTGAAAACATAAAGTGGCCAAGTGACACCAATTCAAATAAGGTTGATAGGTCAATGACATATCCAAGGGCTCACACTAACTCACATCATGGATATCAATGGTGTGAGATGGGTCAAGGGGTCAGCAAGCTAAGTCAAATAATCAGTGGCCAATGAGTAGAGGGTGAGCCCAATATTTTTGATTGAAGTCAACAAAGACATTTTTGACCCAAGAAAGGTAAGTATGAATGGAGATGAACTCAATCATGATCTAGGGTAGACCAAGAGTAGATATTATGGGATTCAATAGTGCCATTAAGACTATATAGGGATAGCATAGTCTTTTTAGACCTAATATAGATTAGGGTGGGCTATTAGCTTATCATATGATATAGATATGTCCAAGTGGATGTATTAACTATAGGAAAATCAACATTTTTAAATTGGTTTTCAATCTATAGTAAGCCTAGGTGCACATTTCAAACCAAAGGCAAATAGATGTAATTAATAAAGGAACATCCTAAGCCATACAAATAGCTACTAAAAGTAGACATGAACATGGCCCTGAATATAAAAGACCTCACCCTATAAGGAAGTACATTGATATAAAGGAACTTGGGAAGGTTCACATAGTATCAAGGATGGCCCCCTATAATTTATCTTGATTTCATATCCTCCATCATGCCAAAAAAATATAAAGTGACATTAATATAGGAGTAGGATCGAGGAGGATTTTGGCAATGGTTGTTCTGAATGGGATTAAGCTCATTAATGATCACTTTAGTGCCATTTTTTCTCTCTCCCCCTTTTTTCTTCCTATAAATATTGGCTTTAAGATCTTATTTTTCATCCCTCGACTGGAGATAATGAAGCTCTACCTAAATCACTTTATAACACTCTCTTGAAGCAATATAAGATAGTTTTGATAATTTGGTTGAATGTTAAGTATGCTTTATTGAAGTTTGATGTGCAAAGTGTATGTTTCTATTCATGATTTGCATGTTCTTCATGTACCTTAATTCAATTCTATTGGTTTCTTGTAGGTCATGTGAAGTGTTATCTAGTGACATTCCTCTTGAAGTTTCATAATTCATCAATGTGTTATATAGACCTACCTCTTTATATCCTTCAAGTCATAAATCTCCTTTTAGCCTTCATATGAAATACTCATTATTACAACCTTGTCAAAGAATTTGATAAGTCCTAGTATTGTTTGAATTCATTAGTAGTCATAGAAGTGCCTAGGCTAAAAGTGGGTCATTAAATTTTTGGTGTATAACCACAGTTAGTGTAGATTTCCATTTATGTATTTCTCTCCATTTTCATCACAATATCATAGGTTTAGTAAAAGGTACTATATTTTTATATCTAAGGAGCTAGCCTCATTAAAAATCCTAGAGGTCTGACCCAAGTTTAGGTAACCCATAGCCTAGGGTCAGTCCCATATTGGACTAGATTTGAAAGTAGGACCTAAACACTTTTGCTTTCATCTAGGGTGAAATCCACAACCATAATAGTAACTCATCATGTAGAAATAATTTTCTACCTGAGCATCAACAATGGCCTTGACCATGTTTAAATTAACCACCCCTCTTAGGTTGGAGACTTAGTATATATCCATAATCATGTGGATTGGGTTTACCCATAATATTTTGACATGTAATCAATATGGATCTTTAAATAAATAGCTCAATAGAATCATGCCAACATAGATCCCATCCTTTAAGGTGTGGACCATGTATGTGTTGGCATCATCCTTGTTTACCAACTTGGTATCTCAATTCTCAGCCCATTCCTTCAATATGCCATGGATCAGGATCCATTCAGGCCTTCACAACATCTATTTAATATACTAATGTGAACTCTAGGACATTGTAATAGGCCTTGAAAGTGGCCCTAGAGATGTTTGTGATCTAATTTTTGGAAGTGGATAAGAAAACCATGATGTTTTCACTTGGATGTACCTTATGAAAAGAGGTTTTTTAGGCCTCTAATCCAAGTGGAAAAATGGGGGCATCTCACTTTCTGTGGGTGAGCAAACTTGTGAGATGAACCTCTAGATTAGGGGGTAGCTCCCTTTGATACATCATTTAAGCTCATGTTCCTACTACTAATAACTTAGGGGGGATGAAAATGGGTATAACAACTAAAAATATACTTATTCTACTAGATGTGATTCACCAAAATATTTTGCTCTGCTCTTACCTTTGACATACACTAGAAACTAATGACAAATAGCACATACACTTCATTCAACATCAATCTCCCCTCTCACATCAGTGTTTCAACATGGGGTCTTGTAGATGACATAGGGTAGGAGGAACTAAAAAATAAGAATTCTAAGACACTATATTGATAATCTTACTCACTTACACCTGCATTCTCTTTAGACACTTCTTGTTGACCTGCAAGAAGGAAAACATAATACACTAGGTACCAATGGAATCAACATGTGAAGGTAAAGGAAATTACACTTACACAAGACTAGAAACAAGAATATACACTTATTGAAATATTTTAATAAGGTAAAAAAATTATATTTATTGCTTCAAGGTAAAATTTTGGTAGGGATTCAACATACACAGGCAGAGAGATCCCATACAATGCCAAAATGGCCAAAATTTATATAAAAATTCAGAGGGTAGAGAGAAGGGAAGTACAAGAGCCACTTAGACATGTGTCCATCTAATAGAATCAGTTAAAATTGGATTTATAGGAGATGTGGGTTGAGTTATGACATGTCATAGTGTATACTTGTCCCAAACAAGTCATAAAGATAGTGAAAAGTGGCACAAAACTGCTAATTTGACATAACAAACTACCCACCTAAGTTACCTTCCAATACTTCCCCTATCACTGAAAATGGTTAGGTCTAATTTTTAGTATGATCAATAGGGGTTACAAAAAATTCCCCACATGAGTTTTATTTATCCCTAACCATTCCTATTCTTTTGGACATGCAAAATCATCACTGGTAGTTTCAAAAAGACTCCTTTCCATGCACCTTCTCCACTTGGCATCCAAAACTCCTCAATTTTCATAATTGATCCATGAAAAATAGGTAATGACACTTTTTAAAGTCTCTCATACCATCATTTTCAATTAAAAAACCTTTAAAAGGTCCCCTTAATTACTTTTCACCACTTTCCCAAGTGTTCACTATTCTATATCACTGGACTAGATGAAAGTGTGATTCTGGTTAGGACACTTAGAGATTCATAAGATGAGATGAATTTTTGGAGTTATTTGAAGTGTAGATCTTCCCTACAAAACTTGTTTCATATTATAAATCCTCTTGTAGCTTTCACACCACTCAAAATGGGAAAAACAAGCCTAGTTTTCTCATGTTCCATAAAATTTAGTACAATAAAATCAAATTTGTGAGATCCTCTAAGAGTCCTCTACAAATTATATGTGTTTTCATGATAATTCCCTTGCATTTAGATGCTAAAAATGCTCCCTCTCTCCAATCAGGCCTTTGTGAGGGTTTTACAAGGGTTTTGAGTGACATAGACTCTTAACCTTTGTTCATAAAGGTTAGACATTATAACCCTTGAAAAAATCCACTAATATCTCCTTAAGGACCCTCTGTAACATTTCCAATTGGCTCAGGATTTCATGCAACTATTTGTGAGAGATACGAGTGTCCAAACTTGATCTTTAGGTGATCTTTATGCTTCTCATGAGGGTCTAAGTATGTCTATAGTTTTATGTGGCTTCTTATAGAGTTTCCAGGACAAAAAAAATCTTTATCACCTCTGAAACTGACCCACCAACCTTTTCAAAACCTTTTTAGAGTTCAACAAGACCCCAAAATGGAAGTTACCCCTATTTTGGAATAAGGGTTATGCCATGTCAATAGGCCTGTTAGCATTTTTTGGGCCAAAAATTTATAATACTTACCATAAATTCCTTTAAATATCATTAACACATCACATTCACCCCTAAAAATATCACACAAAACATTAGGGTTCCTAGATAAGACCAAAACTTGGAGTGACATCTTATTAGGGGTTCAGTTTTCATGTTTTCCTCTAGGTCTACCTATAAACCTCCTTGTCCAGACCATATTATTGGAATCCAAACATTATATCTTGGTTCATTATATTATCCTATGCATCCCAAAAATATAAAATTCTCTCCAATTGATTATAAGGAAATCTAGTTCACTATCCAACTCTTTTCCCCAAAACTTCCAACTTCTTGCATGAGAAGACTGACCTACCTCTGAGACAAAATAGAGGGTATTAGTCCTGATTATATGGGAAAATTTAAAGGTTTTGGATATGAAAAATTTCATTATTACCACTTTTACAAATTATTTGGTTATATTCTAAGTCTAAGTGTTCAAACTAACTCAACCTTGCCAAAAGAGGGGTCAAAAAACACTATTTTTACATGGTTTTGTGTAAACCTCCATGTGGTTGATCCTTATATTCCATTCCTATACCTAAATACCATTCCAAAATTTTTATAATAATTATTCCAAGCTCATTAATCTATTTAAGTCCTTATGAATCTTGCTTTCTATTGAGAATCATAACTTATCTCTTGGAATAAGGTCCTTTTAACCAGTTGTACGGATTGAGGCAACCTTGCTTAGGTGAAAATGTGTTTGGATGGATTTTACATGATATTATGAATTTAATTAAATTAAATTTATTTTACCTAACCATTTATCATGTATTAAATTCTTCATACTTATCCATGGAAGTCAAAACTTGGTACTTTATCATCACCAACCATTGCCCTGTTAGGACTAAGATAGTAAACAAGGGCTCTTTTCATGCTTTAGTAAAACAAGATAGCATTATATCATGATTTTTATATTTTTAAATTTATTAATTAACCATCATATCAATCCAATCTCAGTCTATTTTCATTCATATACCCTTCATCTTCAAAGCTAGGCATTTTTAATGTTAGGACTGAGACAACTTGTAGGCCTCTAGGTTGCTCTTGTAGGTTTGTTGACCTCCAATGTATGAAACTATTTGATTTATATTTTGTAATAATATTACATAAATAATTTAATTTTTTACTTTCATGAATTAGGCCTCCAAATACCACCTTGCTCTTGACTATCCTCATCCCTAAATTTTGATTGTGTTTTCATACCTCTACCCCTTTGCTTGGTTGTAGGTTTTGTGGTGGCTATTTGAAACATTAAAAAGTGTGCATAAGGTCCTTGGTTTATTTTCTAGTATCATATAATACAATTTCATCCATTAAATTCTCCTCATGGGCTCAAAAACCTTTCCATTTCCCTCAAATGAACCTAACCTTCGCTCACTAGGCTATAGGTGCATATTCAAGCCTACAAATCATCTAAAGGTCACTTGGGGTATGTTTAAAATATATTTAGCTTTTTTGGAATTAATATAGGATTATAACCTCAAAAATAAGGCTATATATTCCCTTTAGTAACCTTCCATACCATATTTTGTGCCATCTAATGAAATATTTCCCTCACTACCCTGTGTACGAACAAGAGATGGCCAAGAAAGGTCATTTCATGTGGCCATCACCTCTCCTATGTTGTGAATGCTCAAGAAACCTTCTTGGAAAATTTTGAATTTATTACCCAACTTGGAAAATGCCAAGCATATTTTTAAACAATGAAAACATCAAATTTGTTTCCAAACCTGTAGATGTCACTACCACAATTTAGTGGTTTTTGGTCACTTTTGAGTTATCAAATCTCATCTTCCACTTCTCCTTTTGCCCTCAAAATTGTCATGGTGATATATTTTATATATTAATACAAGATTAAATTAATATTATTACCCAAAAAAAAATGGTTACACTTTATGGAAAGAGTAAAAAGCTCTTGGATCTTTGTTTGGAACTTTTGGGGACTGTGATACCAAAATTGGAAATGACCTCTCTTAGAGTGAAATTTGCTTGAGTTTCATCTTAGACCTTCATGACATGAAAACAATGAATTTTAGGGGTTATAAAACTTCAAATTGACTCCACCATGTTTTTACCTCTCTCTCACCTCTGTACACTTCCCATGAAATAGGCACAAACATGACTGAAGTTGGCAGGAAAATAAACAATGGTAAGGTGAGAAAATTGACCTTGGAAGGATACTAGTTAAACTGCCCACCAGATGAAAACATGAAATAACTCCTTATGCATGAAACTCAAGAATATTATTACCATCATGGAGCTCCTTAGATGTTTGAAACACAAAACATGCACTCAACTTTAGAAGTCTCGTGAAACTAGCACCTTTTGCAAGCTCTTTCAAAGACAAAGAGATGAAGTTTTAGACATTGAAAAAATCATGAAGAGAGCCTTATTCAAACCTAAAAAAACCTTATCAAGATCACTCAGATCCAAGGATCACTGTAAACCAAAAATAGATTCATGATTCTACCCCCTTGGATGCAATTCTACAAAAGGCTACCTGGATTATTAAGGATTGTTCATAAAGGAGGAGGCACCAAAACACAAAATAATATTATGAAAATTAATTACACTTAGAGTAGAATCCACCTATATAATCACTCCTTTGAATTCTTCCTTTACCTTCTATATCAAGTGCTTGAGGTTGACCTTCCTTTACATGCCAAGAGGAAAAGGGAGAAAAATGAGTTGTAGATGCATTTTTCATGAAATTTATTAAATCCAAAGATGAATATGACTTTTGGAAAGGTGAATAGTCACACCACCACGTTTTCCAAGTGGCACACTTTCGAAGGAGCCATATAAGTGTCCTTTTCTCACCCTTTGGTCAAGAAAACTACCCTTTTCTAAACAACCTACCATTTCTTCATTTATTTCATCTTCATAAAGACTTATAAGGATACATGGGGAATGAAATCAGAATTTTTAACTTGAACAAATCCCAAGAAACCTATAAAAGCATTAAATGTACTTAAAATGACCCAAAAATGATAAATGGACCTAGAGAACCTCTAACCAAAGATAGCATAACATGAAATGACATTAATTTACCTATGAAACACCTTATAACAACATATTATACCCTTTTCAATGCTTAAAAATGAATTTTTTACTAGGGGTGCCTTGTTTTGACCTAAAAATAAAAATTGGTCAATAAATTGGTGACTCGTGGGGGTAGTATGCCTACTATACTAACTAGACAAGTAGACTTATTATTCCATTTGGTTTAGGATTCATCTAAATAATGAAACAAGTAAGATATTTGACCATTGACTCAAACCTTGATCAACAAGACAACCATTAACTACTTCAAACACATAAAGGAAAGAGATACACAATAAGGACTAAAGCAAACACACTTGTGCTACTTAGCACTTAGGAAAAACAAAACACAATAGAAAAGAAACAAATATATACTTACATTTTTTTCATACCTCCCTTCCTAGATCAAAAGGGAAGTATCTTAAGTCTACTTCCTCACTAGATGAGTGAGGATGTCAAGCATGATTATTCTTAGATGTGGTGTTGGATGACTCTTGTCTTCTCTTTGATCTTTTATTTTGCACACCATTCAATGGTGTCATCTCCCAGGTGTTTTCAAGGTAGGTGAGGTCCTATTGAACCTAAAATAATATTGCAAATGATTATCCCTTTATCTTGTCATGACAAGTCTAAAAATTTGTATATGGGATAGCTTGTTTTAAGACCATCTCTCCTTGAATCCTTTGATCATCATTTTCCATTCTCATAATCTCTTCAAACTCCTTAAGGAGCATTGTATTAGACCCACTTGGGAGTGTTTCTTTTCTACATTCTTTATGGAAGTTTTTAGAGGTAGATGTATGTGTGGATGTGGGAACAAATTCCAAATCACTTTCAAAGGGCCTAAAATCATAGATTGCTATAGTATGATCTAGGATTAATTCATGATTTTTCTCTTCAACATGTATTTATCATCTCTCAACTTGATCTTGCTTATCTAGGATTTTGTCCTTTTCCTCCATACTCTTGGAACATTTACATTTAAATATACCACATGTCATCCCTTTTAGACACATCTTCTTATTTGTCATGACTAGTCAACTCCAATGGATTTGTAGGTTCTTTGAGAGCTTCAACTTCATTACATATTCTCTCAAACCTTTTCCATAGGTCATCATATTTTGGCTATCTTGCATCATGAGAACAATAGATAAAAAAGGCCATTTCTTCCTCTTTCTTAGAGTCTAAGAAAACTTGTTTTAAGACATCTTTTCCAACACAAGGGAAATCTTCCTTCATATCCTCACAACTTGATCCTTTCTCACCATCATTAAGCTCTTATCCATCTTCAATCCAATATGATATTTCAATCTCATTCTCCCTCTTATTTACATCCACCTTAGGCATTTCAAAAATAAAGAGTTTAGCCAAAGAGGATTCCCAAGTGGAAATACAATTTTCCACATTAGGATGGGAAACTTGGCTAGTTGGAAGGGATGGAAGGATAGTTTCAAAATATTATTTAGGAGGAGTGGGAGGGATTTTAATGGTTCCAAATTTTTCTTCCCTAATAACTTCTCCACTTAGGCATGATTTTCTCCCTTCTTCATGAGCTGCCATCACATCCTTCCATCTTGGGAAGGTGGGTTCAAGGTTATTTTCATGAAGTTGAGGGGATGATGAATGGGATAAAGATATATCTAGGAAAATTAGATTTTCTTTGGGTTTTGTTCCTTCATTCAATATGGAGGAGTAGATCTAGATAACTCACTTTTAGTGACCATGATAGGTTTCATCGACATCTAGTTTGCCAACTCAATTTCCCATTCAAGGTGAGCCTCAAAACTCATTTTTTCTTATTCATAATATTACCCAAGTGTACTAACCTACTCTATCATGATATATTCCTTTCCTTTACTAATTTATTGTATGGTTTTCCAAGAGGATAAGTTTTGGGAAAGGATAAGGAATTTGGAACAACTTGAGGATGCCAAGATGGAGGTTGTTCATAAGTTCTCAACCTTTCTTCTATATGGAAGATCAAACCACAAACATCAAGCATATCATTAGAAATAAATGGCCAACTATATTTATCTATAGGAATCCACTCCCTTTTTAATTTCTCCAAAGCTTCCCTCACACTCTTAACACAAATACTAGAAATATTTTAACCACAACCACACCTAGTGTCAATGTCTAACATATAGTTTTGATAATAAAGGAGAGTTCTTTTGAAACTAATAATGGAATGGCTTGAAGAGGAGCTAGGTGAGCTATATGAAGAAAAAAATTTATGAGGTTTTTCATAAACAACATATTCTTGATGAGGATCATGACAAATCTAGCCAAGAACTTGCTCATAGTTAAAAGGAAGAGGCAAAGTTAGACATAACTCTTCAGCTTGTGTCAAAACAAGATCAAACTCACAATTCTCCATGAGTTACTTCATAAAAATAGTATGAAATAAGAAAACACTTTCAATAGGTATACCTAGACTATTCAACTAGTAGATATTAACATGGAGTCACCATTGGTGCTTAGTGAATTGCCTCCAAAGGCTGATGTCATGAGGAGAACACCAAAACTCCTCAAATAATGGACTCAATAGTCCCATCAAGCATGCCAAAAACTATTGTCACTTAAATGAACCCTATGAGAAGAGGTTTTCCAAGCCTCTAATCCAAGTGTAAAAATGGGGACATCTCACTTGCTATGGGTGAGAAAACTTGTGAGGATAACCTCTAGATTAGGGGCTAGATCCCCTTGATGCATCATTTAAGCTCATGTTCCTACTACTAACAACTTAGCAGGCATAAAAAGGGGTATAAAAACTACAAACAAACCTATTATAATATATTTTATGTAACAAAATAGTATGTTCTCCTCTTACCTTTGAAATACACTAGAAACTAATGACAAATAACACATACACTTCATTCAACATCAATCTCCCCTATCACATCAGTATTTCAACATGGGGTCTTGTAGATGACATAAGGTAGGAGGAACTAAACAATACACATTATCAAACACTCTATTAATAATCCTACTCACTTACACCTACATTCTCTTCAAACACTTCTTGTTGACTTGAAATAATGAAAACACAATACACTATGTACAAATGGAATCAACATGTGAAGGTAAAGGAAATTACACTTGCACAAGACTAAAACAAAGCATATAAATTTAGTGAAATATTAAAATTAGGTAAAACACTTTTATTTATTTATTCAAGGTAAAATTTTTGGAGGTATTTGCCATAATTAGGCAGAAATATCCCATACAATGCCAAAATGGCCATAATTTATAGAAGAATTGGGAAGGTAGAGAGAAGGGAAGTCCAAGAGCCACTTATACATGTGTCCATATAATATAATTATTTAAAATTAAATTTTTAGGAGAGGTGGATCAATCTATTACATTTCATAGTGCATACTTTTCCAAAACAAGTCATAAAGATAGTGAAAAGTGGCACAAAATTGCTAACTTGACATAAGAAAATACCCACCTAAGTTGCCTTCCAAAACTACCCATATCACTAAAAATGGTCATGTATAATGGTTAGTATGATAAATAAGGGTTAAAAACAATTACCCACATGCATTATATTTATCCTTGACAATTATTATTCTTTTAGACATGTAAAATAATCACAGGTAGTTTCCAAAATGCTCCTTTCCATGCACCTTCTCCACTTGGCATCCAAAACTCCTCAATTATCATAATTTATCCATTAAAAATAGGGAATTAAAATTTTAAAAGTCTCCATAACCATCAATTTCAATAAAAAAAACCTTTAAAAGGTCCCCCTAATTGCTTTTCACCACTTTTGTAAGTGTTCACTATTTTGGCTCACTGGACTGGCTAAAAGTGTGAGTATATTTAGGAAACTTAGAGTTTTATTAATAATATTACATGAATTTTTGGATTTATCACAAGTTTATATCTTCCTTCCAAAAAAAATTCCATCTTCTAACTCCTCTTGTAGCTTGCACACCACTCAAAATGGCCAAAATAAGCCTAGTTTTTCCCTGTTTCATATAATTCCATACAAAAAAATCACATATGTGAGATAATATAAGTTTCCTATAAAAATTATATTTGGTTTCATGAAAAAATCCCTTGTATTTAGATGCTCAAAATGCTCCCTCTCTCTAATCAGGTCCTTGTGAGGGTTTTACAAGGGTTTTGACTGACCTAGACTCTTAATATTTGTTCAAAAAGCTTAGATGTTGGAACTCTTGAAAAATTAATCTAATATCTCCTTAATTACCCTATATAACATTTAAAATTGTCATAGGGTCCCATGTAACTATTTGTGAGAGATATGAGTGTCCAAAGTTGATCTATAGGTGTTTTTTATGTTTCTCATGAGGATTTGAGTATGTCTAGAGTTTGGTGTGGCTTCCTATGGATTTTACAAGCCAAAAAAATATTTATCACCTCTAAAAATTACCCACCAATATTTTCAAAACCTTTGGAGAGTTCAACAATACCCCAAAATGGAAGTTACCCTTGTTTTAGAATAAGGGTTATGCCATGTCAAAAGGCTTGTTAGTACTTTATGGGCCAAAAGTGATAATCCTTACCATAAATGACTTCCAATAGAATTAAAAAATCACATTCACCCTTGAAAACATCACACAAAACATTATGGTGCCTAGATAAGACCAAAACTTAGAGTGACATCTTATTAGGGGTTGGGTTTTCATGTTTTCCTCTCGGTCTACATGTAAACTTCCTTGTATAGAACATATTATTGGAATATAAACCTTATATATTGGTTATTTATGTTATCCTATATGTCACAAAATTTTTAAAACCTCACAAATTTATTAGGACCTATGGTTCACTATCCAATTTTTTTCCCCAAAACTACCAACTTTTTGCATGAGAGGACTGACCTACCTCTGAGATAAAATAGAGGGTACTACGCCTGGTTTTATTGGAAAAGTGAAAGTTTTTTGATATCCATAAGGTCATTATTACCAATTTTACCAGATTATTTTGTTATATTCTAAGTCCAAGTGGTCAAACTAACTCAACCTTGCCAAAAGAGGGGTCAAAAAACCCTTTTTCATGTTTTTGTGTAAACCTCCATGTGGTTTCTCTTTCTATGCCATTCCTATGCCTAAATAATATTAAAACATGTTTCTAATTCTTATTCAAAGCTCATGAATGTTTTTAAGTCTTTAGGAAGCTTTCTTGCTATTGAGAATCACAACTCATCTCTTGGAATAAGGTCCTTTTAACCCAGTTATATGGACTGAGGTAACCTTGCTTAGGTGAAAAGGTGATTGGATGGATTTTGAATGATATTATTAATTTCATTAAATTCAATTTATTTTACCTAACCATTCACCATGTATCAAATTCTTCATACTTATCCATGGAAGTCAAAACTTGGTACTTTGTCATCACCAACCATTGCCCTATCAGGACTGAGACAGTAAATAGGGGCTCTTTTCATGCTTTAGTGAAACAAGATAAAATTATATAATTATTTTTATCTTTTTAAAGTAATTAATTAACCATCCTATCATTATAATCTCAGTCTATGTGCATTTATATACCCTTCATCCTCAAAGTTAGGCATTTTCAATGTTAGGACTAAGACAACTTGCAAGCTTGTAGGTTGCTCTTGTAGGGTTGTTGACCTCCAATGTATGAAACTATTTAATTTATATTTTGAAATAATAATATATCCCTCATTTCATTTGTTTCATTCATTAATTATGCCTCCAAATACCACCTTGCTCTTGATTTTCCCCATCCCCAAATTTTGACTATGTTTTTATACCTCTACCCCTTTACTTGGTTATAGGTTTAATGGTGGCTATTTGCAACCTTACAAAGTGAGAATAAGGTCCTTAGTTTATTTTATAGTATAATTTCATATAATTTCACCCATTACATGCTCTTCATTAGCTCAGAAACCTTTCCATTTCCATCAAATGAACCTAACCTCCACTCACTAGGATGTAGGTGCATATTCAAGGTTGTAGGTCATCTAAAGGTCACTTCAGGTATGTTTAGAATCTCTTTGGCTTATTTGGATTGAATTTAAGATTATAAACTCAAAACTTAGGCTCTATATTCTATTTAGGAACCTTACATACCATCTTTTGTGCCATCTAGTGAAATATTTCCCTCATTGCCTTGTGTACCCTATGTACAGATAGGGGATGACCAAGAAAGGTCATTTCATTTGGCCATCACCTGTCCTATGTTGTGAATGCTTAGGAAACATTCTTCAAATGTTTATAATTGATTACCAAACTTGGGAAAGGTTAACCATATTCTTAATCAATACAAGCATCAAATTTGTTTCCAAACCTATAGATGTCACTGTCACAATTCAGTGGTTTCTGGTCACTTTTGAGCTTGTCAAATCTCATCTTCCACTTCTCCTTTTTCCCTCAAAATTGGCATGGTGATATCTTGTAAATAGGAATAAAAGATTAAAGTAAGATGATTTCAAAAAACAATCATGGTTACACTTCATGAAAAGAGTAAAAACCTCTTGGATCTCTGTTTGGAACTTTTGGGGACTGTGATACCAAAATTGGAAATGACCTCTCTTGGAGTGAAATTTTCTTGTGTTGCATCTTAGACATTCATGACATTAAAACCATGACTCTTGGGGGTGACAAAAATTCAAATGAGATCCACCATGTTTTTACCTCTCTCTCACCTCTATACACTTCCCATGAAACAAGCACAAACTTGATTGAAGTTGATAAGACAACAAACGATGGTAAAGGTGAGCAAATTGACCTTGGAAGGATACTAGTTAAATTTCCCACTAGATGAAAACATGAAATAACTCCTTATTCATGAAAATAAATCATATTATTACCATCATGGAGCTCTTTGGATGTTTGAAACACAAAACTTGCACTCAACTTTAGAATTCTCATGAAACTAACACCTTTTGAAAACTCTTTCAAAGACAAAGATATGAAGTGTTATACATTTAAAACATCATGAACATATCCATATTCCAACATAAAAACACCTTATCAAGATCACTCATTTGTAAGGACCATTGAAAATGAAAAATAGATGCATGATTCTACCCCCCTTGGATGTAATTCTATAAAAGGTTACTTGGATTGTTAATGAATATTCATAAAGGAGGAGGTACCAAAACACAAACCCCTATTATTAAAATTAATTAAAATCAAATTAAAATCCACCTATAGAAGCACTCCTAATTATGCATGTACCTTCTGTACCAAGTGCTTGAGTTTGACCTTCCTTTGCATGCCAAGAGGAAAAGGGAGAAAAATGAGTATCAGATGCATTTATTATGAAATTTATTAAATCTAAACTTGGAAAGGACCTATGGGAAGGTGAAGAGTCACACCACCACGTTTTCCAATTGCACACTTTCCAAGATGCCATACAAGTGTCCTTTTCTCACCCTTTGGTCAAGAAAACTACCCTTTTCTGAATAACCTACTATTTATTCAGTTATGTCAGCTTATTAAAGAATTATAAAGACACATGGCTAATGACATCAGAATTTTTAACTTGAATAAATCCCATGAAACCCGTATAAAGCATTAAATGCACTTGAAATGACCTCTAAATGACCCAAAAATGATAAATGGACCTAGAGAACCTCTAACCAAAGATAACATAACATGAAATGACATTAATTAACCTATGAAACACCTTATAAAAACATATTACACCCTTATAAATTCTTAAAATTGAATTTTTTTACTAGAGGTGCCCTATTTTGACCTAAAAGTCAAAATTGGTCAACACATGCCATGAATTATATTTTGCACCCGCCTAGTTATCATAAGCAGCTTGTCAAATAATTCAATGCATGGGAAAACTTCTATCTTGGCCATGGCCCTATGTACACCACACTTCTCATAAAACTATATGTCATCCTAAAACTCTACTTTTTCCTCATTATTATTACTAGATTCCTTGGGTACCTAGTCTATAGCCTTGAAATTTTCATTGTAGTGCTTGAACTAAGTAAGATATTTTGGGAAGAACATGTCATGGTACTCAAGTTCAGCCTTTTTATTTTAAGATTAGGTAGCCATGGACGTAGAAAAGTGTCTCAATCATTGAGGGGTATAATCACAAAGGGTTCTTGATGGGATCAAAAAGCTAGGAGCTGATTTCTAAGAGTTTGAGAGTGTTAACCATTAAAGGGATTCTTTGAGGTACTTATAAAAAATCACATTCACCCTCCTCATTAATGTCATTTAGAATATCATTCTATATAGATTCAATTTTGAGTTGGTGGATCAATCTTCTCATTTATTTCCTAATTTGGAGTTAAATTTGGAGCTCATGATTATGTACCACTTAGTAGATCTGATGAGGGTGATGTAATATTTTAAATCATCTAATCGGGGTCCTATTGTGGAATTAATTTTCACCCATGGAGGGGGTTCTTTAGGATCCCTCCAAATGAGCCACAATATTGGAATAACCCCAGGCTATGGGTATCCTATAGTGGGTTTGAACTTCTAAAGAATGATGACTTCATCTTAATGGATCACCTAGACTAATACTTCTACTGGGAAAAGGGTTAGAAATAGAAAAAGGGATATTAATAAAGCTAAAAGGGTGATGCACCAAATTTAAATGAGACACTCACATAAGCTTGAAACTAAAACTAGATCAGCATAAGATAATGTTTGCTCACACAATCTCACAAACTAGCTAATTTCATAAGTATTTCATAAACTAGGCTCACCAAAAAATCAAAGAAGAAAGGAGTAATTTTGAGATTCACACCAAAAATCCATTAATGGCAAAAAGAGCACAAGTTCAAACCTATAACTAGCTTGAAAACACCTAAAAAGAGGCAAGGAAGAAGGACAATGGTCATAGAAGAATCTCCTTCATAAACCATCATGCACAATCTTACTAAACACTAGTTAAAGGTAAGAGATAGGTAAAAAATCATCTTATTGCATCAAGAAGTAGTTCTTACAAATTTTGACAGGGTCTTGCCTTGTCAAATGAGAGTCTATTGCTCTTCGATAGTCTCAATTAGTATATTACAATGGGGAAGAAAAATGGGAGATATAGAGAAAAGGGGAAGAGAGAGGAGGAACATGCCATTAGAAATCATAAATGGGTTACCACCACATTTCAATGAATTCCCATCCACCTTCTTTTATCAATTAGAACTAATCCTTCTTGACAATTTTAACCTTCATTAGATCTAATAGCCTTCTAGCCTTCTTATTGGTTGAGAAATATAGTAGAAGATAAGAAATTTTTGAGGATGATGAGTCATGATCTTACCAAGAAGGGAAACTCTCTAAAGGATCTAAAAAATAATTGAATGTTCCATCTACACTCTCCAATCCTCAAATCTCTTTCTTGGAACCTTTTGCCACCTTCCACTTGGATTCATTATAAGGACAAAATTCTCATATCCATGGACCTGATAGAGCCATGATTATGTCTAATTTAAGTGGTTATAGGTACCTATTTGTTGAGGATACGACCATGTCAAAAGATGAGACATTTTGTTTCATAATCATAACTATGATCCTAATTTAAACCCTAGACATAGGTCTACTATAAATGAAAATCAATCCCATTTATTAGTTTACATATAGTCATGACCTCAATCAATATTCAATAGGATGCATAGCTTCATTATTGATCTCTATTATAACTAAATAGACCTATTTTGCCTCTGAATATAATAGAAGACAAGAGTTCATTGTATACATAGTTCCCCTTCTAAGAATGATGAACACAGTCATGAAATAACATTGTAACCTTAGAAAATAAGTCTTGTGGGTTCTACATTTTCAAACCAAAGATCCAAACTAAGTTTTAATAGTAGCCTTCAAACTCAAAATATTTATTATAGTTCAACCTGAATTGCATTTGGATCTTAGATCTATGCATTTGCCTACTTAGGTCTACAAAATCCTTTGATTTGACATGTCTACCTATGTGGCATTCTTTACCATGATTTTTATCATATTGTAAAATATGAGTACTACTACTTTTGACACATGTCCTCATATTATGTCTCCTAGAACTCGATTGAATTTTCTATGTTGATTTTTGATTTAGGCTTCCCAAATTATGATACTTGGAAAAATCACATTTAATCTATAAATTTTACTTCCAGTCTTCACCTAGTTACCACTTTTTCACCACGTGGCATCCTCACATACAATCTAGACTTATTGACGTTTTGACTTGATTTGAACTGTTGATCTCCTTTGCATCGTTAAATGTGCTCCATCAAAATTCAATTCTAAGATCAATTGTGTGTCATTAATTCTTTGATTCATTGTGATCATGACACTTGTCACCATTTCATTCTTTCTTAGGATCCTCTAACTTATTGACCTCATTATCATTATTAGATCTACCTTTACATGATTTAACTCATTCCATTGATCTTAATGGTCCCACTGACTCGAGCTATTATTCGTGTACCATTGATATTTTCTCAAATCAAGTGACATTTTAACATTTGGTATTACTATGTTCAACCTTGTGATCCTTTGAATATTTTTGAATTCAAATGGCTATTTCTTATGCATTTAACTTGACATCCATGGGCACATCCCACACTGCTAGATCATTTTTGAAGGCTTATATCTTGATATAAAAATTTCATCAAGATAGAAAATTTGTATGGGATGATCATGGCATGAAAAACATCATTTCCATGTAGTCCTTTGACTTTGAGTGGCCTCCCAATTACACTTATTAAATTTACAACCAAACTAAATTATTCCTTCATGTATGATGTGCTATGATGGTCTAGATTTTCTAGGCTTGTGTTAATCATCTTTGGACCGATCAAGGCTCTGATAAACCTTTGAGACTTTGTAAAAACTTGCTTCATACCCCCTAAATTATTGAACACCATGGAAACATTTTGGATCTTTCACTTGTAACTTTAGACCTACTTCCAAGCCTACTTCCCAAAAATCATCAACTTACACTTTAAGACTTGTTTAAATTATCTCAAAAGATTTAAAGTTGCATATGGTTTTATATATCTAATATTGGATCATTCAATTAATCAATAGCCCTACTTAACTTTTCACTCCACACTAGGACTTCCAAAATACTAATCCACCTAGGTAATTTTTTGTATGTAAGCCAAAATTAGCCAACATTTTTAGTGACATCTTGGGCTTGCATGCTTGTTATGCAATAAATTAGTTGCCTTGTCCTATCCTATTGGGCTCACAAGGTCATAAGTCTTTCTTCCCCAACTAATCATGAAAATGATACAAGGCTATCCCTTTTTTGAAAACCCTCTCTTGAAGAAACAATGATGAAAAGAAATAAAACAACACTATTCCCAAGGTACTCAGGGAAGGGAAACACACAAATAAAAAAGAATGTGCACAAGGCACTTAGAAGAAAACATGAAAATATACTCTAATAAATACAATGGTTGAAAACTATTTTAATATCAAGGCTTTAAGTGAATTCTAATGATTGGGATGGGTAATACATCTCCATTCAATTGGGCAAGATAAAAATCATTATGTTGTTTGTATCCATGAATTAAATAAGGGCCTTTCCACAAGCTATCTAACTCAGTATGGTTTCATAAATGGACTTATTTGAATCACACTTGAGGACTAGATCCCCTTATTTAAAGTCCCTTACTATGTCTCTCTTGTCAAAGGCTTTCTTGACTTGAGTTTGGTGAGACTCTAGTGTCTTCATTACAAGGTACCTAGTTTCTTCAAGCTCTATGAGCTCTACCATTATCACGCTCATAGTTCACTCCCCATCAATTCATGTTGATGTTCTAACTCCAATGTTGGAAGCTCAAGAGAGATGGGCAATTTAACTTCCATCCCATATACAAGGACATATGGTGAATTTTCAATGGAAACTTTGGGAGTCACTCTATTAGCCCATAAAGTTTTCCTTAGCTTTGTGTGCCATACTCTTTGATTCTCTTTCATCTTCCTCTTGATAATCCTTATCAAGTTATTGTTTATAAACTTTGTTAATCCATTGCCTTGGGGGCATTAGTTAGAGGTAGATGCCTAGCTAAATTACCTATTCACTTGTCTTCATGCCGATAAATGTTAAGGCATTATTTGAAATTATTTTTGTTAGTACATCAAACCTTGTTACTATTATACCATAGAAGCATAACACTATTATTTAATTGTATTCTTTAAGGTCAATTGATTCTACCCACCTATTAAAGTAGTCAATAATAGTGATTACCCATTTGTTTCCTCCATAAGAAGGTAGATTGATCATTCCCATGAAGTTCAAACCCCACTACATGAAGGGTTGATCTTCCCGAATTAGTTTGAAAATAAGGGATACAAATTCTTACCTACAAAGAGAGTGCACTTTTTGAACCTTCTAACCCATACATACTCATCTTTGAAGAGGTTGGGCCAATAATAACCATCTCTCATCATTTTTTCTATTATAGTCCTTGGATCAAAATAGCCTCCTAGAAGCCCATCATGGAATTGCTCTAAAAGCCTTGTCACTTGGTCATCATCTATGCACCTAAGAAACATTCCATTGAGGTCATTTTTGAATAAAACCCCATCAACCAATTCATAAGGTATGGACTGGAGTCTAAAATACTTTCTCTTTTCCCTATCCATACCTTGAGGGCACTCACTTGTAAAAAATAAATGTGTCACATCTTTAATCCAGATAGTGTGAAGTGGAAGTGCTCCCATTTGTGAGTTATCTTGTGTTACCAAAATAACTTCTTCATGAAGGTCATCCACTATATGATCACATAAGCCTTTGTCTCTCACTAGCTTAGTGACTTTAATATCCACATCATATTCCATGACCTTGGTAATCCAACCATCCCTCTTCTCATATAAGTCTTTATTAATAAGGAAGTCCTTCAGTCCAGGATGAGACACCATAAAATAGATTTTTCTATTCAAGATCATTGGTCTAAACTTTTTGAGGTTTTTTCAAAGCTACAAAAACCTAATTTTCTACAAAATTATACCTTACCTAGTATCCCTCAATCCTTTGACTAAAAAATACAATTGGATTCTAAATTTCTCCACCATTATTCTACATCAGGATAACTAATATATTTTTAATATTAGTAAAGGTATATAAATTGAAATCCCTTGATAAATCAAGATTTGTGAGTGAGGGTATTTAGGAAATGGCTTGTTTGATAGCCTCAAATGATATTGTACCTTCATTTAACCAAGTGAACACCTGGTTATTCATCACCATGGTATTTATGGGTTTAACCAAGCTAGAAAAACCAAGTATAAACCTTCTCACAAAGTTTATTTTCCCAAGGAAACTCTGGAGTCTTTTCTTGTGTTTGGGCAAGGATAATGTTAAGATAACACTTATTCTATCAAGATTAATCAATAATTATTATTTTGAGACAATATGTCCCAAGGGTTTGCCTTCATGAACAAAAACACACATTTCTTTGGATTCAAAGAGATCCCCTATTGTATAGATCTACCAAAAATCAATCTCAGGTGATCTAAATGCTCACTAACCTTCTTGGAGAAAACTATGATGTCATCCAAGTAGACTAGTACCATTTGATTTATAAATCCTTGGAAATCCATTTCCATGGATCTTTGTAAATTTTCCTTGGAATTTTATAAGCCAAAAGGTATCTTTTGATAAGCATATGTGCTCCACTTTGTGGTGAAGGCTGTCTTATATTGGTCTTCTTCTCATACCAGCACCTGGTTGTATCATGAATACCCATCCAAAAGAGAGAAGGATTATAAGCCATCAACAATTTTAAGGAGTTTCTCCATAGATGGTAAGGGGTAATGACCTTTCAAAGACACCATGTTTAGGTCCCTAAAATCAACACATAATCTGATCTCCCCATTCTCCTTCCTTACAAGTATTAGGTTGGCTACTCATGAAGAGTACTTGATGAGAAAGATGATATTGGATTCAATCAATTTAGTAAATTATTTCTTCATAAGTTCCTTGATTTTTAGGTTGATAGGCTTTTACTTCTACCTGATAGACTTGGCATCAACCTCTAATTCTATAGTGTGTTGGGCTAGCTTGGGATTAAAGCCTCTTAGGTCACTATATTCCTAAGCAAAGATGTTTGCATATTTTCTATGAATCTCAATGAAATCATGAATTTTAGACTTGTTGATTACCTTTATAAGCTTAAGGATATTATCTTTGAGGATAAGGACTCTTTAATAGCTCTCTTCATTAGTTTACATCACTACCTTGTCTTTCCTTATATGGTCTCCCTCATGGAAAAGACCTTCAAGGCTGACCAACCCTTTAGGATGTTTGTCAGACCTTAGCTAAATAATTTGATCCTCATATTGATGTTGTAATTTACCTTGGTTAAGTGAGGAAAAATATCCTTCCTAATACAATAAACAAGAAATCTACTTGTCACTATCAAAGACCTATCAATGAGCTTCATTGTCTAGCATTGAAGGCCTTATTACCATTTTAACATGTGGCTATACTTTGGACTTTTTCAATTTTTTTGGGAGGTCAAACTAAGATCCCACATCTACCAACCTATCAACATGTTGATTTTGGTTCCTTATCACTACTTATATGTTGAAGGCCTCAAAGTCCTCAAGTATATCCCACACTATCATCTCACTATCCTCATATACTTATAACTACTTGATTCCTCTCTTACTAACCCATTAAAGGCCATGGAAAAGACCCTCATACTCAGATGCATTACAATATAAATTGAATTGGAACCTATAATAATAAAAATACTTATCATTTGAATGAGACATTAGCATTGCACCTACACCCACCCCATGTTTGCTCATACACCCACCCCATGTTTGCTCCTTGAACCATCAAAGAACAATTTACACAAACCACTAATATCTTCATGTGGTCTAGTGAGGGATGGCATGGACTCATTTTCCTCATGTAAGCAATAGAATCCCATACATCTTTCCTCAACACCTTCAAAATCACAAATCAATTGAATTTCACTCCATAACTCATCCAAGAACATATCAAGTATCTCCTTAATATGGGTGTTTAGTTTTTTACCAAAAAGGTGTTCATCTTCATCTAGGATGGTGCAATTGATGTTTGAACTATTTGGCCCATAAGGTTTAATGTGAAATTTTTTAATAGGCTCAGCTTTAATGGACACCTTGGTCCCATACCTTGTCTTTAAAATCATGTAGGACCAATCTACTACTAGATAACCCCTAATTTTTGCTATGAATTCTCTAGATAAGCATAGAGAAAAATGAAGAAGCACCTCTAGAATCAACACATCCTAAGCTACTAAAACACTAATACAAGCATTTAGGGTGAATTTTATCCCTTTGATAATACCAAATTATTTTTTGAAATATCTATTAAACTATAAAACTCCCTTATATTAGGGTGAATACTTCAAACCAAACTGATTTGCTATTGATTTTGGCATTACTGAAGTACCCACTCCATTATCTACCATACAATTATGTACCAAGAAGTTACTAATGATCACATAAATGTATAAGGGAGGAAGTTTAACCACCTTATTTTATTTCCCTTAATTTTTTCCTTTGGTTTCATTGGTGAGGATTACATTTTCCTTGCTTAACAACTTCTCAAAAACATTGATCTTTGACAATCCTTCATGCAGGATATCCATCTGACTAGGATTAGAAAGCACATCCCACATTGGCACACTCAAATTATATTTTTTCATTTGTTCCAAAATATTTATGGGCAAACCACCAACTTTTTCTTGTGCTTTGGGATTCACAACTTTACTTTAAACTTGTGAGCTTTGGGGTACTAAGACATTCCCTTGGTTCTAATTCTTTAGAGCTATTGGAATATTTGGGGTAGTAGTGGGTTCACTTGGATTTGATAATAATGGAGTAATAATAGGATGTTCTTTGACTACTTCCTGACTACCATCCATGTTTCTTCTCTTGAACCTTTTATTAGCTACCATTGGAGTGTATGCTTGGCTAGAACTAGCTTGTTGATTGCATGCATAACACTCTTATTGTTCATAATTAGCCATTATAGCCCCCAACTAATTTTGTCCCTCATTATACCCTTGGTATTTTTTATGATCTTCTAGTTTTATCATCAAAGGTATTATATTTTGAGCCATAAGGGTTTGGTTATATCTATAGCTAGAACCCTGATGCCATTATTCACTAAAAAACTAATTGAACTCAGTGTTTAGGATAATGGATTGAACACAACACTAAGTCTAAGGCATAGTACCCCCAACATCCTTAGCATTGTTGTTTTGAGTAGTAATAAAATTATTATAATTACTTGTAGCATTTGGATTATAGTGATTTTGCCTAACATAGTTAGGCTACCCTTGTCCTTGGCCTTGACTTTATAAATTTATTTTGTAGGGTCACTTATTAGCATGATAAGATTGTTTTTGAGGTTGATATGCAGCTTTATAAGGTCTATTTAATTGATATTTATGCCTCTTCTCATTCACTAATTCATTCTCAAAGGATTGAAATATGCTCTTAAGCTCTTAGAAATTATTGCTTTCTTGGGAGTCACTAGGTTGACTAGTTGAAGCATTTTCCTACTTTGGTGTAGGTATGGTATCAAGTGTTGGAATAGGTAGGATAGAAATAAGGGGAGTAATGATGATAGAAGGTGATTAAATTTTAGGAAATAAAGGCATTGGTGGTCTAGGTATAAGCATGTTAACTTGTACTAAATAATTCTCTACTCTAATTCCCACCTTCCTCTCATGGACTAAATCATTAATACAATATAATTATATATAGATTTTAGATAATAAAGGAAATAAAAGTTTAGAATCGGCCTAATAGAGATTTGGATCCTATCCCATGTTTTTTGAAATCTAGTGTTGAAAACTTGCATGACCTCATGAGGAGCCCTCTTGATGGTAGTTAACTATTTTGCAAGTGACAAATGGTCACTATTGTCTTCAAACCTTTTACATAATGCATCATCTAATCCCATGTTATGATGGATTTATTAGTATTTTTATATACTAATCCAAGGCTTTACCCTTGAATGAAATGGCCAACAACCTAATACTCACATTTTCCTCATTGATATCATGAATATTATAGAAGTTGGATATATCCTTGAGGTGCTTAGAAGGGGTTGTATATTTTTCTCCCATGAAGTAAGGAACACTTTTGAGAGTTATCACTAGAATAATATCATACTCCTAGAGGTCTAAAGGACTCTGACCATTAAAATCCATAAAAGGAAAAGATTTAGGGGCTACCATGGTAGTGAAAGGACCTAACAAAGATCTTCTTAAAGGGGTAGATTTTGAAATTAGTTTAGGAGGAAGGCTTACTTTGTATGGATGAGTATTATCAAACCTTAATCTCTTTAATGAGTTTAAAGGTAATTCAATATATTCAAAGGGAATACCTCTAGAAGTTGATCTTATTGTCACCTTTGGCATGAAACATAGCTACTATCTATACCAAAGTGTTGAGTTTTCTTTAGATTCACTAGATACTATTAAATGAAATCTTTGACTACTACAAATTGATCAAACTAGCATCAAACTTGACCAATCCACTTTAAAAGTGGGTCTCATTGATCATTCCAAAAACTATTGTGTCATTTATTTTCACCTATAGAGGGGTTTCTTTATGCTCTCTCCAAATAATCCATTATATTGGAACAACCCCAAGTTGTGGGTATCCTATAGTGGGGTTGAACCTCTAGATAAGTTTGGATTCCTCTTGATGGATCTCCTAGACTAATGTTTCTAATAGGAAAAGGGTTTAAAAAGGGAAAAAGGGATACTAAGAGAGCAAAAAGGTTGAGGCACCAAATTTAAATGAGACACTCACATAAGCTTGAAACTAACACTATATATGTAGAAGATAATGTTTGCTCACATAATCTTAGAAATTAGCTAATTTCATAATTATTTCATAAACTAGGCTCGTCAATTAATTAAATAAGCAAGGAGGAATTTTGAGATTCACACTAAACATCCATTAATGGTAGAAAGAGCACAAGTTCAGACTTAAAACTAGCATGAAAACACCTAAAAAGAGGCAAGGAAAAAGGACAATGATCATGGAAGAATATACTTCATAAATCCATCATGCACAAACTTACTAAACACTAGTTAAAGGCAAAATATAAGTAAAAAATAATATTATTGCATAAAGAGGTAGTTCTTACAAATTTTGATAGGGATTTTCCATGTCGAATGAGAGTCTCCTTATCTTCAAGAGTCTCAATGAGTATATTAAAATGGGGATGAAAACTGGGATATATAGAGAAAAGGGGAAGAGAGAGGAAGAGCATGCCATTAAAAATAAAAATGGGTTGTCACCAACTTTCAATGAATTCCCAACCATTTTTTTTATCAATTAGAACCAATCCTTCTTGGCAACTTTAACCTTCATTGGCTCTAATAGCCTTCTAGCCTTCTCATTGGCTGAGAAATACACTAGAAGATAATGAATTTTTGAGGATGATGAGTCATGATCTTATCAAGAAGGGAAACTCTTTAAAGGCTCTAAAAAATAATTAAATGCTCCGCCTACACTCTCTAATCCCCAAATCTCTTTCTTGGAAATTCTACACCAGCTTTCACTTGTCTTCATTATAAGTATAAAGACCTCATATCCATGAACTTGATAGAGTCATGTCTATGTCTGCTTTAAGAGGTTGTAGGTACCTATTAAGCAAAGATACAATGATGTTAAAATATGAGACATTTCTTTTCATAATCATAACTTTGCTCCTACTTCAAACCTTGGACATATGTCTACTATAGATGAAAAGCAATACCATTTATTGGTTTTAATACACTCATGACCATAAATAATATTCAATAGGCCACATAGCATCATTATTGATCTCTATTATGTTTAAATAGACCTATTCTACCTATGATCATCATATAAGCCAAGAGTTCATTATACACATAGATCCCCTTGTAATAATGATGATCAGTGTCATGAAACAATATTATAACCTTAAAAAATAATTCATTTGGGTTCTACATTTTAAAAATAGAGGTCCAAACTAAGTTTTAATGGTGAACCTCAAACTTGAAATATTTTTTCTGGTTCAACCATGATTGCATCTGGATCTTGGCTCTATGTATTTGCCTACCTAGGTTTGCAAAATCCTTTGATTTGATGTGTCTACTTATGTGGCATTATTTACCACACTTTTTATCATATTTTAAAATATGATTACTACTACTTCTGATATGTGTCCTCATCTTTTCCATCTTTAAACTTGATTGAATTTACTCCATCAATATTTGATTTAGGATTCCTAAATTATGACACTTGAAAACCCTAAATTCAATCAATGGTTCTTACTACCAGTCTTCATATAGTTTTTGCTTTTTAGCCATGTGGCATCTTTGCATACAATCTAGGCTTATTAACCTTTATCCTGGATCTCCTTTGCACAGTTGAATGTGTTCCATTGATCTTTGATTTATAATATCAAACATGCACCATTGATTCTTTGATTCACTATGATCATGAAACTAGTTACCACTACATTCTTTCTCAGGATCCTCAAACTTATTGACCTTGTGGTCATCATTATATCAAATTTTTCATGAATTAACTCACATCATTAATCTTGTTGGTCCCACTGACTCAAGCTATTATCTATGTACCATTGATCTTTTCTCTGATCAAGTGATATTTTGACATTTTGTAGCACTACATTCAATCTCATGATTCTTTGAAGATTTTTGAATTTAAACAAATATTTTATATTTATTTAACTTAAAATCCTTAGACATGTCCCACACTATTAGATCATTTTTGAAGGATTATATCTTGAGATAGAAAACTCATCAAGAAACTAGATTTTTTAGGGATGATCTTGGCATGAAAAACATCATTTTTATTTAGTCTTTCAACTTTGAGAGTCCTCCTAATTCAACTTATTAAATTCACAACCAAATTGACTTGTTCTTTCGTGCATGATGTGTTATGATTATATGACTTATCTAGGCTTATGTAATCATATTTGGACCCATAAAGGATATAATAAACCTTTAAGACTTTTTGAAAACCTTATTTGTGCCCCATAAATTCTTGAACACCATGGAAACCTACTGGATCTTTCACTTGCAATCATAGACCTTCTTCTAAGCTTACTTCCCAAAAATCATCAAATTACACATTAAGACTTACTTAAAGTGTCTCAAAATATTATAAGTGACATGTGGTTTTCTCTTTAAAATATTAGATCACTCAATCAATTAATAACCCTATTCAAATTCTCACTTCACACCACGGCTTCCATAATACTGATCCACCCAAGAAAACTTTTGTATGTAGATCAAAATTTGCTAATAGGTCCAATTTCCCACTTCATCAATGTTTGGAGTATGGTATGTACATGACCATATCATATTTAAAGTTTCTTATGAAGCTCCCACTTCATGTCACATGCCCTATGTTTAATGGTCCTCGTGTCAATGTTCAACACCTAGGCATATCCTAGCACTTCACTATTATACCCTTTGGAGGGATGAGATTATAGTTGGGACACATGGAATCATTTTATTAGCCCTTAAAAATCCACTTTTACTTAATTTTAACATTTTTAAGACCTTGGTTCCCCACCTACTAACATGATTAGTTATGCCATGTGTCATGTTGTGATACATTAAGATCTCCTAAGATCTAACATCTCTATCAATCCATGGAGGATAACCACTCTATCAACAATCTGCATATCATTTCATTATTACATTAGGCTTTCTTATATTCTAACATCTCTATCAAGGTATAGATACTAAGTATTTTACCTATAGTTGATGTGGCACTCCTTGGTTAGGTTAGGCTATCCTAAGATCTGACATCTCTAAGAGGTTTAGGAGAATGACCATTCTAACTTTAGTGAAATCTAATTGGCTAGAGTATTAATAGCTTTTAACCCTAAGTGACATGGTGATTCCTTATTATGTTGATTTATCATGAGCTTTGACATCTCTATTAGGTCTGAGAGATTGATGTGTCTAACACAAGGGTGAATGGCTTCTTTTGATTCATCCATGCTCTTATATTGTTGACATCTGACTATGTTGCTCATTACACCATTTATCCCTATAAAAATCCACATAAATTACTAAGTGAAAGATAAAAAAGTAAAATTAATTAACTAATCACCTTGTTATCAATGAGGCTCTAAAGTTCTCACATAGGAATTTGGGGTCTGATACTCTGGGAAGGTACTAAGACTCAAGGATTTTCTAAGTGAGAGAAATCTTGTAAAGTTAGTACATTAAATCCTCAAATCAAGAAATCCTATCTTAATCATGGATTATATTTAGGATTTGGCATTATTTATTTCATATACCTTTGAGGTTTTTAACTTAGATCAATTATTCATTATAAATACCACATGCTTGGGAAAACTAGAGTGACATGAGATTTCAAATACTCAGTTCAGTTGGAGCTAATTAGACTGAGATAATGGGTCTAGGAACACTGGATCATGTAGTCTTTAAATAGGTGTCCCCCATTTCTTCTAAAAAGAAGTGTGTTGGCCACAACAAGGACATACCTAAAAAATATTTTATTACTCATGAATGCCATTATTAGTTTATGGTCATGCCTTTTGGTCTCATAAATACACCATCTACATTTCAAATTTTGATTAATATTGTCTTCCAACCATTTTTGATACTTTTGATGACATCCTCATTTACATTAAAAATTAGGAAGACCATTTGAAGCATGTGAAATAGGTTATCTCAGTTTTAGAATAACATAAAATTTATTCCAAACCTTCTAAATGTGCTTTTGAAGTTTGAGAGGTGGAGTACTTGGATCATATTATTTCATATAAAAGAGTGACAATTGATCCTAAAAATATCTAAATGATGATGGATTGGTAGATTATCAAGACCCTTAAGAACCTCTGAGGGTTTATGGGGTTGATTGGTTACTATCATAGGTTTGTCAAAATTATGGTAGAATTATAGCCCCACTCACATTCTTCTTGAATAAATACTATTTCTAGTGGACTGATATAGCTACCAAGGTATTTGAACAATTAAAAATGGTTATATGTACCACTCTAGTTTTGGCTACTCCTAGTTTTTCCAAAAAAAATTGTGTAATGTGATGCATCAATATATGCCATGGGGTCCATACTCATGTAATAAGGCAAATCACTTGCATTTGAAATTCACCAACTAAAGGGAAAGAATAGGCTCAAGCCAATATATGGGAAAGAGATGATGTATATTTTTCATGAAGTTAATTAATTGAGACCTTATATGATGGATCATCACTTTAAATTAAATACTAATCATGATATCCTCAAATATTTTTTAGAACAATGATTGTCTTCTAAATAACAATAAAAATGGGTGACTAAAATATTAGGTTCTGATTTTTAAATAGTCTATCAGAAAGGAAAAGAGAATTTTGTGGAGGATGCACTATCCAAAAGGGATGAATCAATTAAGTCATTGTTATATGCAATGAACATTTAGCAAGTATATTTCTTAGAGGAATTAAGATCAAAATGGGAGAATGAAAATGTTACCCATGATTTGATTTAAAATATTCAATAGGGTTTTGGGGGATCTAAAAAATTTATATGGAAGGGAAATGCATTATGGTATAAATATAGATTATACCTATGTAAGCATTCTCTCCTCAAACATAGAATCCTTCAAAAAATTCATGCATTTCCAATAGGATGTCACTCAATATTTTTGAAAACATATCATAGAATCAAGTAAGATTTATTTTGTGAATGACTCAAGGGGGATATCTAGAAATGTGTCATTGAATGCATAGTATGTCAATAGAACAAAGGTGAAACCATTAAGACCCCAAGTGTTTTATAATATTTATCCATCCCTAAATATAAAATTTTTATCATGGTATTTATGGATTGACTCACCAAGTATGCTCATTATTGTTCCTTATCACATTGATTTTCATCTAGTTTAATAGCTTTTAATTTTCTCAATATAATTCATAAATTACATGATAATCCAAATATCATTATAAGTGATTGAGAACCTATATTTATTAAGAATTTTTGGACTCAATTATTTGCATGTTTGGGTATCTAGTTGGCTCATATCTCATCCTATCAACCTCATAAAATCTTAAGAGGTAAAAATATTTTAGGTAGTCAAAAAATGTCTATAAGGGTATCTCTATTATTTTTTTCCTAACAAATAGTATAAATGGGTTTACTAGTTACCACTTGTTAAATGGTCGTATCATACTTTTATTCATAGTTCATCTAAAATGTCTCCCTTTATGGACTTATATGGATATCACCCCCATCCATAACTTCAAGCTTAAATTTCCATCCCAAGATTCAAGCTATTGAGGAACACATTCACCATAAATAAGAGGTAATCACTAGTTTATGAGAAAAATTAGCCATGCCACATAATTTAATGAAGAAACAAGTGGATAAACATTATATAAAGCTACATTTTGACATAGGTGATTGGGTCTTTATATGATTACAACCATATAATAATATGTCTCTGAAGCAATAAAAACTAATAACAAGTTGTCCCTAATTATTATGGACCTTATCAAACATTGCATAAAATTAATAGTGTGGCTTATAATCTAGAATTCCCCTTGTCAACTCTCATACATCCGGTATTCCATGTATACTTCCTAAAGAAGGTAACTAGACATGGAGTTTCTACTCAAATTAAGTTACTTGAATTTGATGAAGAAGTTAGGTTTATTCTATATCTTGAAGAAATCCTTCAAATGTGCACTAAGAAACTACATACTAGAGAAATAAGGAATATTTGATCAAATGGAAGAATTTACATTGTGTATATGCATCATGGGAGGGTGAAGCATTCTTGCAGAAACATCTGGTGTTGATTCAACATTAAGGATAATGTTTTTTTGAATAGGAGGGGCATGCTACACCCTTAACATATTGCATGTATATGGATATGGGTGGCCAATTTTTTTTTACATATTGTATGCAATTATAAATACTTCATGTCTATAAATCAATCCTAACTCAGAGAAGATAAATCATACTTAAACATCCAATTCAGGATACAATAGATACTCAAGAACATGACCAATATGTCAATCCTCTAGACCCAATTAGAGGATTTCTTATCACAATAAACAATATTAAGGAGGGTTCCAAAGCCTTTAGTCAAGCACCATCATGTATTAACCCTAACTAGGTCTTATGTTTTCATATTCACTAAACTAATAACAAATAAAGAAAAGAAATATAATCTAGTTCTCACCAAATCTTGTGGCATAATATGGGGGTTAGTAAATTAAAAACATGCATATGAGTATCTTAATTAAGATATGTATGATCAAGACCCTAATACATGGAGAAGAAGAGTAATATTATTCAAAGTGAATACTTATGTTACTTCTATCTACTAAAGAGAGGATAAAAGTTAGAGAATACTTACCTGAAAGAAAAACCCATCAAGTCTCAATCTCTCCCTTATACAAATGGGATTTTCAAATGATTCTTGTGGTTTTTAAGGATCACTAAGAAAGGCCAAACATCCAAGACTTCTCTATAAGAGTATATTCTCCAAGTAAAAACCCTAAACTAAGACTTCTCAAGTAGAATGGTGGAAGAGTAGATGTAAAGAATTGTAATTGAATAATAACTCTTGTTCATTAGTAAATAATGATGAAATGAACTTGTATATATATGCAGATTTAACCCTAGGCCCTTCTAAAAGTTTCATCTAATAGGTTCAACCTAGTTGACCTAGTACTATTATGTACATAAATTCACTAGGTCATAAGCTAGGTCATCTAAGAGCTGACCTAGAACCTAAATGAATTTCACCCATAATAGTATAGGGTCAACCCAGTCAACCTAGTACTATAGACTATCAAAAGGGGCTTAAGGTAAGGAAAAGTGGGACAAAAGGTGGTAAAATACTAGAGGAGTGTGTAAAAGAGGAGTAATATTTTAGGGAAATATTTTAAGAGCTAGTTAGATTGGTAATAAGTGGTAATAAGGGGAAACAATATTGCAAAGCACCAATGATATTCCCACCCCTTTCTTGGTGCACCCTTTAAAGCATGTACTCAAAGAGATTGCATCTTGATGGGTTCCTTTAAGATAAAAAGCAATAGTTTTTTTATCAAAGTTAAAAATATTATGTGCATATATATGACCCACTCAATTTTCATCACGTGTCACTTAGGTGCAACAAGGGATTGTGATTTGAGAAAGAACATAGTAACACATAATGCTAAGGCTAAAAAAATTTACAGTATTTTAAAGAAAAATAATTGAAAGTAAATGTGATGCATACCTTGACTTACCTTTACTGCTAGATGGTTGTCTACTGTGTTTGTAGTTTTAATTATGGAGGGCACAAAGACTGCTTCAAAAAACCCAAGAATATAAAACTAAAAATCAAAAATAAATAAATGTAGGAAAGTTAAGATAACTGGTGCTATGTGGATGGGATGTACATGTAAATTTGTCAAGCTAGGCTAACAAGTGTTATGTCAGACCAAATTACCATGTCAAAATCTAGAGTAATTCAAGTAATAAAAAATATAAGGCTATTAAAGACCAAAAAAATCAAACAAGTAAACCTTAAGTAAGAAAGGCAAACTCACCAAGTCAAACCAAGGATACATGTCAAAAAGATTGGTAATCAAACATCAATGTAAAAGCAATAACAATACTTAAATAAAGATGGGCAAGAAAAAAAATGGTAAAACAACATTGATGAGTGAGAAGTAATAATCGTTACTCAATCATCAATGGAAACAGGTGCATAAAATGGAAAATAACATTGATGACTGAGAAGTAACAAACCAACCTCACTCAATAATGGAAAAAGTACATAAAAGTAGAAATGAACTTAGGCATCCAGATAAAAAAGTGGCATAAAAATGATAAATGGTAAAAATATATCAAGGCACATCTATAAATGTAGAGCCATGGTGTCAAAAAGGTAATCCATATTTACTCAAACAGGTTGTTTTACTCTAAGGATAGATAAAACTGAAACAAAGTAGTGCAAGCATCTTTTGTAAGATGTGAAAAAGAAGGAAGAATAGAAGAGGGAAAATATATTTATAATCACACATGCTTATCAAGGGAGAAATTAAATTGGTGGAGGGGAGAATGAAGTAAAAACCAAGGTAGACAAACTTTTTATCAAAGTCAAGATACTCAAATTGGGTTTGTCAAAACAAGAGGACTCTTGACCTTAAGGACTCTAAAGAACTTATCTTAGACACACAAGTCTTAGGTCAATAAATGAAGTATGTATATCATTCCATGAAGGCTATATGCATGAAAATTGAAATGAACACACCTTCCCATAATGTATTCCCCATTCCTCAGTACCCCTTACAGAGCCATTGGTCTACTATGAAGATTGGGTACTTGTGTCATAAAATAGGTAGCACTATAGAGTTTATTGAATTCTCCTATTCTACTCTACTAGCCTACCACATCCCAATGGACATTGACACTATTTTGAGGCCAATAATGGAGTTTTACATTTGATTAGAATTAAAATATATGCTTGTAATCATGCCTTTTGGTGTGATTTTGACTTTTGAGATTTGTATGTTTCCTTTGGTATATCATTGGCTTTTGTTTCAAATGATTTGGATTTTAAATTTTTTAATGGATTTTTTATTCCTCCTCCATATGAATTTAGAAAACCAAACATGGTTTTTAAATATGAATTTCATTTCAATACTTGGGCCTTGATTTCTAATAGAAAGAACTTCAAAGAGCATGGTGTCTAATGTCTCGTAAATCTAGGCAAAATAAAAGTTTTATCTTGACTTTGACCTTTTTTTATCTAATGTGGAGTGAAAATGAGGGAAATAAAGAGGAAATGAAACATGAAACAATTTAAATTACTTCAAATCATAAAAAATGTGATAAAAGGAAAAAAAGGGATTCAATGATAGTAAAGTGTGATTCCTTATCATAAGAATGAGGGAAATGAAGGAAAAAATGCTAACATAGTTTGTTTTTCAAATTTCATCTATCAAAAGAAGTAAAAGTTAATGTTGAGAACAAAGATCAAGAACTTGTAACCATTGTTAAAAACATTCTAGAAAAGAAATGAAAAATATGGTGATTTTATGAGGAAGGTTAGGTCTTAACCATGGTCTTACATTGCAACTCATAATATAAAAACACATGAGGGTACCAAAAAGTATGTGAAAAATAAATGGGATAAGAAAAAGATGGTAATTGTGAGGAAGGCCAGGTCCTATCCATGGTCTTAAACTATAGATCATAAAAGAGAAACTCAAGGGGTGGCAAAGAGTATTGGAAAAAGTATGAAAAACAAATAAGACTATAGTACATTATGAAGAATATCATGTTCTATCTATAGTTTACAATGCAACTCATGAGAAAAAAGAGGAACCAAAAAAAATAAAAGTAAGGACTAAGGTTTGTAAAAAGAGAAAACTATTTCAAATAGTGAGACCCATATAAGTATCTTGTAAAAAGTGTTAGATAAATATCATATAAAAAGAATGAAAATAACGGAATGATTAGGCAAAATACTTCTTAATAAATTATGCATTGGTGGGTTCTTTGAAAATATGACCTTCATTGGTTTAAAGGCAATAAGTACTTAGACAAAGAATATATTTGACTAAATAGGGACCCCACCTTTTTTTGGTCATAGTTACCTTCTTTATCATGAGTTTATTAAAATTTAAGGACAATATCACCAACATTAAATGTGTGAACTTTAACACATTTGTTACGTTGTTTGGCAATGCGGGCCTTGTATTGGCAATTGTATTGTAAAGTATAAATATGGTGCTCATCAAAGAGATCAAGAGAATGAAGGTAATATTCACATAATTATTCATCAGGTATGATACCATGAAGAGATATATGTAGAGAGGGAATCTCAACTTATAATGAAAGGACTGATTCAAAACCATAGACTATAGAGAATGGTGTTGCCCCAATGGTAGTATGTATGCTAGTCTAATAGGCCCAAAGAATAGGATAGAGGTGAAGGTACCAATCCGTACATGTTTCATGAATTATATTTTGGAGAATTTTATTAATAATTTTGTTTGTGGCCTCATCTTAACCATTACATTATGGATGATAGGGTGTGGAGAATTTATGTTTGATTTTAAATTTAGCAAAAAGTTGTTTGACATCTTTGTTTTTAAAATTACCATCATTGTCTGAAATGATACTATGAGGGACACAAAAGTGGAAAATTATTTGATTAAGGATGAAATGATACACAAACTATAAGTTTCAATAATTGCATGTGAATGGTTTAGTGAAACCTTTTCGAATGTGGATATTGTTTAATGTGGTTATAAGTCTCATATAACTACAGATATTGTGATACTTATGGTGTTTAAATATATATAATCAAGAGACCCCTATTTGTTGTTGAATCCATTGGTGTGAAGAATTGTGCACAAGAGGTTTGAAAGGAAAGATCAAAGATTTTAATTTAAAAGGTGGTAAAAAAATTTGGTGTGTATTAATAAATCCCTTTAATAATTATGAGGATATTTTTTTGAGAAAGAATGTGATATAATCTTACTAACCTTGACCTAGACCTGTAGATGGTCTTTTGTTAACACAGTCAAGAGTAATTTAGGGTGAATAGTTGTGATAGTGGATTAGAATACTAAATACAAGGATTGAGAAATGTGAATAAGGTGAGTACAAACATACAAAACCAAATTTAGTCACTTGAAACCCTAAAAAACTCCCATAATGTATTTTTGTCTATTCTCAAGCTGAGATAGGGATCACAAAGCCCTAACCTAGGGTTTGTGCCATAACTCTATTTCTAACCATTAGAATCTGATAAAAAAATTAGGGTAAACAATGATAAGGTGCTTAAAGTTATTTTAATTTCTATTTTATATGGGCATACTTATACATATGTATTATGAAGATTATTGGTAGACTAGACCCTAACAGACCTAATTGGGGTAAACAAAGGTAAAAATAAATTTTGAAAAGTGACCTAAGTAAAGATTTAGGGTTTATAAGTTTCTAGATAGATATATTACAATAGAAGGTATTTATAATAGTGAATGGTTTCCTAAAATACTATGGTATGGACTAGTATAGATCAAGAAACATTGAAAATAGGGTTAGATAGACTGAGATGGAAAAAGAGCAGTGGTCAAGAATAATTTTTGCGATGTTGGTGAGTTGGTGAATGGTCAGTGAGGTAAGATAGATCCTAATAAAAATAATAAAATAATTGGAACCATAAGATCATTAAGTAATTGTCAATCTCTTGTATGATGATAACACTTGAATAAGGAGTGTGAAAAGTGTAAACCAAGTTATGTAGAGAAAATATTTTAGACTTAGAAGTGTTGAAAGAAGTTGTTCATTGAGAGAAAATCACTGATATGACATTATTAAACAAGATTCAAAGCAAAGATAAATAACTAGGTGAATTTTGATATTCATTACATTAGGAATTGATTTAAGAAGGCATTGCTAAAGGAATGTTATTTTAAACCAAGGTTGAGTGAGTGAATTAGGTATATGCTCTACATCATTTTTGGTATCAGATCTTGTAAAAGATTCTTGTGGATTGTTGAAATATTTGATATTATGTGTTTTGAAGTGCATTGCAGAATAGGTGATCAAGGAAAGTGATCCATGGAGAGAGCCACCACAGAGGATGAGTTGGTCAAGAGTGTGGTGGACTAGGTAACTCATTTGATTGCTACATTAGTGGTGAGGATGGAGGCTATTGAATATATTCTTAGGGAAAGAGAACATAGAGTAGAAAGAGAGAGATATGATGGGTAGCAAGGTTAGTTGGCACCTTTGCAATTAAGGAAATGAAGAGTTTGTTCAAGAGAGACCACCAAAGAATGTAGTAGCAGTTTAAAATGGCCTGGGGTAGCACCATCCAAGGTAGGATATAATATTTGTAGATGGTATAATGAGAAGATTTGAAGGTCCAATGAGATAAGGACCAAGATAGATATTTTATGGGCAATGTTGGAATTGCCAAAGAGAAGGACACAAGGTAGTAGACTGTCCAAGGAATATAAGCATAAGTAAAAAAATTAAAGAGATGTGAATGAGGAGAGAAGGCATGATAGGAATGATTCATTTCTCATGAGGAGAGTTTTATTGCATCAAAAGCAAGTTAAGGAACCAAACCAAAGGAGAAGTTTATTCAGAAGTAGATAAAAGACAAGAGGTAAATTTTGAAATTTGGTTATTGATGGATGTAGTACTAACAACATTATTTCTTTGAAGATGGTGTAAAAAATTGGGATTGAAGAGGATGCCACATCCAGAACCATACAAGGTGGCATGGGTTCAAAAATGACACCAAACATTGGTAAGTGAACAAAGTTGGGCTGAGTTTCAAATATGAAGGTATAAATATAAAGTTTTATAGTATATTTTGACTCTGTGTGTGTGTGTGTGTGTGTGTGTGTGTGTGTGTGTGTGTGTGTGTGTGTGTGTGTGTGTGTGTGTGTGTGTGTGTGTGTGTGTGTGTGTGTGTGCGTGCGTGTGCGTGCATGCGTGCGTGTGTGTGTGTGTGTGTGTGTGTGTGTGTGTGTGTGTGTGTGTGTGTGTGTGTGTGTGTGTGAGAGAGAGAGAGAGAGATTTAATGTTCAGGAGATCATGGCAGCTTGATAAGTATGCCATACATGATGTTCAATCTAACACATATACTATTAAGCATCATGGACAGACATATATATACTTGTTACATTGTAAGGTGAAAAAGATAGAAAATATGAGAGAACCATGATGATGATGGCAAGGCATTATTGAATTAAATAAATAGAGAGATTAGGTTTGATCAAAGCACCCAAGAAAGAGGAAAAGGTGAGTTTTGTTGAGGTGATTTATATATAGCATTGTGAGTACACAAAGATGGACATGAGAAAGATAACATAAGAATGTAGGTTGGTATTAAGTAGTTATCAAATTAATGAATGTATAACACCTAAGAGAGTGTTCAATCATGAGAGTCAAGGCAAGCATGGCAGCCAAGTCAATGGAAGAGAAGACAATAGTATAATGATTGACATAAAATCTAAGATGGATAAGCAATGGCTTGAGATTGACACCAATCAAGTGAAGAAGATGGAGATTGAAATGAGAAAGATAAAGGCTCCATGTTTTGTGTCTAATGAATTGATTTGTGATGAAAATGTAGGTATGTATTAGTCAACCAATGAAGGAAGAGTAGAGACATTTAAATTTTTTAAGGAGAGTATTAAACAAGAGGAGGATGTTGATGAGATGGGAAATATATAGTAGGCCCATGCACAAGGTGACTATGTAGGAGTGATAAATCAATAAGATGAGAAATGTAAAAAGAATATGCAGCCCATAGATATATAAGAGAATAAGGTAATTCAAGATGATGTTGATGAACAACAACAAATCAAAAATATACATACATATGAGGTATGCAAGGAATAAGAAGAAGTGGTCCATGAAGTGGAATGGGTATAAAAAATATCATTGGTGAAGGTATAGGATTACATACTTGTAGTAGTTATTGAGGATGGATTTAAGGAGAAGGAGAAGCAGTTTGAAGAGGAAAAAGAGTGGAATATACCTACCAAGTGATAAGAAGATGGTAGCAGCTATGATATGATGAACCTTGTTTTTTCATGTGCAGGTATGAATATGAAGTAGATAAGTCCTAAATGTGGAGCCCAAGATCATTTTCACCTTTATGAGATGCAAGTGGAAGCAGCATATACCAAGTGCAACATTTAAACACCTTTGGTAAAACTTTCTCATCTTGGTAGTATGATGTAGGGCCATCCTATAAGGACCCCAAATTTTTCTCAATTTTGTCTTATGTTATTATAATTAGTGTCTTATAGGTTCTATAGGTTTTTTGAAGTCCATTTGTGTATTCTTGGTATTCCATTAGTTCATAGATTTTGAATTGTGTTTTTCTCACCAAAAAATTCTATTTGAAAATTTGAATCTTGGGAAACATTTCTAAGAACTTGTGGGCAATGTGTGAAGGTGAAAGAAGATGTAATAAAAATGTAGAGGGGATTAGGCCCTATATAATTTTCATAAATTTTATAATTTCAATGTCATAGGCTTGGAGACATGTCATATTATGTAAAATCAAGAACTATATTATGCATAAAATAGACCTCCATGTAGTCTAAGGAATCAAGATTCAGTTATGCATGTTTGTATGAGATAGGAGTAAATTTTAGATTGTATAATGAAATTCCATTTTAGGAGGATGGATAAAAATCTTGTATGAAATGGGAGAGTTGATTTTTTTTAACCCCTATTTTGTTGAAATGAATATATGCAGATCTTGATGAGATCATTTACTGTTACAACTAATTGAATGAGTTTATTGATGAAAGAATGATATGGAATTAGTTTCAAAATATGTTTTAAAGATAATTATATGATTTATAAACGTGATTGAATTATTAATTCTTATTTTTTTGAAGGGGATAAAGAGAAAACCCTAGTGTAACAGTCACAAAAGTAGACCCTATTATGTGCGATACAAATTATATTTTGATTAAAGGTTGTTAAAATAATATTGGATAGTAGTTATAAATGTTTTTTAAGGAAATTTAAATGTATTTTATGTTTTAGTTTCAAGTAAAATTAATAAAACCATTAGTTTTCATGCAAAGAACTCATAGACCCCTATTATAGGTGTTGAATCTTTTATACACAGACTATGAGTTTCAATAATTGCATGTGAATGGTTTAGTGAAACTTTTTAAAATATGGATATTTTTTAATGTGGTTTTAAGTCTCATATAGATATATATAGTGTGATCCTTATGGTGTGTAAAAAGATATAATTAAGAAACCCCTATTTGTTGTTGAATCCATTGGTGTGAAGAATTGTGCATAGGAGGTTTGAAAGGAAAGATCAAAGATTTGAATTTCAAAGGTGTTAAAAGATTTTGGTGTGAATTAATCAATACCTTTAATTATTATGAGGATATTTGGTTTGATAAATAATATGTTAGAAGCTTACTAACCTTGACCCAGACCTGTAGATGGTCTTTTGTTAACACAATCAAGAGTATATTAGGGTGAATAGTTATGATAGTGGATTAGAATAATAAATCCAAGGATTGATAAACATTAATAAGGTGAGTATAGACCTATGAAACCAAATTTATTCACTTAAAACCCTAAAAAACTCCCATAATATATTTTTATCTGTTCTCGGGCTAAGACAGGGATCATAAAGCCCTAACCTAGGGTTTGTGCCATAAATATATTTATAACCATCAAAATATGATAAAATTTTATAAATTGAAAAATTATAACGTTATTAAATTTATTTTAAGGTTTATTTTGTTTTGGCATAATTCTACATATGGATTATGAAGACTGTTGGTAAACTAGACCCCAACAGACCTAATTAGGTTAAACATAGGTAAAAATCAAGTTTGAAAAGTGAATTAAGTAAATATTTAGGGTCTATAAGTTTATGGATACACAAATTATAATAGATGGTATTTATAATAGTGAATTTTTCTTAAAATACCATGTTACAGACTAGTATAGAGCAAGAAACCTTCAAAATAAGGCTAGAAAGACTGAGATAGAAAAAGAGTAGAGTAGTCAAGAAGAATTTATGAGATGTTGGTGAGTTGGTAAATGGAAATCAAGGTAATATATATCCTAATAAAAATATTAAAATAATTGTAACCATAAGATCATTAAGTTTCAATCTATTGTATGATGAAAACCCTTGAATAAGGAGTGTGCAAAGTGTAAACCAAGTTGTGTAGAGAAAAGAGATTAGAATTGGAAGTGTTGAAAGAAGTTGTTCACTAAGAATAGAGGAATGATATGACATTATTAGACATGATTATAATCAAAGATAAATAACTATGTGAAGTTTGATATTCATTATATGAATAATGGATTTAACAAGGCATTGCTAAAGTAATGTTGTTTTAAAATAAGGTTGAGTAAATTACGTATATGTTCTACATCAATAGAAGATTCATCAAGATTAATTTCTTCCAGAATACTATCAAAGTTATATAATTAATATTTAATATAAATATATTGATTAAAACCTTCAATATATAGAATATTTTCATTAAGGAGATGATCTTGAAGGTGGTTGGTAGCTAGCTTAGGAGTTATTGCAAGTTGATCAGGTATGATTTGTCTTTTGATACATTTTTGAGTAACAATGTGGAGATCAAATTCCATAGGAGGACCATCCATTTGCCAATTCTATCTTTAGGATAAAATAATTTGGAGAATAAGTGATGAAGGGGTCATAATGAAAGATGACATAAGCAGTCTAATATAGCATGTAATGTTGAATATTTTCAACTACAAAATATATGGTAAGGAAATCACATTTAAATTTTGTATAACATTTCTCAAAATTGATAAGGACTTGGTTGATGTAGTATATGTCATACTCTCTTATTGTATCATCTTTTTGGATAAGTATTAACCCAACTAATATGGGTGTGGAAGAATTATATAGGATTAAAGGTCAATCATTGGAAGGAGGACAAAGCATAGGTGGGTGAAGTCATGATTCTTTCATGTTGTCATAGGTTTTTTGACAAGGATCCTTCCATACTAAATCATTACCTTTCTTAAGAAGAGAATTGATGGAATGGATATGGTAAGCCATTTTAGGGATGAATAATTTAATTAGCCCAAGTTTGTTGAGATAAGTACGAATGTTTAGAATGGAATGAGGAATGGGCATGTTGATGATATCACTAATTTTAGTAGGGTCAACATTGATGTTATAGCGAACGACTAGGAATCCTAATAGTTTTCCAAATGTGACACCAAATACATATTTGTAAGGATTTGTTCTAACTTAGTATTTGAGAAGATGATTGAAGATGATGAAAATATCAAAAAGCTAAGTCCTATGGATTTAAGACTTAGCAATGAAGTCATCAAGATAGGTTTCAATAATTTTATGGATAAGTTCATGAAATATATGAGTCATTTTTTGTTGATAAGTGACTCTGGAATTTTTGAGGTTGAAGATCATTTTAACATAGCAATAGGTACCCCATTTCATGGTGAAATTGGTCTTATTTTGGTCTTTGGGGGCAATGTGAATTTGATTGTAGCTTGAGAAGCCAACCATAAGAGATAACATTTCATAACCAATTGTGGAATTTATAATGGCATCTATCAAAGGTAAAGGAAAACTATCCTTGGGATAAGTGAGATTAAGATTATGGAAATAAATATAGATGTGAATGACCATAGTGACCTTTTTCTAAATGGGAACTATGTTAGAAACCCATTCAGAATAATCCACTAGTTTGAGGAATTTAGCATCAAGAATTTTGATGACTTCTTTGTGACATAATATGGAGACTTCATGGGGAAATTTCCACTATTTGTTATGCACAAGTTTAGAACCAAGATAAGTGATGATTTTATTCACCATAATGTTAGGTTCAATACCAGACATGTCCTTTTAGGACCAAGTGAATATCTCATGATATTTACAAAAAAATAAACTAAATTTATCATATTCATTAAGTGAGAAATTATGAGAAATTATAATTGGTTGAGGGCATGATGGAGTACCATATTCAATATGAGTAGTTTCTTAGATAAGCATATAATTTACATCTTGTAATTGGTATAGTGCATTAGTTAAATAAGAGATTAGATTATATTTAGGATTAATTCTATAAATGAAGTTATTAAAATTAGGAGCTTTGGTTTTGAAAATCCCAAGTTTGTGATGTTTCCAAGGAAGTTGAGGTTCTTAGGTATGAAGTATTTTGAGAATAGATTCATCACTAGGAAAAGTGGGAAAAGGACCATAATACTCAACATTTGCTTTGATATTCATAATTTTATTACCATGGTGATCATATTTAGAATGTATCTGATGGACATTTATGGCCTTGTCATCTAATGTAATATCAAAAGTAGGAGAAGTAGATGGATTGAATGGGATTGGTGTGTCATTAATTTCATTTATTGGGAAGGATTGGATGCAATGAAGGGATCCATAGGTGGTATAAAATATGTAATAAATTTTGGAGGTTTAGTAGGTATGATTTGTTCTACCACCCAAGGAATATCAAGAATTAGATATTTAGTAGGAGGCACATGACCTTTGAGACATACTTTATGATCCATAGAAATGGTATGAACATTCTAGTTAAAATAATGGATTTGAGCTAAGGTTTTTTGATAATTTTTATTATGAAAGTCTCGATATTGAGCTTGGGCCATTATGTAATCATCATCATATGTTGGAGAAATTATACATGCTTGAGATTCAAGGGGAGTTTTAGAAGGTGAAACCCCAATATTATTGAATGTATAAGAAGAAATGATGAGAGGATCTTGAAATAATTTGGCCACTCCATAATCATTACAAGTGAAAACCTCTTTGGGCAAAGAAGGTTCATGAGAATTACATGGAGATAAAAATCACTGACCTCATCAATAAGGGGAATATTACAGTCCCAAGGGAATAAAGGAGGAATCCACTCTAAAATATAGGGAGGTAGCTTAGTAATATTTTAAGTATGTTTCAAAGAATTAGGTTCATCATCATCTTGTTATGTTATGGAGCCTATTTCCACATTACAATGTATTTCAAATATTATACATTAAAATATATTGTACAATCTTCTAAAGATTTCCAAAGGATTTGAGAAAGGATGCAAGGTCTTTAGTCCCATCATACTTGATAGTTAGAGATATTTCACCAATATCAATGATCACAATAAAGGGAGTTAAAGGCTTATTTTGAATAGTTTGAAGCATTTTTTTATTCATTACAAGTTAAGGAATAACATTGCCTAAGGCATCTCTAAGAGGTGGAGGAATATAATTAGGATTGTTTTGAGGATGGATAGTCAAATTTTGATTATCCATATTGATCAAATGATGTTTTAGTTTCCATTTGAGAGGTTTTATAAGTTTTCATTATGTTCTTTTATTATATGACTTGTGTAAGAAGTTGAGTCATATCAATTGGTGGGTTGGTATTTGCAGGAGCATTCCCCAAATTGGTATTAGGGGGAGGGTTATTAGAATATGGATTATTAATGGGATTATTGATTAAACTTATGTTAATTTCTCCCACATTAGTTTAAATATTTTTAAGATGGGAATTATCTTGATAGGTATAGAAAGGTTTGGATCCACCTGCTCATCTTGAGGTGTGATTTACACCATGTTACAAGCCTAAATGAAGCAAGGAAAGAGGTACCCCAAGGGTGAGGGTTCTCTTGGGAGGAAAAGAGAGGGAGAAATGAACATCCCATATAGTATCTAAATGGATTTAGGTTATCCAATAAGTTTATGATAGGGGACTTCATGATGACTTGAGAAAATGAATAAAATGTTGAGGAGAAATAGAGAATTGAGTTAGATAGATAGGGAAATCATTAGAGGATAGAGTTAATTATGTCTATCTATTACTAAAAACTAAGGAAAATACATCTTGATAATAGTATATATTTTACTAAGTTAACCTAGTACTAAAAATAAGGTCTAAAATTTGAGAAAATAGAGATACATAGTCAACAAGGTTGACCTAGTACTATAAATTGGGATAGAAAATAGGCAAAAAATGATACAAAGTTGATAGGTTTGACTTAGGACTATATCCAAAGGGTAAAATAATAATAATGTGTTGATAGGTCAAATTAGTAATGTAGGTAGCCAAAATAGATAGTCTATAAGAGACTATGTTGAATAGCATGATAGTGTACTGAAATAAGAAAAAAATTACAAGTACTTTCAAAAACAAGAAATGAAAGGAAACACATAATCAATTAAGTCAATGAGGATGATATAATTAAGGCACATAAACCTTGAACCAATGTTGGCTAATGAAAGTTTTTACAATACAACAGACAATTGAGCAAAGAGCAAATAGTCAACTTGGAAAGTAAATGCTAAGTGGTCATCCTGAATGTTGTTAGATTATTAGAGTATGATTTTAAGTGTGATAAGGAAGTGGGATATAATAAATTAAATATAAATCAATTTATGGATGGTTTCAAGATGTTTCAGCTAAAAGGGATTTGTGTTGGTAATGGTACTATCTTGGTAATGGGGCCTACCCCCTCACTTCACATGCCACAAAAATAAGGGTGTTGGGTTATTTATCAATATATACCATTAACCACATGTTTATACTTGGCTACAAAACCAAGTTAGCTTCCCCCTTAGTGATGAAATCCAAGTAGGTAGGCCTTGGGCAAAAAAAAATTTAAATGTGTTTTAAGATTATGTGATTTGGTAGTGTGTGCAAGAAAGAGGAAAATAGTGCAACTAAATGGTATATTGAAAAACCACCTAATTAGACTATGTGATCTATTCTAAGCATGAAAGCAATTGAAAGTGAAAGTGTGAAGTAATTACTAGCATATAAGTGTCAATTCTAACTTTGAAACATAATATAGTGTCAATTCAGATGATAATGTATGCAAATATTAGAGTACAGAGTCAATAGTGTCACTATTGTACTACTAAAGCAAGGGTTTGTTAAGAACTATGTTAATAGTGTCAACCTAGGGTTTCAAATAGAAGACATAATACCTAACTAGGTTAACCAGGTTGACATAGTTAGATATATAAGGGTAGTTTTAAATACTAAAAATTATGAAAAATAGAATTATGATGAATAATAGAAATGATAAATAAAGAAAGAAAAGAACCTTGGTGGGTTAGAAGATATAGAGGGAAATGATATTGCTATTGAAGTGCCTTCATTTTTACTTGCATATTCTACCAACTATTTTGAATGGGTTGACCTAGTTCTACAGTTCCCTATTTGTTGAAGCATGTCAAGATGACTATATCAGCTTGGTTGAGCTAGTATGTTTTATGGAAGTTTGGAAGTGTATTGTATCGAACTAGTTGACCTAGTAACCTATTTAGAAGTGAAATTTTTTTTGTGTCAACCTATTCGACCTAGTATCTTATTTGGAAGTGAAAAATTGTACTATGTCAACTTGTTTGACTAGAAACCTATATCTAATGAAGACCTACACAAAAAAATAGAGTCATTTTGATGTGACTATGTGTTAAAATTGTGCACATAAGTTAGAAACTATACCAACCCTATTGACCTAATATGGAAAATATATAAAAATAATAAATAAAATGATACAATAATGAAAAACATGAAATAAAACCTACAAGGGTTAGATTCACATCAAATTCACCATAATATATTTAATCAAAAATTCATCATGTCTATAAATCAATCCTAACTCAGATAAGATAGATCATACTTACACTTTCGATTGGGGATCCATTAGATAATTGTGAACATGACCAATATGGGGATTTGATAAACCTAATTAGGGGATCTCTTATCATAATAAACATTACTATGGAGGGTTATAAATCCACCAGTCAAGCATGATCATGAAATAACCCTAACTAGGTCCTATGTTTTTATATTCACTAAATTAATAATAAATAAAGTAAATAAATCTAATCTAGTGCTCACCAAATCTTATGGCACAATATGGGGATTAGTAAACAAACAAACGTTCATAGGAGAATCTTAATTAAGCTATGTATGATCAATACCCTAATACATGGAGAAGAAGAGTAATATTTTTCAAAGCCAATACATATATTACTTCTATCTACTAAAGAGAGGAGGAAAGTTAGAGAATACTTACTTGAAAGATGAACCCATCAAGAGTCAATATCTCCCTTAGCTAAAGGGTATTTTCAAGAGGATACTATGCATTTTAAGGATCACTAAAAAAGGCCAAAGAGTCCAATACTTCTCCACAAGTTTATATTCTCAAAGTAGAAACCCTAAGCTAAGACTCCTGAAGTAGAATGGTGGAAGAGAAGATTGTAAAGAAGTGCAAGTGAATAATAACTCTTTTTCATTGGTAAATAATTACAAAATGAACTTGTATATATACCTAGATTTAACCCTAATCCCTTATAAAGTTTTTGGCCAACAGGGATGACCTAGTATATTTATGGATAAAAATTCATTAGGTCATGGGCTAGGTTCACTAAGAGCTGACCTAGACCCTAAATAAATTTCACCCATAAGAGTATAGGGTCGACCCAGTTGACCTAGTACTACAAAATATTGAAAGGGGCTTACGATGAGGAAAATAAGGATAGAATGTGGTAAAATACTATAAGAGTGTGTAAGAGAGGAGTAATATCTTAGGGGAATGTTTTAGGAGTTGGTTGGATTGGTAATAAGTGGAAATAAGGGAAAATAAACCTACAAATCACCAATGGTCTACCCACCACTTTCTCGATGAACCCTTTAAGGCTTGCAGTTAGAGATATTAAGTTTTGATGGGTTCTTGAAAGATAGAAAGCATCAATATTTGATAAAAATTGAAAATATTATGTGTATACACATACCTCTTATATTATTTTATCACATTTATCTATATTCATAGTAAGGTTCACCTATGGAATAACCCTAGATAAGTAGAGTATATATATGAGGTAGTGGTTAGTATTTGATCATCATATTGTGATTTATACTTTTATTGCATTATTTTAGAGTTTACCCCCTCAAAGTGGCTCAATTATATGTATCAATCATTATGTTATTATAACAATTATTTTTATGGATCTATTATCTCTACTCTCATTTCTACAATATATTATTCTATTGTAAAAACATCTAAGTAATTTCATTATAGATATAAATTTAAAATGTAATTAAAATTAATATATATAGAATTCAAATATACATCTAATGTAAAATACTAAGATTTATTCTTATGATTTGACAAGGGCATATGCTAAATATAAAAATAACTAAAGAGATTAATATACTTATCTTTTCTAGTTAGATATCTAACTATTAATGTATTCTCAAAGTGAAAACTAAGTATAAGTAGGCATAAGTTTCATTAAGTTTTAGAAATAATTCAATGTCTGTGCTAAGTCAATTCTAAATTATTAGATTGGTATTTCCATTTGATACTAATCTATGTGAATATATGGCATTGTGAATATATGGTAACTTGCAACTATATTTTATTTCTCTGTGTTTGTGATCCTAAACCTTGATTACATTCATAGATATATAAATAAACTATATTTGACTTAAAACCCTAGGCATACTTATGTAGTCTAAAACCTACAAAAATGAAGGAAAGTGTAATGGGTTGAGCTAACTCTAATCACCCCCATCTAATAATTTACCAATAACTACATATCCAGTAGTCTATCAAGGGAAGTCAAGCTACATGTACTTCTCCTTCTTAGTTTGATTATGAAATTGTGCTCCTTCACTTTGTGTATGAAGCTAATTATTAATCTTGATACTTGAAAATGTTTTCTTTGACTTTGATTTTAACTGATTTAAGTTTGAATAATGATGAAAGGATCACATTAGTGATCCATGTGTTGATCCATATGCACATTTGAGGACTCATTTGTAACCATTCATATTTATTTCAAGATTAAGGGTCCTCACTTATGTAAATTTGTTATAAATAGACCCCTTTTCATTACAATTCAACATGTTTAAGAGTTATATAAAATCCTAATAATTTTATCAAGCTAACTTATTCATCAACCTTCTATCTTTTATCAATTTAACATGGCCCATAACTTTAATGGAGATGTCTCAACACAATTGGCATTAATAAAGACCATCTAAAGCTACATCCAAGCCAAATACCAAAAAATATGAATTCCAATAAAGGTTTGCATTGTGTTTGTTTTAATCTTTAGTGTTGTTGTCTCATTCTTTATTTTCTCATGAGGTCATAGCTATAGGTGTTCATATTTGGGATTTATTTGATTGTGTTTTACAACTTAGTGAAAATCATGATAAATTTGCATTCTATCAACATATATGTATTCTAAGAGCATTTCTAATATAGAATTTATTTTATTCCTTTGTGTTCAAGTTAACTTTGTTCAAATACAATCTTTCTTGTGTTAATTTCCAAATACCATATTTTACAGTTCCCATCTACATCAACTCCAAAGTTCATGTTTGATATGCCTCATTACACATAAAGAGGTATGGCCTATAATGTTGCTTATGAGGATGATTAGGATCAAGGTCAAACTGACCCATTCTTATATCAACCTACTTCTCCCCATGAACATAAATATTTTATGAATCCAAACAATGAAAAATTTAACCAAAATGTGTATGTGAAAGTGAAACCAATGGATGATTCATTGAATACCAATTTAAGAAACACTAATTTATAATATAAAAGACATCCTTCTTCATTTTTTAGAGTTAGGTGTCAAATTTCCTCATGATTTTCCTCTAGAAAACATGTGTCAAAGATCACCACCATTAAATACTATCCAAATTACTAAGTTTAATGATAAAAAACCATCTTCTAGTCATGATCCCCCAATTGTTCAAATGTCCACAAATTTGAAAATGTCTAAGAAAGGGAAGGAGCTACTTGTATCATTTCCCAAAGTCTCACCTAACATCTAAGATCAAGTATGATAAATGCATAAAATATTCAATGACCTTTCTACTTTGGTGATTAATGTAATATTTAATCCTTCACTTGAACATCCAAGAAAATATATGTTGGTTGAACCATTTCCCAATGTCAAAACAGTCATTGTTCTTTAAAAACTTACACTTGAAGATCCTTTACAACCAATTATATAAGATCTCAAACAATAATGTTACAATCCTCACCAAGTGGAAAATAATCCCACATGTCAAATTCCATTTATTCAAATTCCCTCAAAATAGTTACAAAGATAAAATGATCTCCAACAAGTCCCTATATAGAAAATTCATTCTAGTTCCCACACTCCCCAGCATAATTATACTATCATTCCTTCTATAATACAAAAACAAGATCCCTTAGTCCAATAGGTTACTTCTACATAGCAATATTTCCCTACCACTCAGTAGTATGTCCTTCATCAAACACAATAGATTCCTCCTACATAATGGTGTATTTCCATCCCACAATCTAACCACACTCAATCCCAACTTCTTCCTACATAAATACATGTATCCATTCCTTCTTCTAATTAATATCAAATTTTTCCTTACCAATCAAATCTTGGGAATAGAAATAATACTTCCAATTGGTTAGGGTAAAGAGTTCCAATAAATATGACAAATTCCCAATTCTATTCTCAAACAAATAATCCCCCACCTAATTCTCAATATACTACCTTACATCAAGAATTATAGGCTATGAAATATGCAATATCAAGATTAAAATCTAAAAATCAAAGTCAAAAGGACAAACTTGATCATATATATTCAAATCCATTTGATTCAAGTATTTTCTAGATACCACTTCCATCTCATTTTAAGATTCTAAAGTTTGATAAGTATAAAGGAAAGGGTGACCCTAGAGAGCATCTAGGCCTAACTTTTTGTTGCCTATCAAGAGGTTAGTTATAATCCAAATTTCTTACTTTGATTATTTTCACAAAGATTGTTTGGTCCTACCTTAGAGTGGTTTACACATTTACCACAAGGTTCTATTAGTACTTTTGATGACTTATCAAAGAAGTTCATTAAACACTTTTCTTATATCATTGAGCATGAGTTAACCATGGTTAAAATATGTGTTATTAAAAAAATAGGAGGAGAGATATGTGTGACATATCTTCAATGATGGCATGCACTAACTAGCATATTTCCCCACACACTACCTGACACTATGTTAGAAAACATCTTTATGACAAATATGAATTAAGAATTATCACTTAGTCATAAATTAAAATGTCTATAAAAATTTTATGATGTCATTGTAAAAGATGTTCAAATAGAGAAATCACTAGTTGAAAAAGGATTGATTAAGATCTATTCATAGAGATAAAATAAATCTCAACACTAGTCTATAAGTTGAAACCAAATTATAACTAACATATTACTCCAAATATGACAGTAGTGGTAAATAAGCCTAATCCATTCAACCATAACAAGAATATGGTGAGAAATGGATTCATGGAGGATATACATGTTCAAATTATATATCCTCAAATTTAAAAGGCATCACCACCATAACCTCTTACATTACAAAGGTAACCTCCTCAAATAAATCAATGGACCATATGATTGTTTGTTAAACTTGGGAAAGCCTATTGAGAATGTGTCCCATAAGTTACTTGTTGCAAACATGATTAACTACCCAAATACAAAACATTTTGATGATCGTCAACCTAAACCATATTGGTATAGGGATAATGAATACTATGAATACCATTAAATCAAAGTACATGTAATTTACATATGTATATAATTAAAACATTTCATTTAGGACATATTTGAAAGAGGATAAATTGAGTTGAGCAATGCTTCATCATCTAATTCAAGTCATAATATGGGGATTTACCAAAACCTTTTCCCTTAGCATAACAATAAGCATCAACATCATCAACCCAAAAATAATCATAGTTAGAACTAAGAGTCTCAGGCTCATAACATTAATTACCATGCCACTTCTTATAATTAAAACATAGTGGGATGTGTCATAGAACATCATGTAGATAAAATTATGATCAATTTTCATACCCAAAACTCCCAAAAATCAAACCCTTACATTCTAGGATTAGGTCCATCTATTTTGGGAGCCCCTCCTCCTTATGCCTCTCATCTTCAAGTTGTTATTCCAAGATCCATCTATTCTACTTCAAATTTTGGTATTTTATTCATAATCAATATTGTGTTGTTAAAACTCGATGTGCTAAGATAACCCTTCAAGGTCCCATATCTTCTTCTACTAATACTAATCCACCTTCTCATTCAAATATTGTTCAAGATTAGTCCAAGCCTAGCTATGTACCTATCAAGAAATCATATGAAATTGTGGATTAGCTGAATACAATGCTAGCATAGATTTCCATTTTGGATTTGTTATGTACCACTTACCTACATAAAGATGTCTTGTATTTTGATTCAATCTCAAGTGCCAAGAAATATTCCATTAGATAAATTTAAATCAATGGTTAGACAATTATCACTTAGTTTGTAATTGGTGTTTGATCAGAAGGATATATCATCTCTAGGAGCTTCCCATAATAATTATATATACATTGAGGTTAAAATTACCCATCACAAGATCAATAGATTACTCATTGACAATTGATTAGGTCTTAATATTGTTCAATTGAATCTAGTCCAACATCTTGGTTAAAATTCAATAGTTCTTAAGAATGATACTATTACTATCATTGGATATGACAAACTAAATACCAATCAGTAGGAACCATTTCCTTTCCTATTCAGGTAGGGTTCATTAGCCATAACACCCTTTTTATGTAATTTATTTTTATCTACCATACAATCTCCTTCTTGGTTGTCTATTGATTCATGATATGCATGTGGTGCCTTCTACTCTTCACCAGTGCATTAAGTTTCCTTATGTCAGAATGGAGGTGACTATTCCTAGATATTTTCAACCATATCAATATTATAATGTCTAGAAGTAAAAGGTTTCTAGTATACTTATTATCCTAGATTTATGACTCCTATTAGAAATTAAAAATAGCTAATATTTGAACCACCTTTATCCAATTATGTAGATCCCAACACACTTGCTTCTTCTTCCATGGCACCTTTTCCCTCTTGTAATTACTTTGATTTAGACATTCATGACAAAGGTTTGGGCATGTATAATATGGAAGATGCATTTCATGTGGACAAACTACCTAGATCATCGAAGTCCTATGGTCAACCCAAGATAGAATGGCACAAGAAAGGGACAACATCCTCTCTTCTAAAATCTCTTCCATTTTTTCTAGGAAATGCCTTTAGTTAAGAGGATTTTAAACTAGAAGATGATTCATGGTTATCTAATAAAGATCTAGATCCTTGTTTCTAGAGTAAAAAATGCCCTATTCCCAATAAAATTATAGCTCACAATGCTTATAAAGGTAATGGATTGGGTTCAAAAGAGAAAGATTAATTAGATCATATTCTTCCTATAAAACATTCAAATAAATAAGGTTTAGGATATAAATTTCCTATGGTAGCCCCCAAACATATTGAAAGTGGTTTAACCTATGTACTAAATGATGATGTTCCTAGTGGTGACACAGAGTCCTACTATAGTATATATGATGAGCTCACCAACACTAACTTGTTTGATTCATTCTTTGTTCTTACCATTTCTATTGTTCCTACCATTCCCCTCACCTTCCAATATACTAACCGTATAGATTAGGACAAGAAAGGAAATGATACCATTCTTGATGAAATTGAAAATTAATATGCACTATCAAAGTTCTTGGGCCTAACAGATAGTTTACCAATAGGTGACCACAAATAGGGATTTATATTCACTTTAGATCCTATAACCTACTTTGGGGAGAAGTGAACTTCCTAAGTCTAAAATAAAAATGAAACATCAAGATCCTTAAGTGAAAACCTTTTTAAGGCACTTTTGAATCAATTAAAAAAGAAAATATAAAGATGTGTCCTTTGGTGAAAACCTTTTTTAGGTTCTATTAGATGAAGAAGTTTACACTCCCTCATTGGAAGCCTAGGAGTACACAATTACCTATTTGTCATACAATGTTGAGATCAAGCCTAAATATCATGATGAATTTGAGTGTATGGTTCTATATAATCCACACTTAGTAGCTCATTAACCATTACCTAAAGGAAATTAGTCTAATTCTTCCTACATGGCTCCATCTAAAATTTCACATTCTAATTTTAATGATCTATTACCTTCTTTTACTACTATTTTGGATGATGATTCCACACTTTTGGTGCAAGACATGATATAGGTCAACATTAGTGCATACGATGATATGAATTTAATAAATTTTGGTGCATCCCTCACTTTAAAGGAATGTGAATTGCTCATTTCCTTTCTCATAGAGTTCATTGACATATTTACCTGGGCTTACTCTGATGTGTCAGGTTTATATCCATCATTAGTTTCTCATCACTTGGTCATACATCTAGATGCCAAACCTATTAAGTATAAGTTAATAAATATGCATTCACACACTACTCTCCTATTCAATTTTAAGCTAGAAACATTACTGGTAATAGGTCTCATCTAACCCATTCCACATATAGATTAGATTTCCAACATTATTCTTGCCAAAAAGAAACTAGTCGATATCTAAATTTATATGGGTTTTAGATATATAAATAAAGTTTATCCTAAAGATAATTTTCCATTTTTGAACATAGATATGATTGTGGATTCAATAATGGGTTATGATATATGTTATCTCTCATAGATGGATTTCATGCTATAATCAGATTAAAATTGCTCTAGAAAATCAAGATAAGATAGATTTATAACCCCTTAGGGCACATTCAATTATCAATTCATGCCATTTGGATTGAAAATTTTAAGGGCTACTTATCAATGAGCAATGATTGTAATCTTTCATGATCTCATGCATGATATTTTTGAAGACTATGTGGATGACATCTTAGGAAAATCAAAAACTCGTGCAGATAAGCTAATAGTGCTATGAATAATATTTGAATGGATTTGTGAATATAAAGTGCATCTCAACCCTAAGAAATGTGTTTTTGGGTTTATGTCTGAAAAACTTTTAGGCTTCATTATATTTTGTATAGGTATTTAATTTTATCTAACCAAATTTTAAGTAATCAATGAATGCCATCTCCTTCTAATCTAAAGTAACTATGAAATATCCAAAGAAAAATCTAAGATATTAGATGTTTCATCTCTCAACTTGTTGATCATTTTCATCCATTAAATTAATTTCTAAATAAAGGCATTAAATTTCAATGGAATGTGAAATTCCAAGAGGATTTTCAACAAATTAAGAAATATCTAACCAATCATCATGTACTTGTTCCACTTATGCCATAAAATCCTTTCTTAATGTACCTTTATACAACTGATAGTGCCATGGGAGCACTCCTTGCTCAGCATGATGATCAAGGGAAAAATACATTGTTTATTATTTGAGTATAATATTAGTGTCTTATGAATATGACTATAGTCTAATTGAAAATATATGTATTACATTGGTCTTCCCTTCTCAAAATTTTAAACATTAAATGTTGAATAACAAGACATTGTTTATTTATAAAGTGGATCCCTTGAAGTATTTTTTGGCAAAAGTAGCTCTCGTAGGTTAAATGAAAAAATGGGTCATGTTGCTACGTAAATTTTATATTGAGTACATACATCAAAAAGAATCAAAGGATAATTTCTCACTGATCAACTAGTTGAGGCACCACTACAAGACTTTGTTCATTTCATAGTGAATTTTCCTAATGAGTTTGTTATGACTCTAACTATAGACAAAGAATGGAAGCTCTATTTCAATGGTTCTTTCACATCACATGGTTTAGGAGTAGGTTTATTATTCATCATGCCATAAGTAATTCTTATTCCTAAATCTTTTTATATTAGCTTTCTATGCACACATAATATCATTGAATATGAAGCATTACTTATTAGATTGTGTCTTGTGGTACAATGAGATATTCAACACTTAAAAGTGTATGGTGATTTTAAGATAATTATCAATCAGGTCACTGATCAATATCAAACAAAGGATGAAAATATAATGCCATACAAAACTATGGTGGATACTCTCAAACTCATGTTTGAAATCATTTAGTTCAAATAGATCTCAAAAAAGAACAATAAATCAAATTATTTTATGGCTAATATTGGTTTTAATGATTGTAATTTATTCTTATGTTATAGAGTATGAGTTTCTCATCAAGAAACTTCTTATTATTTCTTACAACTATTCACATTCTAAGATTATATGTGTCATTCTTGGTCCCAATTCCCCTTGGTACCATGACATATTATCTTATCTCCATAATTATGTCCTTCTACCTAATTTATCCTGGAACCAAATAAAATCATTTATCTAAAAAACTTCATGTTACAATATAATTGGTAGCTTTCTATATTTTAGAAGCTATGATGGAACTCTATTTTTTGTTTAAATATAATATAATCTAACTTAGCACTTAGGGAAGTCTACAAATGGAATTGTGAGGCCCACACTATTAGTGAAGTTCCTTTGTACTAGTTAATATTGTAGCATAGAATTTCACACTTTGTGGGAGATTTTTTTAGGCTCTCTCACTCCCAGCTACAATATTGGAGCAACTTCAGGCTGTGGGTATCTTGTAATGAGGTTGAACCTTCAGAGAAGGCTAACTTTTTATTTGTAGATCACTTAAACTAATGTTTCTTCTTGGGAAAGAGGTAGAGAGGGAGTATAGGGTAAATAAGAGAGATAAATGGGTGATACACCAAATTTATTAACACTCACATAAGCATGAAATAAACACTAATTTAGTATAAGATAATTCTTGCTCACATAAACTCACACATTAGCTATTTTCATAAGTGTTTCATAAACTAAGATCACCAAATAATACATGAAGCAAAGAGAAATTTAAAAATTCAGAATGGAAGAACATTTCTTCACAAGGCCATCATACACAAGCTTGAGAAGCACAGTTTAGAGGTAAAAGATAGGTAAAAATTGATCCTTATTATTTCAAAAGGTCTTTCTTATAAATTTTGATAAGGTTTCTCCTTGTTAAATGAGAATATATTAAAAAAATGGGGGAGATATAGGAGAAAAGGGGAAAAAGAGACAAGAGACAAGCAAAAAGAATTAAATAAATGATATAAAACCACCATCCATGGATTCTCACCCACATTTGGCTTAATTAGAACTAATCCTTCTTCAATAAATTAAGATCCATTATCTCCAATGGTCTTCAAACCCTTTCATTGGTTGAGAAACACACTAGAAGACATAAACTTGTTGAGGATGATGATGTCATGGTCTAATAAGAAGGAAAAGTCTTCAAAGACTTTGAAAATGTATTGAATACTCCACTTGAACTCTCCAACCTCCAAATATCTCTCCCATAGACTTCTACACCCCCCTCCACTTGCTCTTCTAGAAGATGTTAGGAAAAAGGTTAGCTAACTTGGCTTTTTTTTCTTAATTAACCATAGATTTTATCTTTCATGTTTGATTTTTGACGTTCTTTTCTATTTTCAACTTGAATTTGATCCTCCAACTTGTGATAAACTTCATGATACTTGTAACTCCCATAGACCCATTGATGGAGGTCATAATCTTGAGCCACCATCAATCAACTACCCTAAAAACTACTCCCAAGGCCATTTGGCACTCTGAAGACCACTTCTAGACCTATATAAGACTTCTAGACATCTGTGGAATGTGTATGATGAAGAAAATTAATATTTGGAAAACCTTCAATACCTACAACAATGGTGTAAATCACCATTAAACCTAAAACAATCCACAAATATGTCAAAAAATAGCTTTTTTACCCTTTTGCTTAGTAAGACACCATGGAATGATGTTTTATGTCCTATTAGACCCCTTCCATGGTTTTATATCATTTATTTCATTGAAGACCTAAAAATATATGTTATTTTGAGCCATTTTGGGCCTCCTAGTCACCCAAATGTGTCATATTCTTCTACAAGATAGGTTGGTCAAGAGTTAGAGGGAGTTCTCTACACATTCTAGGTGGTTTCCAAGAAATTTTATGCCATTTGATGGATCTATGAGTCCAAAAACACAAAACTGGTTAAAAAGCTCCATTACAAGCTTTAGCAAGTTCACCTTTAAAATGATTGTTCATATAGTCAAGACACCAATTATTTACATGAATATATGGTAAATAAACCCCTTCAACATCCCTAAAAATATTGGGCTCCCATGTGGAATGTGTGAAAAGATACACATGTAAAGATGATTGCTTGCAAGGTTTGGAAGCATTGTGGACATGCTTATACTCTTAACGATTATTCATAAAATTTAGGACTTATTGGTAATCAGACTCACACCCTTGTGAAGGTAGTTTCAATCCTTGACAATCTACTAAAACATGGAAATAATCCTAGATTATGGGTGACCTAATCAATGGATTCAATCTCTAGATTGTAAGGGTTAGCTACCTTTGGTGTATCGATTAGGATCTTATTACTCTATGATACAAACTACCTAGGAAAAGGGAGAAAGAAAACTTGAAATAAAATCCTACCTAATGATGTTGATACACCTAAATGATTGGTTGATCCACTCAATTAGAGATCCTAAAAAAACACTGATTTAGCCAAGAAAAGGGATGAACTTTCAACTCTAATTGACCACTATGCATAATTATTTCATGAAAAGGTTTTATCTAGTGATCTAAGCTTGAGGGAAATGAAAGAATAGACTTGATTTAAGGCACTAACAAGCCACTTATATCCATTATAAACTCATCTAAGAGACATCAAACATAGAACATGACCTGCTTAAACTTATCAACTATGCTTACTTGACAAGAGAAATTCTATCACTTATGAAAATCACTGACATGAATATACTATACCAGCATTCTAGAAAATAAAAGTAGCCTTCTATTAATCTGAAAAAAGGTTACAAAACTTAGTCTTTGGTAGAATTTGATCTTGCCAAAAGAGTGTTACAATTCAAGGATGAAAAGCTAACTTATATAGAAAAGATAGAATAAGACAAAAGAGTGGCATTGAAAATATAAGAGAAGTCAACTCCAATTTAACTTGTGTTGTCTAGAAATTTAAAAATAAATCCCTTTGTCTTATGCTTTCATGAAAATTCCTTTTGGCATTGAAAAATGGATGGTGAGCTAATCTCCTTCATGCATGAACACCATGCTAATTTGGATGTCTAAACTCAAGTTTGAACTAACTTGAAGCTGAATTAGAACATGAAAATGTCTTCTATTACATGGAGAGCATGAGTAGATGTGACACTTGTCAATTAGTCAACTAGAGATCAAGACTAGTTAACTTCCATTGGTCTTCACTTGAACTATGAGATCATTTCAAAGGCTCAAAACAAACAAGATTACATGCATGAAATCTCTTGTTAAGATTTACAATGTTAAACTCATTGAATTCTTCATGGAAATGAGCCTCCATTTTAGAATTGAAGGTGTTGTGTTTGAAATAGTTGCATGTCTTGGATGTGTCTAATCCTATTCATGGCTATTGAAATCTCTTCCATTTTTTGGTTCTTCATCTCTATCTATTATATTCCTTTTGTTTATCTATGCATTTTCCCTAGACTTTCCTTCTACATATATTTTGTCTTCTCCCCTCAAATTAATCATCCATGGCTTTTCTTTTCCTTCAGAAATCCTTCCTCAAGCATTTGTCTTTTGTCACTTTCCCACAAACAATTTTTCCATCAGAATTGTCTCTGTTCTTTTCCTTTTGAGCTTCTCATATTACCCTTTGAACCTTCTCTTCCTTTCCTAAAGGAATTCCTTCGGATAATTTTTCCACTTTCCTGCAGATAAATTATCTACAAGAATTCAAGTCCTCAGACTTTTGAAACTGAACCCTCTTGGGATTTTTGTGAAGAACCTTCTCAAAGGGAAAGAACCCTACAAAAAAATTTAAATGGTCCTCTTCCCATTTTAAATGGTCTTTTAGCTTTTCTATAATGGACAATTCCTTGAGAAAAAATGTCTGAAGGAAATTACCCTTCATTTACTTCCTTCGGATAAAAGTCTGAAGGACTTCATTCCTTTCTGCCCTTAATATTTTTTCTCTCAAATTTTGAAAATTGACCTTCAAGTTTTAGACAAGTGCCTCTACCTCTTTGAGAAATGCCTTTTTTCAAAGGGCATATACCCTTCAAGTTTTTGCGAGTGTCCCTCGGAAATTTTGAAATGGTCCTCCTATGGAAAGAAAGAACCTTATAGCCCTTTGGACTTATTGGAAATGACCCTTAGAAACTTGAGATGGTCCTCTATCCTAGTGACCCTTCAGATAAAATTTTTGAATGATTCAAACCCTACGAAACATTAAAATGATATTTACCCCTTTGTAAAACCATAAAAAGTCCTCTTTAGAGTTTGCTCCTTTAATAGCTTGAATCAACATTTGTTCTTTCCTGTGGAGCAAAATTGTCAACATTCTAGTGACTCAATTAGGAAGCATGCCTTTTATTCTTGAGAAATTAAACCATAAACATGATATTGAACTCACAAAAATAATGGTAAACCTAGTCCAAGATTTCAAATCTCCTATGACCAAACATGAAGTAACCTTCATCCTTCAAAATAAGAAGGGAAAACACATGAAAATAAAAAAACCTAACTAATCAAAGAAAACGTAAAAACAAGCACTTATTTGAAAAAAAAAATGAAACTACTATGCTTAAACATCACTTGGAGGAAAGAAAAACAAACTAACTATGTACAAGGAGCTTTACTCTTTAGTAGAAAAGTTTTAGATGTATCTCATTGACTAGGATTGGAAGCTCCTGACTATCTGTCTTTGCAAGTTAGAAGGCATTGTGGGATTTGCAATTGAAAATTTTTTATGGGCCACTCCAAAAAGAATAAAACTTAGTGTGTCTTCCTAGTTTAGCTCTATATGCATCCCACTTGAGGACCAAATCTCCTTCCTTGAAACTTCATGAAGAAGCTCCCTTGTCAAAAGTTCTCTTTACATATGCTTGATGAATTTCCTTGGCTATCATGGACTAATTTCTTGTATCTTCCAACTCCATAAGCTTATCATACTTGATATCCATAAGCTCACTCTCTAATAATGTAAGTTGATGTATTAGTTCTAAAGCAGGAAACTCAAGAGAAATGGGTAACCTTGCTTTTCTACCATATACCAACTTATATGGAGAGTTATCTATTGATCTTTTGTAGGTAATCCTATCAACCCATAGAGATGACTTAAATTTGAGATGATATGACCTATGAATGTCTTCAATAGTCCTTCTTATGATACTCAATAGGTTATTATTCATAGATTTAACAAGGCTATTGCCTTATGGATAATAGTTTGATGAAGTGCTAAGGTAAATTCCATGTTGGATAGCCCATTGACTAATCCTAGATCCCACAAAATCCATTGCATTATTAGAAATAATAGTTGAAGGAAATACAAACCTAGTAAGTAAACCTTCATAGAAATCAAGAACATTAATTTCATTTACTTCTTTCAATGTCATTGCTTATGTCTAACATGTGAAGTAATATGTAGCAATTAGAATCCATTTATTCCCTAAACTTGAAGGAAGATTTATAAGACCAATAAAGTATAATCCCCACCAAACAAAGGGATGATCCACCATAATTATTTTAAGAGGTAAGGCTACAATTTTCACTTTTCCTACAAACATAGCACACTATTTGTACTTTCTAACCCATGCATGGCAATCACCAAATATACTAAGCCAATAGTACCCACCTCTCATGATCTTAACGGTTATAGTTCTTGTAGAAAAATATCCTACACCTTGTCCATCATGGAATTATTTTAAAAATATTTGATTTTGTCTTGGTTCTACACATATTAACAACATTCCATTGATATCTTTCTTGAATAAAACACCATCAACAAGAAAAAATGAAATTGATTACAACCTAAAATATTTTATTTTCATAGCACTGAGATGAGAGGGATAAATACCATCTTGGAGATAGCTTACCAAATCATGAAACCAACTAGAAGGTGAGGTATGACCAGTTGTAACCTCTTCATCACTTGACACCAAACCAAGATTATTATCCTCCTGCAAGTCTTGTGTTAGATGCTCACATAGTCATTTTCCTCTAATCAGCTTTGTGACCTTAATTTCCACATCATACTCCATTACCTTAGTTATCTAACTAGCTCTCTTCTCACTTATATCTTTTTTCAAAAGGAACTCCTTGATACTCATATGAGCAACCATTAGGTGTATCTTATTATTAAACAACAAGTATCTAAAATTTTTAAGAGACCTTATGACTAAAAGTACATTATTTTCAACAAAATAATACCTCATATCTTACTCCTCCAAGACTTAACTGATGAAGGTTATTGGTAAAGCCTCATGATTCTACTGCATAAGAATGTTTGAAATGGTGTCCATGTTAGCATAAGTCTATAAAATGAAATATTTTATGAAATATATATCTATAAGCATAGGAGCACTATCTATGGCCTTCTTAATATCCTAAAACCCTATTATTCCTTCTTTAGATCAGCTAAAGTTCTAATTTTTCTTTAGCATGGTTGTAGGTGGCTTAGCTAAAATGGCAAAATCTGAAATATATCTCCTTATGAAATTGATTTTCCCAAAGAAACATTGTAAAGCCTTTTTGTGCTTAGGAAAGGAGAGTGTAAGAATAGATTGAATCCTTTTATCATCTATGCTTAAACCATGCTTTGAAAAAACATGTCCAAGAAGCTTACCTTCATGAATGGAAAAAACACATTTTTGGGGATTTAGAGATACCCCAATTTGCCTACACCTTTGAAACACTTACTTGAGATGAACCATGTGATATTCTACATTATTTTAAAACACTATTATCTCATCCAAATAAACAAGTAAAATCCTATAAAGAAGGCCTTAGAATTCCATATCCATGGCTCTCTGAAAGGTTTCTCTAACATTAGATAAACTTAATGGCATATTTCTGTATGAAAATGTCCCCCACTTAGTTGTGAAGGTTGTCTTAAATTGGTCTTATTCTTTGACCAAAATCTGATTATAGACACTATATCCATCCAAAAAATAAAACCTCTCTAAACCTACAAATAGTTGTAAAATCTATTCCATTGATGGCAATAGATAGTGATCTTTAAGTGAAGCCATGTTCAAATCATGAAAATCAATAGACAAATAAATCTCACCATTATTCTTCCATACTGTAACAAGGTTTACCACCTAAATTGAGTGCTTTATTGGAAATATTATAGCTAATTCTATGATCTTGTGAAGGTCAGCTTTCATCAAAGGCTCAAGCTTAGGATTGACGGGCCATTGTCTTTGTCTTATAAGTTTAGTTTCAGCCTCTAACTCAATGGTGTGTTGAGCCAAACTTGGATCAAAAAATTTGAGATCAATATACTTCCATGAAAATATATCATAAAAAATTGTGCATAACTCAATGAAAGCTTTTTTTTGTGAAGGAGTGCATACTTTACTCAATTTCAAAATCTTACCAGCTACAATCTCTACATTAGCATATTGTTCTTCCTTTGTTGACAAGGATGAATTCTCTTTCCTTAGCTCATCATCACCACTAAAAATGTTCTCAAGTGTGCCCAATACTTTGGGTAGCTTACTTTTTTTTAGTTGCATAATTTGATCATCATACTGTTGTAAGTGCTTTGATTGATTTCTTGAAGAAAAATCAGCCTCTTCTTGTAAAAATCTCACAATTTTATTATCATCTTTGAACACCTACCAATTCTCATGATTATCTAGAATAGAAGGATTTATAACCACCTTTATATTTAACTAAATTTTTTCATTTTTTACATCATTTTGGATACTAAATTGTGCCCCAATAATAGCCAGCCTATCAGCTTGTTTATTCTCACCTCTTGGTATTGCCTGAATGTTAAAAGCTTGGAAATCTTTAGGTCCCATATTCTATGACTTTAAGACTTAAGCAACAATTTTTTTCATACATTTAAACCTCTTACTTGGTAAACCATAATTTCACTATCAAAAAAACCTATAAGGTGTTGACTTTCATCTTCCTAGCCCACTATGAACCATGAACTAGTGTTTCATACTCAGCAACATTATTTGAATAAACAAAACAAAATTTAATATAAGATAAATACCTTTTATTTCTTATAGAAACAAACATAATTCTAGCTATGGTTCCATGCTTATTCCTTGATCCATCAAATTATAATTTCCACAAACCTTCATTAGACTCATCTTCTTTGATCATGGCTAGAATTGGTGCATTATTCTCATGAAGGAAATACACACTAAATCTTTCAATTATCTTGTAAGGAGCATTATCATGAAATTTAGAATCCCACTCATCAAGAAATAAATCTATAACTCCATCCAAAGTTGATCCATTTTCTACTTCATTAGTTTCTAGTACCTCATCTGAGATGATACAATTAGTATTCATAACACTTAACATATATGGCTCCATATGAAAACATGTAATAAGTTCAAAATAAATTGTTACCTTGGTACCATACATGGTTTTGAACATCAAATAAGTCCAATCAACTGATAAATATCCCTTAATATTTTAGGTGAAGTCTCTTAAAAGGCACATAGCAAATTAAGGAGGCAAGTCTACCACAACAACATCTTACTGAATACTAACATTGGGACAAGCATGTAATTTAAATTTTAGATATTTTATGATCCCTATCATATTTTTTGGTGACCAATCCAATTTCAATACACCTTTAGTTTTTAGCTCATAAACAAGTCCAAGCTTGTCTACAATCTATTTAGGCATGACTGTACTACTAGCTCCACTATCCACCATACAATTATGAACCAAAATATCACCTACTATCAAAGAAAGGTAAAAAGGAGTTTTATTTGATTTTACCTCAATTTTTTCCACCTTTTCCATCTTATATACTTGGTGTACCTATTACTTTACTAGCTGATCTAAATTAGTTAAGACAACACCTTCTTTCTCAACCAATTTTGGAGACAATTTGAGAGTTGAAATATCTTAGATGAGCATATATTTTTGTCCTATAATGGAAAGAGATTCCCATATGATATTTTTCATGTTAGACTTCTTCATCTGGTATATTATATTGAAATGAGATCCATTAACCTTTGGTTGTACTTTCTAAAGTATTGGTTATTCACGAACTAGAGGTAGTTGATAAACCTTACCAACCTCTATAATCTAATTTTTCTATGTTGTAGGGATAGTAATTTTCTATTCTTTACTCTTAGAAACAACCCTAGGATTAATTAAAGTATTTATTACCTTTGGAGCCTCTTTAATGGCTCTTCTTTTATCTCTAGTTAAAGCTGCAACTTGACCACTTGAATTATTAGTTTCAACATTTTGAGTAAAAGAAACATGATCATCTACTTGCCAATTTACATTAATGGCATCAAGATACCCTTGAACTTGATGAGTCTCTCATTGTGATGCCAAACCTATAACTTGGTACTGACCTCCTTGAAAATAAAATTCTTCTTATGTCATTTGAGGCATAGTGATGATCTATGATACCAAGGCTTGATTTTGAGCATCATTAAGATTTTAGGGTTGCAACCTAAATCCTACATCAAGTTATTTTTATGTGGGGTGGTAAAAATAACCTTTAAAGTGGAAGGCACATTAGGAAATAGGGAAACATATGGCTTAGCTAGATTTATGGCTCCTTGTGCTTAATAAGGTGGTCTATTCTCTCTAAAACCCTGATAAGGAGGCATTTAATCTTTGAAGGGATGATAGGTGTTCTAATTTTATTATTGATAGGGCATACTAGACTTATATTGATACATTTTTAGATGTAATATTTCATTTCCAAAGGATTGTAGCAAGATTTTCAACTCTCTTATCTCACTAACTTGACTAGTAGTGGTTGTAATTTGAGCTTGAGGTGATGGAATAAGAGCTAATGATGGAATTTGAAGAATTTGGGGGACTAGTGTAGAATTTATTTCTAGAAATATAGGCATTAGAGGTCTTGGAGAAAGCTTACCAGCTTGTATCAAACTATTTTCTAGCTTTATTTCAAACTCATAAGCATCTAGCAAGGTGGTACCACCCATGGACTATATCATCACACTAATGTCAGAATTAAGGGCTTTCAAATAGTATAAAAATTCATATTCAGAGGATGGCCTTATCAACATAGGTATTATATTCCATATCTTTTAGAATCTGAGGTTAAAATTGGACATGAACTCATGAGGAGTTCTTGTTATGGCGGTTAATTGCTTAACTAAAGATAGGTGATCAGATTTACCTTCAAATTGCTTGACTAAAGTTGCACCTAATTCATCCCAAGTGGAAATAGAGTTTAGTGTAAGGTTTCTATACCATTTCAATACTTTCCCTTTGAGGGAGCCAACAAGTAATCTAATTGCAACATTATCCTCAACAACATTATGGACTGAACAAACATTAGCCACATCTTGGATATGCTTAATAGGGGTTGTTTTATTTCCTCCTAAGAAGAATGGGATGATCTTGAGGGTAAACACTAGAATGTCATCAAACTAGGCTAAATTTAGTGGTCTACCTCTATTGAATGGAGCAAACACTTGATTTCTTATGACCATTTAGATAGTGGGGTTTGTAGTGGTTAGAACAATAGTATGACTAGGAGGCAAATACTATTTTTGAGGATATAGTTTTTCCCTCCTAAATATTGATCTCTTATAATATATAAATTCAAAAGGAATACCTTTACCTATTGACCTTATGGTAAACTTTGGCATTAATGAATTTCTTGAATGATGCTATGAGATTTACAACTAGATGTTGGTACTGATGAATATCTTCTTTTGCTTAAAAACTTCTTCAGATATGCAAATAATTTCTTTGAGGTCCCACTAGGCATGCCAAAAATTGTTTTCAATCAGACTCACACCTTTTTGAAGGTATTTTTAAGCCTTCACAGTTTGCTAAAACATGGAAACAATCCTAAGTTATAGGTGACCTAATCAGTGGATTGAATCTCTAGATTGTAAGGGCTAGCTCTCTTTGGCGTATCGATTAGGATCTTACTACTCTATGATACAAACTACCTAGGAAAAGGGAAAAATAAAACTTGAAATAAAATCCTACCTAATGATGGTGATACACCTAAATGATTGGTTGATCCACTTAATTAGAGCTCCTAAGAAACATTGATTTAGATAAGAAAAGTGCTAAACTTTCAAGTCCAATTAACCACTATGCATAAGTATTTCATGAAAAGGTTTTATCTGGTGTTCAAAGATTGATTTAAATGAAATAATAGGCCTAATTTAAGACACTAACTAGCCACTTATAACCACTATAAACTCAGCCAAGAGACATCAAACATAGAACATGGCCTGCATAAACTGATCAACTATGCTGCTAGGTAAGACTCAAGACGTGACAAGGAAGAGAAATTCTATCAATTATGTAAATCATTGATATGAATACACTATACCATCATTATAGAAAATAAAAGTAGCCTTTTATTTATCTAAAAAAAAGGTTACAAAACTTAGTCTTGGCAAAATTTGATCTTGCCAAAAGAGGGATACAATTCAAGGCTAAAAATCTAACTTATATAGAAAAGATACAATAAGCCAAAAGAGTAGCACTAAAAATAGAAAATTAAACTCCAATTCAACTTGTGTTATCCAAATATTTAAAAATAAATCCCTTTGTCTTATGCTTGCATGAAAACTCTTTTTGGCATTGAAAAATGGACAGTGAGTGAATCTCCTTCATGTATGAATAACACACTAATTTAGATGTCTAAACTCAAGCTTGAATTGACTTGAAGCTAAATTGGAACATGAGAATGTATTATATTACATGGAGATCATGAGTGGAGGTGACACTTGTCAATTAGTCAACTAGAGCTCAAGACTAGTCAACTACTAATGGTCTTCATCACTTAAAATGCTAGACCATTTGATAGGCTCAGAACAAACAAGAGTGCATGTATGAAATCTCTTGTTAAGATCTCTAACATTAAACTCCTTGAATTATTCATGTAAATGAGTCTCTATTTTATAACTTAAGGTTTCATGTTTGAAATGGCTACATGTCTTGGATGTGTCTAAGCCTATTCATGGTTGTTGAAATCTCTTACATTTTTTGGTTCTTAATCTCTATCTACTATATTATTTTTGTTTGTCTATGTCTTTTCCCTATAATTTCCTTCTACCTATATTTTATCTTCTCCCCTTAGATTAATCATCCATGGCTTTTCTTTTCCTTCAGAAATCCTTCTTTGGGCATTCATCTTTTACCACTTTCCCGTGGACAAATTATCCACAAGAATTATCTCTATTCTTTTCCTTCTCTGAGCTTCCTAGATTAACCTTCAGACCTTCTCTTCTGTTTTTGAAGTAATTCCTTCAAACAATTTGTCCACTTTCCCATGGACAAATTTTTTGTGGAAATTCAAGTCCTCAAACTTTTGAAACTAAACCCTCTCGAGCTTTTGTGAAGAACCTTCCCAAAAGTAAAGAAACCTTCAATAAATTTTAAATGGTCCTCTTCCCCTTTTAAATGGTCTTTTAAATTTTTTGTAATGGACAATTCCTTCAAAAAAATTATGTAGAGGAAATTTCCCTTTGTTTACTTCCTTTGAACAAAAATTCTGAAGGAATTCATTCCTTTCTACCATTCAGATTTTTTCTCTTAGACATTGAAAATTGACCTTTGGGTTTTAGATAATTTCCTCTACCTCTTTGATAAATGCCTTATTTTGAAGGGCATATGCCCTTCAATTTTTGCAAGTGTCCCTTAACAATTTTGAAATGATCCTCCTACAAAAAGAAAGAACCTTCTAGCCCTACAGACTTATTGGAAATTTCCCTCAGAAACATGAGATGGTCCTCTATCCTAGTGACCCTTTAGATAAAAATTCAAAAGGATTTGAACCCTATGGAACTTTGAAATGATCTTTGTCCCTTTGTAAAACCATAAAAAATCCTCTTTAACATTTGCTTCTTCAACTGCTTAAATCAACATATGTTCTTTTCTATGAGGAAAAATTGTCAACAAGACCTTAACCAACCTCAATCCACAATTAATTTAAATTACATATGGTTACTCAAAACATACTGGAAGAACTTGTCCCAACTCTTCATGGTATGAAAAAAATGAGCATATCAAGATGGGCTAAAACTAGGTGTCTTAGGCCTAAAAAGCTTAAATTTATATAAATAACTAATTTGGAATTTCCCACTAATCTTCCTTGATTTAAAAAATCTTCATTACATCTGAAACACCTCATAACACCTCTATAAATTATCAAAATTCAACTTTGTCTTTTATGCCTTTAAGACTGCCTACAAGGATTTGAGCCTACCTTTAGATTTTGCATGAAGTGTAGAGTGTGAACACTCATAAAATTTGTTTAAGAGGATTAAAAAAATATTACCATTCTTCTCAAATATTTCCCTAATCTTGGAAACCTCAAACACACCTTAAAACTCCAAAAAGTGTGCCTGCGTGAATAGTGACCATTACAAGACATAGGGTGGACTGTGTATAAAAAGTGGGCAATTATACTAATAAAATGACATTAAATAGATTATTTATGGATATATTATGTCATCATTACCAATATTACCAAGTTTTAATTCATTTTAATGTGTACTTTGTCATGTAGACCTTTTTTGCCAAAAGTTACCTTGAGCTACCTACATGTTTCCTTCATGCCAAAACTTGTCTTTCTTCAAAATTTTGCATGAAAAGCCTAAATTTTATCATTAAAATAGGAAAATATATGTTTAAAACATCATATTATACCATTTTAATACCTCTATAATGTTTAAAATACTTTTTGGCATCCAGAACTGACAAAACTTCATTTGGTCTCCAATGGTTGCCTTCTTGAGTGCCTATGGATTGTCTAAGAATAGTGGTAAATTTAAATATTTATAGGAAATTTATGATGTAATTTAATGATTTTTTATGTCATGAATATCATATGTACCAAATTTTTTGCTTTGACTCAACCTGTAGATGCCCCAAAATGGCCAATTCCTCTTAGGTATTCTCCAATGTTGATCATGATTTGACATAGGGTTGACTGTACTAAAATAGTGAATATTTCACATTGTAAAAAAAATTATAAATGATTTTTAATATTTATAATAGTTCATAATTATCATCTCCACTAAATTCCATGATTAGATCTTGCATATTTTGGCCTATAATCTCTTTTTGGTAAAAGCTAATGACATGTGCCTGCATGGTCAAGATTCACAACTGAGTTTTCCTTTCCTTTGACTTGGATTGAGATAAAATAATGTGAATTTTATTTTATGTTCTCATTTATATTATTCTTTCATGTTTCCACTCTTCATTTTTTTGTCTTCAACCTCATTCCACCATGTATGGCTTAAGCTCCTTAAGGAAAATCCATGGATGCTTGTGTGCTCAATGATGTCGGTGATGTATATGAGGTGTAAGGTTGTAGATTAAATTTTTTGAGAACCTTTATCATGATTCTAATTATATCATGCCCCTTATTCTCCTTAATCATATTCTTGAAACATGAAAACCTAAAGAAATCACTGAATGACTTCATTGAATAAATGTCAATATTAAAGGCTTTCAACCACTCCTTTCATCTAGTCATACACAACTTTCCTTTTCCAAATATTATCCCCTATGATAGGGATGAAATATATATATATATATCAATTTAAAATGATCAAAATCCTATACAACATTGTTATTTGGCATCAACAAAAGGGCCTAGGACCTCTGTTTTGGTGTTTTAGGGAAATTATCCCCAAACTAAGCTCTTAAAACTTGAGCATGGTTTTTTGAACCTACAAGTTTATCCAATGTTATTTAATCTTTTAACCTCAATTCACATCTATTACAACCTCCTATATGTGCCCAAACACACTTCAACATTCATTTCTACCTTTTAAGCTTTTAATGGCCTTATGAGGCTCGTAGCCTTTTCTTTGCCATTTCCCCTTGGTTTGGTCAAATTAGGAACCTTTTTGAATATTTAATCACCTTTTCATCCACCCTCTGCATAATTTTAGGTTTGTGTCAAGTTTCATGGTAGGATTCAACTCCAAGAACACACTTCATTAAGTTCCCCTCAATTAGGCCTAATTAGGCCTTAAGCACACCCTAGGTCAAGAAACCATATTATACGGCCTATAATGAACCAAAAACCTCTTGAATAATTTATATCACCTTGAAAAACATTATATTACAAAATTTTGGCAAATTTGGAGGGTTAAAACTCTTGAAAACTTCAAACCCCTAGTTTAGGGCTTCTCTCATGCTCTTTCTGAGACTGTGTTTTGGATTGGGGGTTTAAAATGAGTTATTTGTCTCACTCAGATCTATTTTTTGATTCATTTGATAGGTATAAATCGTTAATACTTGGGATATTTTGAAAAAATCATAAAAACATAACCAAGCTCTCAAACAAAAAATAACAAAAAAGTGCCAGTTTGCTGCCCTATTTTTGCTTTGATGATGGTTCTTAAGTTCTAGTGAAATATGGAAATTGAGAGATGTTTTTGTCGATCATACATTCCCCAAAATATATTCCAAATTTCAGATCCTAACTCCTAAATAAAATACTAATTTCACCCCCTTCTCTTATGTTATTATAGGCCTCTCTTAGCTCTATAGGCTTAGTAAACTAAAAAATGGTTTTTTTGTCCTTTGTATGTATGAAACTCTTGGGAAAAGTTTTATTGAAATTTGGTAATCTACCATGATGTTCCATGCCAAATTTTATACCTTTAATTTCTATATTTGGGTGTGAAGGTCATTTAACACTCAAATCCTGTAGAATAGACTAAGTGATCACAGTGAACAAAAATGAAACTTGGAGGCCCTCAAACAATACTCTCCTCTATTCACACACCCTATTCCTTTTTCAATGATATTCCCTTATGATAGGTATAAAATATTAAAATATTTGGATGCATTAATTCTCCTTGCAACATTGTTCCATGGCATCAACAGAAGTGTGCATAGGACCTTTGTTTTTGTGTTTTAGTGAAATTGTCCTTAACATAGTCATTCAACTTTGAATATGGTTTCTTCCAAATTTCTTGGAAATTTTAGACACAAAAATTATTTCCATGCTATCTTATAGGTTCAAACATCATATCCTCTTTATTTTTAACCCACTACAAGAAAGGAAAACTTTTGTAGTTGATAAACTTGCCTATAACTCCATTGGAATTCCAACTAGCAACCTGATTGTTTGACTTATAAAGGATTAAACTAGATACTAAGGATTAATGAGTAAGATAACTTGTGTAATTTTATGTTTCATAAGTATGATGAGGTTCATTATCCCTCTAATACATGTTTCGCTCTAAAACTGATCAAATGACCATTTCACAAGGATACCAAGGAAAACATGTTTTATGCCATAAGTACCTTCCTAGATTAAATTAGTTGATGAAAACAATTTTAATAGGTCCTATTTTACCCTAAGATTACTCCTATAAAACCATTCTTTCTCATTTATTTTTTAAGTGAAGAAACAAGGGAAAACCTAGGCCATGTTTAGATGAGTAGGCCATGTAGACATCCCTAAACTATTAGAGATTATTCATAATGATGGGGAGATGAACCAAACCAAAAATGACAAAAATTAGAAGGCCATTATGGTCCCTATTATTTCCCAAAATATTCTATCCCAACTCTCTCTCTCTCTCTCTTTTAACCATACCAAATGAAAATCTGAGGCTCTCCTAGAGTTATACCAAACTACCCAAAATGGTTTTATCTTAGCATGACAAACCAGAAGTCTATCTACACAATCCAATACTTGGGAAATATTTTTTAGGATTTAAATGACCTTTCCTTCCTTCTATAAACCTTATAAAATACCTAGACATCCATTAATGGTAGAAAACATGTTTCATGCATAGTTTGTAGCTAGTAGGTTTTCCTTATCTCTACTGGTTCCTATGCTAGAATATGATTTTAGGGGCCTATGAGGGGATATTATGGACACCATTGATTCCTTAATATAATATTCGAGCCCCTACATAAAGTAAATCCTCCAAAATCCCATTCTACCAAAGCTACAAAAGGCTTGAAACTAAATTTTTTTGCTCTCAAAATCCTTCCCTCCAGTCCAAATGATCTCAAATGAACTTGAACATGTCTAAAATGGTGAAAATCTCCATATGGAGGTGAGAGGAAGTCAAAACCAATTTGACTTCCTCAAAAAGTCACTTTTTCACTTGAAATTTCTATTTTGAAGACATTTAAGTCATTTAATGCACTTTTGGGGTTATTTTGAGCATAATAACTTATCTAGGCATCATTTTTGTCTCATTAGAATATATGAGACTTTTACAAACCTTATTCATGCCCCTAGATGCTAGAACACCATGGAAACCTGCTAGATCCTTCACTTAAAGTTTTAGACCTATTTTTAGGCATTTTCCTCAAAATCACCTTAAATTTTGCTTAAAGTGTTTCAAAAGCTTACAAGTGACATGTGGTAGGGTCATGAGTTTTGTCTCATTATTCCACCATTGGATCACTAAATCAACTAGAACTATGTTTAGGTTCTCACACCACACTAGGACCTCCTAGAATATTTCACTACATCATCAATTTAGGACCACAAAGGGACTAGTCACGGGGGTACAAGGTTACTAAAAGGTCCAAGAAAGTTGCCTAATCCATCTAGGAAAAAAATTTGTATGTAAGCCAATTTTTCCCAAAATTTTTGGTGACCTCTTGGGATTGCATGCCTACTATGCAACAAATTAGTTGCCTTTTCTAATCTATTGGGTATATGGGGTCACAAATCTTTCTTTTCCAACTGATATGAAACTAATACAAGGTTACCCCTTTCCAAAAACCTCCTCTTGAAGTAACAATGACAACAAGAAATGAAAAGAACATCATGCCCAAGGCACTTAGGGAAGGGAAACACACAAGCTACTATATACAACTAACCTAAATATTTATTCTCCTCTTGGATCAAAATGAAAGGTTCTTATATCACTCCCTTCATGAAGAGGAACATGATTAAAGGCACTCTACTTGTGAAATGTTATACTTATTGAATCATGTCTCTCATGAGGGTTAACTAGAACAAACATGTCCCCAATGTAGATGTACTCTTGAGATGACTCAAAACTGATCCCATAATGATCTTCTATGTTAAAAATGTCTTGGGAAAAGGTCTCAATCTGATTTGAAAGAGTGACTACTATCTGTCCACTTGGTGTCTCTTAAAAAAAAGAGAGCATTATAATGTATTTATGACTACAACCTTGGTTTTAAAGAGCTCATTAGGTTCATAATTTGTCTTGGTAGCCATTTAATCAATTTCTTGTCTTAGGAGTGAAGGTTGGGTGTCCATGTTTTCATAAAATGACTCTAGATCATCCCAAAAAGTAGCTTCCTCTTGGTCACTTGGGATAATGTCAACCTTAACACCATTCTTGCTCTACTCACCTTGGAAAAAGCCACATGGAAGCTCATCAACCTATCTAAGGTTCAAAATGTAATATTATTGTGGTTCTCGATCTGACCACTCTCCTTTGTTCTTGAAAACATTAGTACCACATTCAATGTAAAATTCATCTTGAGATAGGTCAACATCTATAACCTAATTTGCAAGTTCATTTTCATGCTCTGAAGGAGATATAAGCTAGTTTAGAACCTCTACCTAGTCCATGAATTCATGGTACAACTATTGACATACTTCATTCTGATCCTCTTTTTCATTTATGTAAAATATACATTCAATATTTCACTCAAGGTCATTTTTATATTCAACTTGAGGATTGTCCTCCTCAAGCTCTAGTTCATTATTGTCAAAGCCATGCCAAGAAGGTTGGTCCAAACCTAATTTTTCCTCTTCTAAATGAATTGGGTTGCCTATCAAGATTTCTTCCTCATACACACTTACCTCATTTTATCAAGACTCGCTTGAGACTACAAACTCTTCCTCTATCATTTGTAAAATAGGTTCTTTCTCCAAGAGGGATATGGTGGGAGGGGGAAAAAGTTCACCTTGCTTACAGCTTAAGAGAGTATCCTTCTAACTAGGTACCTTGAGTGGTCTCTTTGGTGGATCTTGAAGGAGGGAGAAAGATTCTTATAAATCTTATAGGTCAAACTCATTGAGTTGAGCTAACACCTCTTTGTAACTTTCTTCAACCACTAACTCCTCTTGAACTTGTTCTTGGACCTAGACCACCATAATTGACACCTCTTCTTTATTTTCTATGCCTTTCTAAACTAATTTCCATGATGGAAATATGTAGGGAGCAACCACATTTTCCTTTTTTTGAATGGGTATAGTAGAGGATGGTTTCACAAAAGAGGGCATGACATAATTAGGGTCTAAGGTATGAGAGGAGAACCATGGAGAGATGTTTTCAAATCTTGAGTGGGAATGGGTGTAGTGGTAGGAGAGGATAAACTAATTAGTTTGGGTTTGGCATACTCATCCTCCAAATGAGTCAACATCTCCTCTATCGAGAGTATCCATTCCTTCATCTCTTACTTCTCAATGTGTGGATAGTCACCTTCTTCAATGGATGTTTGTACACTCCAAAGCTTATGCAAGAAGTTCCTTATCCCATCCATGACATGAATGGGGAATTCTTGTCAAAGTCTAACATCCTTATTAATTTTCATGATTATTCTCCCTTGGTTTAATATTTCTTCTCTAATTCTTAACAAGGATGGACCTTGACAAGGTTGACTAGGGGGCTGATTTGAAACCCTTGGAGGCTGAGATTAAGGCTCTTAGAGGGGAGAGGACACATAGGACTGATTTCATTGAGTTTGTTGATCTTCATAAGATATCAACACACTTTTTGAATTTTGGACCATGCTTCTCAACCATACCTTATTCTCCCTCTCATAAACTACCCATTTTTCATCCTCATAAACTAACCACCTATTCTTGACCAACTGAAGAGAACTCCTTGCCTCTTTTAGAACATAAATAGGGATGACTGAAGAAAGTTCTAAACCCCTAGCAATCTCCCTTATCAACTCAATATAATCTAATAATGCTTGCTCAAATCTTAACAAGGATGTAATAGGATAGATATCGTCTTGAAAAAGGGAATTAGAGGACTGATTTGAATTCATAGTAGGTTGATCTTGGTCACAAAAAGGGGTGGGATGATTTTAAAGGCCATAGTAGGGCTGATAGGTTGTTTGAGGGAAACTTGGGGGGAATACATAAACATTGTTATCTTGATAAGTGTGATGTTGAGGTAGAGAAAAAGCATACTAATCAAAATATGGTTGATTATACATACTAAATAATGATGATTAGGAAATTAGGCTACTCATACCAGTTGAATACTTGGAGTCACCATTAGTGTTTGCACACATGCCTCCAAATGTTGATTGGATGAAGAGAACACCAAAACTCTTCATTTAGTGAATAATGTAGTCACATCAGGCATGCTATAAACTATTTTATCATATAATTTTATCCTTGTGGGTGAGTTTTTTAGGCTCTCTCACTCCCAACTACAATATTATAGAAACCTCAGACTATGGGTATCATGTAGTGAAGTTGAACCTCTAGAAAAAGCTCACTTCCTCTTCATAGATCACCTAAAGTAATGTTTTTGCTTGAAAAAGAGGTAGAGAGGGAGTATAGGTTAACTAAGAGAGTTAAATGGGTGATACACAAAATTTATTGATACTCACATAAGCATGAAATAAACACTAATTCAACATAAGATAATTCTTTCTCACATAACCTCACACACTAGCTAATTTGCTTAAGTGTTTCGTAAACTAAGCTCACCAAATAATAGATGAAACAAAGAGGAATTTCAAAATTCACACCAAGCATCCATTAATGGTGGAAATATCTCAATTTCAAACCTACAACTAGCTTGAAAACACCTAAAAATATGTAATAAAGAAGGACAATGGACATGGAAGAACACTTCTTCATAAGGCCATCATGCACAAGCTTGATAAACATAGTTTATAGGCTAGATATAGGTAAAAATTGATCTTTATTTCTTCAAAAGGTTATTATTACAAATATATATAGGGTTTCTCCTTGTCAAATGAGAATATATTATAAAAATAGGGGAGAAAAGGGAGATATAGGAGAAAAGGGGAAAAGAGAGATAAGAGACAAGCAAATAGAATTCAATAAATGAGATCCAACCACCCTCCATGGATTCTCACCCACATTTGGGTTAATTAAAACTAATACTTCTTCAACAAATTAACCTCCATTAGCTCCAATAGTCTTCAAACCTTCTCATTGGTTGAGAAACACATTAGAAGATAGAAACTTGTTAAGGATGATGATGTCATGATCCACTAAGAAGGAAAAGTATTCAAAGACTTTGAAAATGTATTGAATGTTATAATTTCACTCTCCAACCTCCAAATATCTCTCTCATATACTTCTACACCCCCCTCCACTTGCTCTTCTAGAAGATGTTAGGTAAAAGGTTAGCTAACTTGCCATTTTGTGCTTAACTGGCCATAGAGGTTATCTTTCATATTTGATTTTTGAGGTTATTTTCTATTTTCAACCTGAATTTCATCCTCTAACATGTAATAAACTCCATGATACCTACAACTCCCATAGACCCAATTGATGGAGGTCACAAGCTTGAGCTACCCTCAACTAGCTACCTTGAAAACTGCTCCCAAGGTCATTTGGCACCCTGAACACCACTTCTGGACCTATATAAGACTTATAAACATATATGGAATGTGTATGATGAAGAAAATGAATAGTTTAAAAACCTTAAATACCTATAAAAATGGTGGCAATCACCATTAAACCTACAACAATGCATAAATATGTCAAAAATTGGGTTTTTGACCCTTTTGCTCAGCAAGACACCATGAAAACTCTTGTGAAGAGCTCCAAATTGCATGGAATGATGTTTTATGTCATATTATACCCCTTCCATGGTTTTATACTATTTATTTCTTTGAAAACCTACAAAAATATGCAATTTAGAACCATTTTGGGTCTCTTAAGCACCCAAACATGCCATATTCTTCTAAAATATAGGTTGGTCAAGAGAAATATGGAGTCTTCTACACATTTTAGGTGGTTTCCAAGTAATTATAGGCCATTTTATGGACCTATGAGTCACAAAACACAAAATTGGTCAAAAATCTCCATTGTAAGCTTCTACAAGTTCACTTTCAAGATGATTGTTCATATAGTGAAGACACCAATTATTTCCATGTATATATGTTACATAGACCCCTTCAATACCCCTAAAAATATTAGGCTCCCATGTAGAAGGTGTGAAAAGATACACACATAAAGATGATTGCTTACAAGATTTGAAAGCATTTTAGACATGCTTACACTCTTAACAATTATTCATAAAACACAATACCTTAACCAACCTTAATCCATAATTAATTTCAATTACATAGGGTTATTCAAAACATACTAGAATAACTTATCCCAACTCTTCATGGTATGAAAAAAATGAGCATCTAAAGATGGGCTAAAACTTGGTATCTTAGGACTAAAAATATTGAATTTATCCAAATGACCAATTTGAACTTTTTCATTGATATTTCTTGATTTAAAACATCTTCATGACATCTAAAACACTTAATAACACCTCTTTTAATTATCAAAACTGAACTTTACTTTTTATGCCTTTGACACTACCTACAAGGATTTGATCTTACCTTCAAAGTTAGCATGAATTTTAGAGTTTTAAAACTCTTTAAATGTTTTTAAGAGGATTAAAACTATCCTAAAATTCTTCTCAAATATTCCCCTAATCTTTAAAACCTTAAACACACCTTAAAACTTCAAAAAGTGTGTCTGCATGAATAGTGACCATTGCAAGACATAAGGTGGATTGTGTATAAACAATGGAAATTTCCACTAATCACGTGACCTTACATAGATTATGGATGGATATAATAGGTCATTATTACCAATCTTGCCAATTTTTAATTCATTTTATGTGTACTTTGTCATGGAGACCCATTTTACCAAAAGTAACGTTGAGTTGCCTGCATGTTTCCTTCATACCAAAACTTGTTTTTCTTCAAATGTTTTCATAAAACCCATGAATGTGATAAATATCATAGGACAATATATATTTACAATATCATATTATACCATTTTAAGACCTCTTCAAGGCTTAAACTACTTCTTGGCATCCAGAACTGATAAAACTTCATTTGGTCTCCAATAGCTACCTTCATGAGTGCATGTGGACTGTGTAAGAACATTAGGAACTTTAACTCTTGATAGTACATTTATGATGGAATTTTATTATTTTTTATGTCATGGATACCATATTTACCAAATTTTGTGCTTTGACTCAACCTTTAGATGCCCTAAAATGGTCAATTCCTCCAAGGTATGCTCCAATGTTGACCTTGATTTGACATAGGGTTGACTATACTAAAATATAAAATAGTTTTAATTATTAAAAAAATTAAAAATTATTTTTAATAGTCATAACAGGTCATAATTATCCTCTCCACAAAATTTTATGATTAAATCTTACATATTTTGGCTTGTAGGCCCATTTTGGCAAAAGTTAGTGACATGTTCCTGCATGGTCAAAATTCACAACTGAGTTTTCACTTCCTTTGACTTGGATTGAGATAAAATATGGTGAATTTTATTTTAAATTGTCATGTATATTCTCCTTAAACTTTTCCATTCTTCATTTTTTTTCCTTCAACCTCATTCCACCATGTATGGCTTAAGCTCCTCAAGGAAAATCCATGGATGCATGTAAGCTCAGTGAGTTAGGTGATGGATATGAGGTGTATTGATGTACATTGAATTTTTTTAAAACATTTATCATTAATATAATGATCTCATTCCCCTTGTTCCCCTTAATCATCTTCTTGGAACATGAAAACCTGTAGAAATCATTGAATGACTTCATTAAATAAATGTCGATATTGAAGGTCTTCAACCACTCCTTTCCTCTAGTCATAAACCACTTTCCTTTTCTAGGTATTTTCCCCTATGATATTTCTGAAATATATATTCATTTAAACTGATCAAAAACCTATGTAGCATTGTTATTTGGCATCAACAAGAGGGCTTGGGGCCTTTGTTTTGGTATTTTAGGGAAATTATCCCCAAACTGGGCTCTTCAAACTTGAGCATGGTTTCTTAAAATTGGAATTTTCTCCAATATTAGTTACTATTTTAACCTTAATTAACATATATTCCAACCTCCTATATGTTCCTAAACACACTTCGACATTCATTTCTACCTTTTAAGTTTTTAATGGCCTTATAAGGCTTATAGCCTTTTCTTTGTCATTTCTCCTTGGTTTGGTCAAACTATGCACCCTTTAAAATATTTAATGACCTATACATCCATCATCTACCTCCTTTGAGGTGTGTGTCAAGTTTCATTTTCAAATTCAACTGCAAGACCACACTTCCTTCATTAAACTCCTCTCAATTAGGCTTGGTTACGCCTTAAGCACACCCTACGTCTAGAAACCATACCATACAACCTCCAATCAACCCAAAACCTCTTTAATCATTTATATAACCTTAAAAAACATTATATTTCAAAATTTTGGCAAATTTGGAGGGTTAAAACTCTTGAAAACTACAAAACACTAGTTTAGGGCTTCTCTCATGCTCTTTCTGAGCCCCTATTTTGGATTGGGGGTTTAAATGAGTTCTATGCCTCACCTAGATATCTTTTTTGATTAATTTCATAGTTATAAATGGGGTAGACCTGAAAGAGTTATAAAATATCATATAAACATCACCAAGCTCTCAAACAAAAAATAACAAAAAAGTGTCAGCTTGCTGCCCTATTTTTACTTTGATAATGGTTCTTGAGTTCTAGGGGTGAACTAGGGAAACTGAGAGATATTTTTTTGGATCATCCATTCCCCCAACTATCCTAAAAATTTCAGTTCCTAAATCCCAATAAAAGCACTACTTTCACCCCCTTCTCTTTTGGCATTCTAGGCTTCTCTTAGCTCTCTAGGCCTAAAAAACTAAAAAAATAATTTTTTTTCCTTTGCATGTATGAAAACTATTAGGACAAGTTTTATTCACCTTGTGAAATGTACCATGATGTCCCATTACAAATTATATACCTTTCATTTTTATCTTGTGGTGTGAATATCATTTAACACTCAAATCATATAGAATACACTGAGTGATCATAGTGAACAAAAGTAAAACTTAGAGGCCCTCAAACAATACTCTCCTCTATTCACACACCCCATTCCTTTTCTAAGGATTTTCCCCTATGATAGGTATACAATATATAAACATTTGGATGCATCAAATCTCATTGAAACATTGTTCCATGGCATCAACAAAAGTGCTTGGGACCTCTATTTTTTGTGTGTTAGGGAAATTGTCCTTAACACAGTCATTTAACTTTGAAGATGGTTTATTCCATCTTTATTAGAAATTTTAGACTCAAACATGATTACCATGGTATATTATAGGTTCAAACATCATATCCTCTTTATTTTTAACCCACTGCAAGAAAGGAAAACTTTTGTAGTTGATAAACTTGCTTGCAACTCCATTGGAGCTCCAACTAGCAACTTGATTGTTGGCCTATAAAGGTTTTAATGAGATACTAATTATTTATGAGAAATATAACTTGTGTAATTCTATTCTTCATAAGGATGATGAGGTACGCTATCCCTCTGACACATGTTCCTCTCTAAAAATGATCAAATGACCATTTCACAAGGATAGCAAGAAAAACCTATTTTACGCCATAAGCACCTTCTTGGAATGAATTAGATAATGAAACAAATTTTAATAGGTCATATTTGACCCTAAAATGACTCCTATAAAACCATTCTTTCTCATTTAATTTTGAAGTGAAGAAACAAGAGAAAACCTAGGCCCTATTTGGATGAGTTGGCCATTTATACACCCCTATATTATTAGTGATTATTCATAAATATGGGGAGATTAACTAGACCACAAATTCCACAAAGTGAAAGGAAATTAGGGACCCTATTAATTCACAAAATATTCTATCCCAAATCTCTCTCTCCTAATTGTATCAAGTGAAAATTTGAGGTTGTCATAGAGCTATCCCAAATTGCCCAAAATGGTTTTTCCTTAGCCTGAAGAACCAAAAATATGCCTATAAAATCCAAAACTTGGGCAAGATTTTTTAGGATTTAAATTACCTTTCCTTCCTACTATAAACCTTCTGAAATACCTAGACCTCCATTAATGACAAAAAACCTATTTCATGCAAAGTTGGTAGCCAATAGGCTTTTCTTACCTTTACTAGTTCCTATGTTGGAATATGATTTTAAGGGATCATGAGGGGATATTATGCACACCATGTATAAATCCATATGATAGCTAATCCCTTGCATAAATCAAATCCTCTAAAAACCTATTTTGCCAAAGCTCCAAAAGGCTCTAAATTACATCATTTTGCTCTCAAACTCCTTCCCTCCACTCTAAATGATCTCAAATGACCTTTAACATGTCTAAAAGGGTGAAAATTGCCATATGGAGGTGGGAGGAAGTCAAAAAAAATTTGAATTCCTCAAAAAGTCACTTTTTCACTTGAAATTTTTATTTTAAGTACACTTAAGTCATCTAATGCACTTTTGGGGTTATTTTAAGCATAATAGCTTTTCTAGGCCTCATTTTTGGCTCATTAGAATCTATGAGAATTTTTGAAAACCTATTTCATACCCTTGGATGCTCAAACACTATGGAAACCTATTATATCCTTTACTTACAATTCTAGACCTATTTCTAGGCTTTTTCCTCAAAATCACCAAAATCACCTTAAAACTTGCAAGTGACATGTGGTAGGGTTATGAGGTTTGTATCCTTCTTCCACCATTGGATCACTCAATCAACCATAACTCTACTTATCTTATCACACCATACCAAGACCTCTTAGAATATTGCACTACATCATTAATTTAGGACCATAAAGGGACCAATCATGGGGGTAGAAGGTTACTGAAAGGTCCAAGAGAGTTGACTAATCCATCTAGGAAAAAGTTTCACATGTAGGCCAATTTTGGCCAATAGTTACTAATGGTATACCATTTAAGTATATGAATGTGTGTATGTTAATGAATGTATACCATGTCAAAAACATGATGAGCTCATTCATGCTCTAGAATAGGCACTACAACTATTCACAACTCCTTTGTTATTTTCAAAATTGGGGTCCGATCTCATTGGCAAGATTAACCCTACTTATTTATATGGTCATAAACATATCCTTACTTCTACCAAGTATTTTACCAAATGGGTAGAGAAAATTCCTCTTAGCTATATAACCAATAAGTAGATTTCAAAATTTATTCTAAATCATATCATTTATAGTTATACTAGTAGAATTTGGCAAATAAATGACTACGTGACTAAAACTTTTAGTCACAACAACTAAAAATGACTAAATTCTACTAATTTTTTTTAACACGGCTATAAATTATTAATTTGATCATTAGGTAAAAAACACAACTAAATAATTAGTCACATAAATAAAAATGACTAAATAATTTGTCACACATAAAAATTAGACAATATGATATTAAAGTGGGTAATTAAAAAAAATTGAATTAGGAAATTATTGGTGAGAGTGGGTTGTATTGTATGAGTAGGATTAGTAGTGAATTGGGATATTTTATGGTGGGAGTGGGGAGTATAGTAGAGTGTATAATTTGTCAAAGGTAATTTAATGGGGGAGTGGGGAGTACAATTGGCATTATTTGTACAATGCACCTCTACAAATAGAAGGAGGTTTTGTTAATTATTAATGGAGTTAGAGCCGACCAGAGAGGGTTTGTGTGCCAATTTTATGGCATGAGGTGTTTTGGGTTTTAGTATATAAGTATAGTAGCTACTTGCATGGGTGATAAGGCTTATTTGGAGAGGACCTGGAGACTTTTGAAAAGGTGTACAAGGAATTCAGAGTTTGATGCAATGAATTTGAAGTCAACAAGGCCCTCTACAAAGAATTTGAATTTGGGGATGCCCTCTACAATGAATTAAGATATAATTCAAAACCCTCATTACATTAAACACAAAATCTATATGTTTTTGATTGGTAATGGTATCTAGCTAAGAGAACAAAATTGGTGTATTATAAGAGATGAGTTACATAAATAGGAGGGTATCTTGTCATAATACATTGACTACCATGTAACAATTTGGAGTTTTTGAGATTGTGAAATAATTGTATACTTTTATTCATTACATAATCAATACAATGTAGTGACCATATCTTGAAGTTATCTATTTGTGTTCCATGTTATCATATATGGGTATGTTATTAATTTCTAATTTTGTAACCAATTCACCAACCTAATCCCTGAGACTCTTTTTCACTAAGTTTTCATGGCATGGGTAGTGCATGTACATCATAATTAGTTTGTTATTGGTTGGTGTAACTTATAGTAGTTACATAGACAATTGAGTACCAGAACCATATAGTTAATTCTAATTTTAGTAGAATATTTTTTCATTAGTTTCCTCTACACATTTTGGAGCATATAGAAATTGAACTTGTAACATGTATCTAAATTTCAATTCCTTTGATCACTTTTCCATTAAACCATGGGCTCAGGGTAACATTGTGTGAAAGCCTAATCTATTAATTGCATGGAATCCTAGAATATGGTTTTATATGGCATAGTTGAAAGTTATGCTAGTTCATTAAATCGATGTGGTCACTAAGCTATTTTAATTGATACTATATATCCACACATGGGAGTATATCAATTGTTATAATAAGTCATCTTATCTCAACATGTTAATAATTAATGTTACTAAGTAATGCTCAAAGTTACAACAAATAATTTATTACCCTATTTGTTAGTGTTTGTATATTCATTAACATTGACAATATTAACATATGCTTAAATAATTTTGGTTCATCAATAGAAAAAGTATAAATTATATGTTCCATTGCTAAAGCATTTATTTAATTATCATCTAGACAAGGAAGGCCCTCAATAAAACATGGATAAAAATAACATTTGTTTATCTACAGTCATCACAGTCTTCTTTTATGCACATTGAAGATGACATGTAAATTGAACATAAGTCTACATGATCAACAAGATTTTTATAATTACAACATGATCCTATAAATGCAAAAAAATAGTATACGAACACCCCAAAGTTTCTTTATATTTGTGTATTACAATTTGATCATTACTATTTTTGTTTTTTAACTACAATGTATATTTTGTATATTAGAAATACAAATAGCGATGTGCCAGTAATAAATAGTTTACAACATATACTTTTAATCTCTACCTATTACACATGGGAAAAAAAAGAGGGTAGAATAGTTGCTATGTTTCCTGCTAATTAGGCATTGATAGCTAAGAATCCTGTAAGTAAAAAATACATAAAATTGACCAAAGAGATTTATGTAGAGGTAGAACATCTAATTTTGTAGAGTGATGTCCAACTATATTTCTTGAATTTGAATTGCTACAGAGTGATCTATATCTTTTAGAGTGCTCTATATCCTTATTTTCTGAAGTGCTCTAAATTGTGGGTAAGTTTTAAAGAGTGTTGAAGAGAATGTGTCACACATACATCACACTTCATATAATCAAACTAATAATGAAATCAACTCACACAACACACTTTAATCTAAGAAGGGTTAGGATCTTCTCTACAAATCCTTTCGAAGGGGCCCTCCTCATTCATAACTAAGTTCCAATCCTTCTTTGAGAGACTTACAAAAGCTTGTTACAAAATCAGCCTTTTCATTACTCAAATTTGTAACAATAAAAGATCGTTACAGTAGATTAAAATATTTCAAAAATTAGAATGCAATTACTTTCTACAATACCATCATCATTAATCTAATCTAGGTTCTACCATTAAATACATAAGGCATTTTATTATCTCCAACCAAAAACATTAAACTAGGAAAGGTATAAATACTTTACAACTAACCCAGTCATCCTTCAAGTGGTTAGTAACTTAAAGTTACTTGTTTTAATCCCTGATTGGTTAAAGGACAATATATTTTGTTTTCCTATTTTGCTTCTTTTTCTCCTTTCCATTGTCCTTAACTTATTCATCTTTTAGAAACATATCTAAGTTTCTATGCATGTGAGGGATCTATATAGTTTTATGGAGGATCCTCTTCAATCATTTATTTTGTTTCTAAAATATTTGGATGTGTCCTTAAAAACTAATTACTTATTATCATAGAAATAGTTGGTTCTGTGTAATGGTTACGAGCTCCTATAGGTGAAAGTTTGTAGTTGTTATGGGCAACCTGTAGTTGTTACGGGCAACCTATAAGTGAAAATATTATAGCTTGTAAGTTGCTACAAGAAACATGTAAGTGAAAGCCTATAGTTTTTATAGGCAACCTATAGGTGGAAACCTGTAGGTTGGCAGTTGTTATGGGCTAGAAACCCTTTTTGCTTTGGGCTTATATATAAGTTTTGTGATTAAGTAATATTCCTACAGTCTTATTATACCCTTCAAACATTTATATAATAAGGTTACACAAGTATAATCTAATCATATAAAAAACATCATTAATCCATAACATAAAGTATGTATTAATGCATACAATAATCATTAATTCATTCATTTACATGAGTCATGAATAGTTCTAGGGATTCATATAGGAAATATATATATAATTGGGTATGGATGAGGCTATGAATAGAATAATTAGTCACCTCATCACACCCCCTACTTAACCTCTTACTTGTCCTCAAGTAATCCTTCTTTGCATTTCAAATCCATAATATTTCCTAAAATCTAAGGGTTTAGTATAGGTCATCCCTTCAAAGATATAAAAAACTTTAGCATCATCTATGCATTTTCAACTTTTCTTTTCTGCCTCTCTATTAGCTAGCACATTCCCTTCCCAATCAAGAATTGGGAACCAAAACATGGGTGGATGAAATATCAACCCCAACCAACTTATCCTTCTTTTCCTAACAATATCAATATACATATATACTTAATGTATTGCCTCTCTAAGGTTCTAAAGGGAATAAAGTTCTTTTCATTTAAGGGTATCTGAAAACTCTACCCATCTATGTAAATAGGAAATAAAAATTTATTTTCTATCTCCCTCTATGAGGCTCAATTAATTATTTTGGACCTTTACTTGTTTACTTGTGACCCTTGCTCATGGAGTATCTACATTCATAAAATCAATCCCTTCCACTATTATAACTTCTAAATCAGTAGATTCACCCTTAATCATTAGGGTAGCCTCTTTTTCTTTTAGAGATAGATGAGTCATATGTTTCCCCTATTTAAATTAACCAATGGTTTCTAATTGATGATGTAAGAAGTCCAGGATGGTTGTATGTCATTCAAATAAAGTCTCATTCAAAACAAAAATTTATGGAAGTTGTCGATATAATGCTTGATGGGAAATATGTTAATTTACAAAAAATATTTGAAGAAGTGGACGAAGATGATGATGGAGTGTTTGAAGAAGATATTTTGATTACCAATGAATATATTGGGAGAGATAATGTATTACATGTCATAGATGAGGATGAGGAATAAAATCAATCAGATACAGACATGAATGATCAAGATTATGATCTTACTAGCAATGTAGATGATTATGATGATGTTTTGCCACCTTAACTAGCCTATCACATTAACTTGTTAGCTTGTCACCTAAACTTTGGTTATATGTATGGTTTAATTTATTATTTAATGTAATAAAGATCTGATTATAGGTGTGCTTATTCATTATTATTTTATTGATAAATTTCTAAATGTAATCATCATTATTCTACTGGTAAGTTGTATACAAAACTTGAGATATTCACTACTAATTTGAAGTGCTTTAGGTTAAATCATTCTTCTTAGTTTTCTTAATTTGGTTAAAATTAATTTTGTTTAGTTAGAATATAATTTCTTATGTGTCCTATATGTTTTCTAGATGCTAGACTTTTCTAACTTCTCTAGAACTATTAGATATGAAAATAAGGAAGCAAGATCTAAAGATATCAAATAATACAACAAGATACTTGTGAAAGTAAACAACTCTTTAAAATCTTGGCAATAAATTATAGTCATTTCTCTTATATTTGGATAGCTTTAGTTTGTAATATATCTTCTAGCCTCCACATGCATTGAATATGTTTATGTGAAAGAAATAATAATGAACATTTGTGATTTAATAATACTTATAGATATCTTAACATTAGGTGAACAAAATATTTAACCTATACTATCAAACAATTTGTGTAAAAAGACAAGTATAATTCCCTGTCATGCTCCCCCTTATTGTTATGCTCCCCCTAACTTTAGTACTGTCATGTTATTCTAGATCATACTATGTTTTACTACTTTAATTCTCCCCCTTTGACATTAATGGTAAAGGTGTTGGTCAATTAATCCCCTAACTTAAAATCTCCTCATAAACTTGTAGTACAAGAACTTTACAATACTATAACTAAAACAAGAGGTCAATGATGAATTATAAAATCAAAATACTTGAGGTACAAGGGTTCTATACTTAGGCAAAATTTTGAAAAATGATAACCCCTATGTTAGAATCTCCAAAATTTGTCTAGTTTCATTATCATAAATAGCCTTGAGCCTAATGATTAAAGCCCTATTTGTTATGCTAAAAGTATATATACCTAAATAATCCACCTCATTACAAACAAAGAAATGATCTCTTAGGTCTGATTGACATTGAAAACTGAAACTAAGAGATTGGAAAAGTAAAAAATCGTTTAATCTTTTCATTATAATGATATCTAAAATAATACATTCATAATATACCCCTATATTCCCACCTAAAATACATGAAAAAATCTAATACCTCACTACTGTAGCAATCAACAAAGGTTTGCATAGGATGGAAAGACATTTAGGTCAATGTATAAATGCTTACCGCAATACCGTGGCAACCAAATATGAATAGTGTGGGGTGCCAATGAGAACATGATAACAACTAATGTAAACTATAGCCCCATAAGGGGTAAATAGTGACAATGTGGTATGGTGGTGAATAATCAATCAATCACTAGAATTAACCTGACATCCAATGAGAGTCTAAAGGGATGTGTGTGAAGTGGTGGTATGAGACTATCTGACATATTATCCCATAGCAAGTAAATTAAAAGTGTGTGGTATAGTAGGGAGACTAAAATGCTAACTCTACCATACCACTACCCTCATAATGGTCTTGATATGATAGAGTGGTACTATAGTATAAGCTATCAAAGTATTTAAATCATCAGTGGTAATGATTACACCTCTAAATATGAACCATTTGATTTCCCAAGGTCATAGGCATAGGCATGTATTCAAACTCAAAATATGGATAGATTATGAAATATTTTGCATGAATTGACATTAATAGAGAGGTGACTGAGCTCAGTAGCAAATATACTTGGGAGTCAATGCCATTTTTACAATCATTCACATATCTTAGTGTACCAGAGGCAAAGGAGTTCAAGGAGGAAGACTCTACAACTATTATTTCACCAAGTAAGTTCATAGAAACCCTCTGCAGCAAGTGTATAAGAACTAAATTTGCTTAATTATACAAGTAGACACTTAAGATTAAATTCTTCATCATGCCACCCAAAAGAAGTGAACATGTGAGTAAGAAGGAAGAAGCCACAACCTCTAAAACAAAAAAGAGAAAATTACAATAGTCCATACTTGATGTGTTACCTAATTCAACAAACAAGGGATTTAAAAAGGTGTTTAAATATGTAGCTCATGGATGTAGAGACCCAATTATTCCTATCTTAGGGTGGGATTCATTTTGGTACTTCTATGATAATATGAATCGTAAGATTCTGGTTTCAAATCCTTGGGACTTAGACTTGACCAAACTAATAGTCCCAAACATATTCATAGATGTTGAGTTTATCAAAGTACTCACACAACATTACCACCTAGCTACTAGGATTGTAAGAATGCCATATGGCTCACCATTAGTAGTATTGACTAAAGTAGCAATCGTAGAGTGTTTCATGTTGAATATGCAAGCCATTACCAAGATTGACCTAGATAAAAGTGAGGAAGACTATATGAGATTGATAAAAACATATAAGAGTGATTAACTTCCTTTGCACATGAAAAGGGGTGCAAATAATAAAAGGATACCTATTTCACCTTCTAATAATTAGCCATTTTTCATGGAAGATTTTTAACTCTTTTAAAATAACTTATTTTGATTTGTGCCAAGTGATTAGGATTTATGCTCAAGAGAAGATGCCAATCAGTCTCATGATGATGGAAATGAGGATTTAAAACCCTAAAGTGAATGTTGAGTATGAATTTGCTACTCTAATTAAGAAAGGGATACATGAGGGATTCTTACAAGTGAAAGAAAACCTAGCCCCTATCACTTTTAGAAATAATTTGTTGTTGTATCATTTAATATTGTATTAGAACAAAGATAAATTGACTAAGAGTATGTGTTTAGGGATGACTAACCAACAAGGAAATAGGTTACCTAGGCAACATTAGTGTTACATCTAGGATAGTAGATGTAGGAATAATGATTATGTGACATTTCATCATGATTTTGTAGTAAGGGTCATGGCTACTCTAGGTCACATTTCACCAAGATTTCCCATTCAAATCATAGAATTATTAATACCCTTAGCATTGAAGCTAGAATAGGGACATAACCATAATTTTGGTGATTGGTTCTTTCTAGCAGACCAAATAGTGATAAGAGTTTATGGGTGTCCTCAAGCCCCACATATTCTACCTAAGTTTGTTTCCCTTCAAATTGAATTTTTGGAATTTATGTGGAAAATGATATGGATGAAGCAAGTTGTTATGAAGAGGCAAAAAAAGGAGACATTCTTGCCTAACTTAACTATATGTGGATAATTGTCCATTGGTTCTGATACTCTAAAAGAGATAAAAAGTTATTTTTCTTTAAAGTCAAGAGGGGAAAGGATCTTTAACCCTCAAGGATATATAAACTATTTAAGGAAAACACTACTCACTAGAGATGGGATTACTCATTAGGTCAATTATGAAGAATATGTGATAAGAAATTAGCTTACCCTTCATGAAGTGTTTCAGAGGAAAAGGAAATGGGAAATCATAAAAAGATTTAATGAAGAGAAGAAAAGAAACACTAAATTCCTAGGTTTTTATGTGGAAGAAGGGGATCTTATTAAGAGGATAAATTTGACAATTGATAACTTTGAAAGGTTGTATATTCAGATGAAAAGGAACCTGAGGGGAAGTCTCCAAAACCCACCAAGTTTCCCATCAAGAGGCTACGTGGTGTTGCGATTGTAAAACCCCTTCTAGAAATTATTACAATATAATTAGAATCACGTCTAGAGAAATTGAAGCCTAAGAAGTAAAAAGAAGAAGAAATACCCCACTTAGTGGCATCTGAAGTAAGTGAAGAGGTGGGGCGTACAGAGGAGGCAGCTAATGTGCTAATGAATTTGAAAGATGATGTTGAAGTGGATCAGCCACTCCTTGAACTTTCAACTGAGGCTCATAGACCAAAAGAAAGGGTAGATTTGCATGTACATAATGATCAAGAGATGCATGATGATGAAAGAGTGATCTCTACTCTTAGGTTTATTGAAGATGATGAATTTATTTATATCCCTAAGTTTAAATAGTTTTAGATGAAGGTGAAATGAGAGAATTTGAGGAGAGATTCTAGATTAATAAGATGGGTACTAAATATTCCCAACATGATCAGATTGTTGCTCAGACTTTTGAGGAGTTCAGGATCAATGAAATCAATATCATCCCACAAGAGGCTAAAAAATTTGTATTAAAGAGTAACACACTAATCATTCCTAAGATGGATCTGAAAAATATATTCTTATTGGATCAAGTAAGAAGCCAAGAAGATCCCATGTTGATTTTTGAATTCAATTCAGATGAGGGAATGAGTGGCATGGGTTATAATCTAAGAATTTAAACCCTAGCCTTTTGGAAAAAGCAAAAAAGAATATAAAAACCAAGATTGTTTGATGTTGTACAAGAAATGAGAGGGACTACCATGGTAAAGACACTTCAAGACACATCAGCATTGGAAGTAACTACTATGACAATGCATTCAACAATGTTTTATAGGGTTGTAGTTGAAGGTATGGAGCTTAGATTATACAATATGAAAAAGCATAGATTGATCTAAATGATGAAGTGAATAGGTTATTCATATAAAATGTAAAATTAAAAAAGTAGTTGAAGGGATTAGGTCCTTCCCAAAGCACAAAATTAATAGTATACCATCCCCCTGCCATCTAGACTGATATAGGTACAATCACTATTAAACAAGTAAATGTGCTAAAATAATAAATTGAGAAGTTAAAAAATACTAATGAATAAATAAAGGAAGGATCAAAGAGACAAACCCTAAGGATATTGGAAAATATCTTGGAGCATATGGTTGAAATAATTATGGATAAATTGGAAAATTTGTATGAATGTTATGTCTCCTTGTCAGAAGTAGTTGATCAGATGAAGGTCCATGTACCTATATTGGACCCCTTATTCAAGAAATGGAAACCTATATATCACACCTTAATAACTTTATGAAAATTTTTACAAATGAGTGTTAAGGCCCCCATAGCTTTAAAGCCTACTGAGAAAATGATCTAAATGGTCATAAATAAATTTCAATACATATCTAGAGAAGACCAAAAGATCAAGGCAAGAATGGATTCATTTCACACAATAAATTAGTGGTTCATGCTTAAGATACTAAGAGATGATGGCCAACTAACAATCTCTAAATATTGGATAGATGAGTTTATCTAAATTATTCCCAACTACCTCACTCATTTATAAAAGTATGGTGAGATAAATATTCATAACCTCAATTTAACCTTGGATGGAATAATTACATTGGATGTTAGATACTCAAAATTCATCACAGGTGCCAGAGGGTTATTAGAAAGTAGATGGAAGAGTCACTTGGCCAACACACAAAAAACATAGGAGTACAAATGGCCTCATGATTACATAGTGTACCAATGGGATTAGACATATCTAGCTCCCCTAGAATAATAGGCCTCGTAGTGAAGTACCAAGCCTTAGAGATACTATCATGGAGAGAGGACCTTGCTAGATCTGAATGATCATGGTACCTTATGATGACTAATGAACTTTAGTATCTTGAAAGTTCTCTAGACTTCAACATCTGATCATTTCTCTTCATTTTTCATATTTCATTATTTTTATGTAATCCTATGTAAACAAGGCTAATTAAGACTTTTGATTTATTTTAAAATTGGGTAACTAAAAAGACACTTTTTGACAAGTAATAGTCTGAAGCTTGTCACTTCCCTTACCTATAAAAGGGAAAACAAGACCAAATGATAATCATCATTAGGGGAGTCAATCAAGACAAAATATTGAAACATATTGTAAATTTTTTTTGAAGATCAATAGAATGAAGTTATAATTGGTAGTCAAATTCTAGTTTCAATTATTTGTTGAAGTGAATTAATGAATGTTATCTTGTTATCTTCTGATCATTTTAGGGTTTTATGTTTTATTTCCCTAGAAAACATTTCTTGAATGTTAAACATAGATGTTTCTAATCCCTCAAAAAAATTCACTTTTAATGAGTTTGTTTGAAAAGTAAAATCTCATTTGATGTCCAAAATATGAGATTCAAACTCATATTTAACTACTATTCTACTGATTCAAGTTCTTGATTTATACATTATTATTTATTTAGACTTTAAAAAATGAGGAAAAATAATTTAAGGTGCAAATTAGATTATAGTGATTATAATACTAAAATTTTAGTGATAGATTATGAGTACTTTCATAGATAAAATGTGGCTAAGAATAATGAATATTTATTACATCTTGGTTTGACAAATAGGTAAGTTTTAAATCCACTAAGTAGTATATTATTTTTTTTAATAGTGTTTAATGAAATTTTATAGGCAAGAGCTTTATGTATATAAGACATAATATAATTCTTTTTTTATTTTATAGGCAAGAAAAAGAGTGTAAAGAAAATGCAGATAAATAACAAAAGGAAAGAAAAGATACAATGCCACCAACTCATAGAAGCCAACACATTTATGATTCAACAAATGTAGTTGGTGAAAAAAATAGTTGTGATGATGTGTAGCCTAATAAATCACATGGTGATGTGCATCATGATATAGAACATGGTGATGTGCAACATTGTGATGATCTCTTAGCATAAATTATAAGAGATATTATTGAAAAACATGAGAGCAAAGGAACATTAAGTCTGTAGATGATTTATTCAAGATTAAAAGATGTGTTTGAATTGAAACATGTAAAGACTGATACTAATCTACCTACTCATGCCACACCTAATGTGGCCAAGGAGCATGAAGTTCTAGTTAATGAAAGTCATGAAGAGAGACCACTTACATCTAGTGTACTTTAGAGTGCACCTATTGCAAATTTCGATGGAATTAGTGGGTCGGCCAAAAATATTGGTAGTGGTTTAATATAAGATGTGTATAATTTTGTAAAAATACAAATATTGAGTCAAGAGTTATATAAATCTATAGAGAGGAATGCAAAATAAATAAAATTAAAAGGTAATAAGCCATTATTGGTTGAGGTTTCGAGAGATGGTGAGCCCATTGAGTCAAATGTTGCAAGGTGGGCCTCTAAGTTGGGTGTAAGATGTAGGGCCCATTTGGATATTTTAAAATCAAATTTTTTAAATCAAGATCTATGAAGTGTGTAAAATGTTATACAAAAAATGGAAAATGCTTTTGAGACTACTGGTGGATAAATCTCTAGAAAATATTACAAGAAAAAGATGAAACTTTTGATGAATAATTTTAGATATAATTGCAGAAAAATAATCATGGAGGGAAAAGAGAGGTTAAACTCCAATCTATCTCCCAAATAGTGGGAGGAAATGAAATAAAGTATGAGTTATAAAGAATATTTGACAAAGAGTAACAAAGGCAAGAGAGCAAGAGATAATGTGAGGGTTGGATATACATTTGGCTAAGGTGGGTTGCAGGCCAAAATGGATAAATTTGGAGTAAGTGTATGGATTTTTGGTTCAATTTATGTTTTGTTATTTATTTTGATTTTTTATTTAACTGAATATATGTTGAAATTGACATTGTATTTTGGGTGGAAAAAGTAATAGAGAAGTAGGTGCAGAAGATATTATCAATTTTATTGTAGCACTAGATCCTAGTAAATCTAATAGTATGATGAAGTGGAAATATATTTCATCAATAGAGATTTCATAGACATCTAATAAATTCCTAATAAGAGCCTCTCCAGATCATGTCAACTCAATTTAAGGGTACCAACATGTAATGAATTGCATATACAGTCTCACTGAGAAAGTTTCATAGTTGGTTGCCTCCATTAAGCCTATAGTTTTTACATGGAATGAGCATAATTCCATGGATGCATATGAGGTAAGAGGCTCTATTGATCTCATTTATTCATGTTTGGAAATTCTATATACAAATGTCTTTTAACATGTAGATTGAAATTTGAGTGTAGGATAATCTAACCCAGTTTCTTTATTGTTAGAGTGATCCAAAAAATGTTCTTTTTGACAAATTTATAGCTTGCATTCTTTACTTGACTATCGAATGATTTGTATAATTTTTTTCATGATGGTTAAACCACATACAGAGCAATTTTATCGAAGTAAAATGAAAATTAAAACACCTTGATGTCAATAGAGCTATCGATATTGATAGTGATCATAATGAACTGGACAAGAATGTGCAACACAGTCATAGTTGTGATGAAGTTGAGGTAATATAATAGTTGTCAATTATCTATCCCAATGTTGTATTATTCTTCATGCTTAAAATTTTCTTTTGAATAAAAATTTAAACTTTTACATTCTTAAAGTTGTAAGTTAATATGTCCCAATGTTTTGTCATTCTTTTTTTGGACAAAAATTTATAGATTTTTCATTCTTTAAATTGTAAGTTAATTTGTCCCAATGTTTTGTCATTATTCATGCTTAAAATTTTATATTGGACAAAAATTTATGTTTTTTACATTCTTTACTTGATTTATATTAATTTTTTCATGATGATTAAACCACATGTAGAACAAGTATATAAAAAAAGAATGAAAGGAAAAAGGCCTTGTCAATAGAGCTCTCTGTAAAATTGTACTACTTCATGTCAATGTTGATAGTGATTATGTTGAACTCGATGAGCATGTGCATGATATTCATAGTAGTAGTGGTGTTGAAATCAAGGTGAGTGATATGAAACCACATGCAAATAAGTACTATTTAATTACTATTCAATTAAGTAATGGTTGTTTTATTATGTAAATAAGGGTAATCATTACATATGTGATAGACGCTGGTTAGAATAATAGTGAAGTATAATTAGCTAGTATACATATATTATAGAAATAAGGGAGAACATATAACTTATATATGGGAGCTTAGAGCTTAGTTTGTAATAGACTGCATACATAGATTTTTAAATAGATTTCAAATAGCAAGAAGTTAATTTTTGTTTAATATGTCAGATGCATGGTTTTAGGTTTCCTATCTCTAGAATATTTGGTATGTAGGAAAATTAAAAAATTTAGGTGTAATGTTGTTAAAAAGAATAGGATAAATACATAGGCCCTAACTCTACAATTTCCAAATATTATGTCAAATATTTTCATATGTTCTCTTGTAAAAAACACTGTAAATTCTCTAGTGAGAAGTTCTAAAAAATGTTACAGTTTCTCAAAATAGTTAGCCCATCCAACCCTGCTAAAGATGGCCTAGCTATCTAGGTCTCCTTGCAACTACCTATGGTCTGAGGGTTCCCTTCTCACTACTAAACCTCCCATTCTATCTAGTTTATCTTTTTTTCAAATTTTTCAAATAGATATCTCTTTAAAACACCCAATTTTACATTCAAATTGTTGTTTGTAGCAAAGCAAGTTTATTCAATAATGGCAGTTTTAGTTGTAAGCTACAATAATGTCTTGCTTAGGTCTCTTTGTGAATGAGCTATGATCTTGAAGTATAAAATAATAAAATTTATTTTTCCCCTAATTGAATATGGGTGTAGTTATGGCATAATCATGGGCTTTTAATTTGCATTCGTAGATTATCGTGTGATTGATTTCCTACAACATTCTCCCCCCCCCACATGAAGTGTCACTTATCCCCAAGTGACATGGTACATGTAGGATGTAAAAAGATAGGATGGGTTCATAATGAGGGGTTTGAGTGTTGATTTGGCATATCTCATGACAAGACTTGATGAATCATGTTTTAATGATTAAATATTCTTTTTAATGTAATGCATGTTATATTAAAAAAATTAAGTGATTTTGTATGACTAAAAGATACATCATAAATTTATAATCATTTATTCATAGGATTGAAGCATAAGAAATCTACATGTGAGTGCTTTTTGGAATGGAAGCTTAGCTTGTTGTTTCCTCATGCAATTATTACCTTGGTAGTCATGATTTTATTGTATTGTTTCCCTTAGGTAATTATGTGATCACAGTGTCCTATTCTTTAATTTTGCCTTTATAAACCTACATGTAATCATGGTGACCTGCAAAGCACTAGAGTAGTGGTCTTGTAGTCATATGAGAGACTATTTTCATCCTTCCACAAGGTGGTTACTATAGATCTTTGTTTGTTATCCAAGTCAGATCCTTCATAATCATGGAGGGTGGGTGATAGCATTTGTTGCTCTTGATCTCCTCTATATGAGCTTGTTGATCGCTTGTTTCTCTTCTACCTTACTCCCAATAAATGAGGATATTTACTGATGGATTCTTTGTTTAGTGAAATTTTAATTTGGCAATCAACTAGTTTATCAAACTTGGGACCTGTGCTCCAGAGAAGATCCCAAATCTCTCTTATTGGTATAGTGAAATTATTTTCCATGAAGTGACCAAAAGCTAAGAATGGTTATTTTGTATCCTTGTAGTCATAAATTTTGGTCTAAAACACTCCAAATAGATATTGGAATTGTATGCCTTTATTTTACACTTACTTTTTTATTTAGGGGTATGGTCATTCCTTAGCAATGTTTGAAGTTTCCTCTGTAATCTTCCTTGACTCTTCTAGCTTGTTTGGTGTCTTTCATGAATTTCTCAATAACCCATATCCAAAGCCATAACTCATCAATTGTGAAGAATTAACCTATATCTACTATAAATATTTATATAGGGGTTAGGATGTACCTACAACAACTATAGGTTGAGCCCATAGCCACTGCAAAGTTATGCCTAGCAGTGAGGAAGGTGACCGTAGAAACTAGAGGAATGGCACTTGTCCTTGTAATATCCACATATTCATTACACATGACTGATAACATATTGACAACTTCTGTATCTAACATCTATTCTATATAAAATAGTAGGAAGTTAATTTTTGTTTAATATGTCAAGTGCATGGTTTCAAATTTCTTATCATCATTTTCTAGTTTTTTATAAATATTTATCGAATGTTTATCTATGTGTTATCAAATGTTTTATATCTTAATATAATGTGTATTTTTTTTGTTTTTGTAGAAATGTATTGATAAACTCTAAGAAGGGGATAAAGTTGGGGTGTTGGATCCATCTAATGGTGATGTTGTGGGCATTGGGTGGATTCACTCACTATCTATTATACATGGAGGCAAATTGAAAGGAATAGGAGATGCAAATGTAAATATTTTAAAGTTCATAAGTAACATACCCCTTGCTTATGAAGACAAAATAGATGGAGTTGTTTGTCTAAAAGAGAAAGAAGGAAATTTCACACAGTGGCCACTAAAATATTTGCAAAAAATGACATAGTTGATGTTTATCATGTACTAGTTGTTAAACAGCTTGGCCCACTTCTTTATGTAGTAGTTTGAATGTGTTGTTCAAGGATATTTATCATGGTGTATTTTCAAGATTTGAAAACTCTTAGACATTGACATTTTTAATCATATATATATATATATATGAACATCTTACAATTCATTAAAATTGTATTATATTTTTTATTGTAAATTACCTTTTTTTTATCATGATGTTGAATCAATCTTTTAACTTATAGCATGATGTAGCTTGTTCGTATATGTAATATTTTTATTTTATTTTATGTTTTAATTCAAGTTTAATAATATTTTTATTTCTACTTTATACAATTTATGTTATTTAATAAATTATTCATATCATATAAATGAAAATTTACTACTAAACTAGTAGTAAATATAATGATTATGCAATTAATAAACAATGTATCAATATACTATCATTTGAAATAAATCAATGAAAAAAAATAATTAAATAAAATACTGAATGATGGCAATAAAAAATTAAAATGAATAAATTTACTACCAATTAATGGAAATCGATCAATTAAAATGTCTAAATATACTACTAATTAATCTCAATTAATAATTAAATTAGCTAAATATACTACCAATTGACATAATTAGTGAATAAATATGACTAAATATATGACCAGTTGATGGTAAAATTATGATTAAAATGACTAAATATACTACCACTACCAATAGATGGAAATTAGTTAATACAAATGACAAACTACACTCTTAATGGATAGAAATTAGTGAATAAAAATGACTAAATATACTATTAAATTGATCAACCAAAACAACCAATAAATGACTAAAAATGGTTGTCATAAATTTGGTCATGTTATAAATAACTGGTAATAAACTACTAATGATCACATGACCAAGCTTAGTCATTTATATGCAATTTTTAGCAGTTTTTTTAGTCATTTATTATTGTTTTTCTATTAGTGTTACAACATCCCTTCTACCATTTTTGATAATGGTAGATCCTAAATAAAGACATTATTTCACTTTGTTCTGAGTTTGACATTAAGCACAATATTTCCACCCCTTATTACCCTTAAGTGCATAGCTAGGTAGAAGCTTTGAATAAGACACTGATCAAAATCCTTAAAAATAATGGCAATACCTTTGGCCATAATCTTCACATCAAAATATTCCCAACCCTATGGGCATATCATACCTATGTTCATAGTCCTACTAGTGAAACTCCTCATTCACTAGTCTATGGCTCTAAATCCATTTTTCCTATTGATATCATACTACACTCACTATGTATTCTACTACAAGGTGTCCTTGATGAATAAGACTACCAATTAGATACAATAGTAGAGTTGGAGCTTCTAGATGAGAAAAGGCTAGCCACCCTTATTCACCTAAATTTTTATCATAATTGGCTATACTGGGGTTATAACAAGAGAATAATTTCTTGAGAGTTTGAACTTGATGACCTTGTGCTCAAAGAGAATAAAAATAATACTAAATTTAAAGGGGAAAATAAAGGTAAATTTAAACTGAATTGGGTAGGCCCCTTTATCATTATCTTTGTTTATGGGTCTAGTGCATATAAATTGGCTACTAAAAAAGGTGATGAACTATACAAGCCAATAATATTATGCATCTTAAGCACTTTCATACTTAAAGTTGACACACTTTGATCTATAAATATTTATTATTTAGGGGCATATTTATTCCATTTTATCTTTCCATATTCCTTTCAACCTTAGAATATGGGAATACTTTCAATGTTCCTCACTTCCCTTTTATGTTACCATCTTATTTTGATTATAATTCTTTAGGAACCATAGGTAAATTAGTATAACATTTATAAAGATAACGAAAGAAGTGTTAAATGGTTGTGTCATAATATCTTATTATAAATAGTGTCACATTATGTAATGACATTGATTATCTATCTTTTATGACTTTTATTATTCCATCGAGTTTCTAGTAATTTTAGGGCACATTCCTTCATTAAATTCACTCACGTTGCATCCAAATTTGTGATTACAAAAGAGGGAGTTGTATCCTATTCCAACTTGTTATTAAATGGTCCTCCCTAATTTTATAGTCTCTGATTAACCATCTTCATGTTCCCTATTAACTATCAAGTCCATGCACCCATGAATCTCCTTTTATTTGATAGGTGTTTTTGGATATTTTTGATCCCATTCGTATACATTCTCTGGTCAAAATACTCTTGCTCATATCTTATTCCCAAAAAACCTAAAAATTTAAAATATTACAAAAATCCCTAAACATTTTAAATATCCTAAAAAACCTAAAAATCTAAATATTCCCTTATGTCAAAAACCCTAAATTTTTTTGTGACTTAGTATCTTAAAGTTTCCCCATTTTATACCCATGTCTAAATGTCACACAATTGATTCATTGCTATCTTGTTACTAGACTTGGGTTTCAGTTGCTTATATTCAGGTGGCACATCCTACCATACTCCTTTGGTTATTTTCATTTCCTTATGAGCATGAAATTTCAAAAAGTGGGACCAAAATTCCACATCTAATCACCTAAACATGGTATTTTAGTGATAAGAGTGCTACTTGAGACTACCTATCCCTAGATTAGCCCTAGACCTATCCTAGAGCCTATTATCACACTTATCTAACCTTCATACAAGCCACATGCATCCTTAGTCATCCTTAAGGTAGTCTCAAACCCTCATTTCTTGATCCTAGCCTTTCATGCCTAGTGTTTTTCCAACTAAACACTAGCACCATAATAAGGACACTAGTACCACATGGAAATAGTGTCCCAAAAATGGTGCAAATGTCATTTACCTTTTTGTTTCCCAAATAGATATCTTTTCAAAACTAGAACTTCTTAGGGTTGACCTAGACCTCTTTTATCACCTGCACAAGCATTAGAATAATATAAATACATGAATTTTATCCCTCTAACCACTAGATGGTAATCATATGAAAAATACACATTCAAACAAAGAACAAGTTGAGAATAATTAAGATTATCAATCCCTATTTTTCCCTACTTTTGCATACTATCATTTACAACTTCTCTAACCTTATCACATTCAAGGCACTCAAGGACACTATCATACTAGAATCACTTGCACTTGAACCAACACTTAAGTGGGGATAAATAAATTGAGATTGATCCCTAATCAAAGTATTGGTATGTTGGAAACTCTCTTCATAGTAGGGTGTTTAGGATGTCCATCCTACCCTACTAATGAACACACTTTTTAGCTTATCCCTTATTATATGTAGGATTAGGGTTTACACAATAAATAATTTATTACAAGAAAAATATAGGGTCCCCAAAATCATGTGCATAGGAACAAACCCAAAATAACTATACATAGGTTCACCTAGAATCTCAAGATAGTCTTGCACAAAAGATACCACCACCAATATCAGGACACTACCACCACTTTGCTAATAATGACACTATTGTTTAATTATGTCACTACTATCTAAGAGGGGTTTTGACATCAAGATCTAGTTTAAGACACTCAAAATAGCTTCCATCTAATTTTATAGTACTTAGATCATTTGTATCAGTGTTTTCCAACTAAGTCATTACTTGTACTATTTATTACTATTTGTAGAAAATTCAAAGCTAGTCAATTTAGTAACAAATCAATGGTTGTATTTATTGCATATTATTTCCATAATTTAGTCTACTCAACTCTTTAACAAATATAGTATTTACAATCACTAAGTCTTAAAAGGTTAAAAACCATGATATTGTCATTTTATGAGTTAAATCCCTCACTCTTGCCATTTTTCAAGTTCATATTTCACACTCTCATCTTTTTTCAAGTTTAACCATTCTATCTCACATTATTCATTTTCTCATCCTTAATCCTACTTATCATTTTTTGTGCTCAATTTTAGGTCAAAACACAATGTCTTGAAGTCTAATTAGACTATGTAGGCATTTATCAGTACCAACCAATTTTTGAGGTAGCTCAGCCATCCCTTGTCCCATGCTCTCAAAGTTTTGTGAGCATATCTCTTTTTATTTTGGTAACCCTATTCCTTATATTCTCTCACCATTTTTTGAGTCCCTATTCCTATTTTAATTTATAATATATATTATTCACTTGTCATCAATTTTATTCAAATATTAAATCCTTGGGAGAACTAAATTTGTCTTGAAGTTCATGTTGGACCCAATATCCATGAAACTATGTAGGTAGTATCCGCTTACTTGGGTGATTTGGAGTCATCTTGGCCAACCTTTATTTATTCATCTATTCCCGTCTTGGTCATGACTTTTTTATCATACCCTTGGTCTCAAAGACTGACTTTTTACACACTAAATTTTGAATTAAATATTTACTTGTTTTTACTTGTGTGTTTGTGTGTTGATTATTTGTTTGTTTATCAATATATTGTTTGTTAATTATGTGCCTTAATTTAGTACATTATGTTTTCCACTAAAGTCTTGATTATTCATATCATGATTTTGAGTTTTGAATAGTTGTATCTAAATTAGAATTGATTTAAGTGCATTATGTTATACATTTAAATCTTGATTGTCTATATCTTATTTTAAGTTATATACATTTGATTTTGAATTAAAATTAATATGTATTTTGACAAATGAATTTTATCATGATCCCTCCTATATTATCATTCATATTATCATGTGTAATATAAAAAAATAATTTTCAAAATGGTTACCATGTCAATGCCATAAATTACATACATTTCTATCTATCTAATCAAATCATCTAAGCTAACAAACATCATGATCATAACATACATTTGTCTAATCAATACTAATAGAAGGAGCACCAATAAATCAAATGAACAAGAAACATAAGCAATTAAAATAAAGCATCACATGAGATAACATTGAATATACATAACATCTCATATATAATAAAGATTCCAATGTCCATATACATCAAAAAATAGGGAATTTACATCAAGTGATAGTATTTTTACATCTTGGGTCATTTGAGTACATCATGTAACATTAGTACATATCATGAGTCAAAATGTGTGACACTATCTCAAAGAAGATCAAATCTGAAAATCTCTAGTGACTCTATCATATCAATCCACCTTTTGATATCTCTCTCCTATCCTATAATGTGGTGGAGGTGGTTATGCTAGAGGACCCATGGTAGTTGATCTAGGAGGAGGTTGTCATTGATCTAGTTTAAGTGGATGTCCTATGTGATTGAGAAGATCTAGAAGCTCAACTTTATACATTGTGCTTTGAAAATGTAGGTCTCCTAACTCCTATTATCATCATTACCTCATATAAACTCCTATAATACATAGCCTCATCATTATTATAAAGTCTTTTCTCATAGATTGATATCATACCTCTCTAGGTCACCACCAATCTAGCCTCATCCAACTCAATATGTAGCTTGGATATAGATGTGTCTCTATGTAATAATCTAAGCTTGACCCTATAACATATCATCCCTCTCTAATCTAAATATGTGTTTCTATGTAGTGAGTTATTTTTATATCTAAAGCATCTAAGATATCTCTATATGTAGTCTAGACATATGTGTCTGATCTACACTAATTTATGCATATGGTGAGGATAACTATTGAGATTGATGATCTAACTTAGACTATAACCCTAAGAGCTCAATATCTCTATCATTAATCTCCTATCTCAATCTATCAATGGTTACCTATGATTTTGAGGATATGGATGGTCTAGATGGGCCCACCTACCCTGCATCCCCTATCCCCTGTGCACCCTAAACATATCATGTCACGTCCACATCCATCATCTCCTCATTTTTTCCTATATCTAACTCTACATACTAAATATCTAAATCATCTCCCTCCTCTATCTTTATGTCCTCTAAATCCTCATCTCCCATATCCCCTACCTCCTCCTCTTCCTCTTCCTCCAATGCTCTCTTACCTATTACCCTAGCTTGAGAAACTCCCTAATCTTTCCATCATCTCTATCTCATGGAGTCATCAATCTCATATGTTAATGTTGAGACCACCATGTAGTAGATACCTTTATAACTCCTAAATCTACTAACTCACCTTCATATATCCATGTCACATATGGTACCAACCCAAAACTAACCCCATTGTTAGCTTGATCAAGAGCTAGTCCCCACTAATGTCTCTCTCTCATAGCATGTATGAATTGATGTGGAATCAATGGTACATCCTTATATACTCCAAATAGGCATTGTACCCTATTCAACCTAAGACATTTAATAGTATACTCCTATCAACCTATGATATAGTAAGGAGTAGTCATGTAAAACATATACTCTCCATCTTTTGGCCACTAAAACTGAATATCTTGATAGGAACTCCAAGTCAAGTCAACCTTAGTCATCTTGTTAATAGTTTGTTTGTAATTTTTAATCTCTCCCTTATGAAATATGTGCCCTAGTCCCACATAATACCATCCATAGGCCATAGAATCATTTTTACCCTTCTACTACCATCTAGTAATAGGTCACTTAATGTCTATATGTTTGCACACCCATATCTAGAGAAGTGATGATGGGCCAATATTGTGCCCACCTTGGTAAACCACACAATGCAGATCATTATATAGTTACTCTAAAATATTTTGTCTCTAAGAAAAAACAATTTTATCTAAAATCATGTCGTAGATTATGCCTCTTAAACCCATGTTCAAAAACTGACCACTCTTGTCAAGAAATAGAAAGCCACTAAAAATAGCCATGATAACTAGCACTACTCTATCATAAAAAATGGGTATAAGAACATCCTCATCTATGTCATAATCTCAGAGTATGTCCATAAATATCTCAATCTTATCAATATCTACATATCCCCCTTAAACCATCTCAATATCTAAAGGTCCAATCAACTCCTCCAGTACTACCTATCTAGCCCTCAAGGTAAGTTAATATAAATTATTACCTCACATCAACACTCATAATATACAATAGGTATCCTCCAAGGTCTAAGTGTTTAATCTTCACCACTCTACTAATGCACTAAGTAACACCCAATCAGTTTAAATGGTCGATATCCTCTCTATGTTAATAATCCAAATAATATCAATGAAGCCACATATATAATCCATCAACATAGTGTGTTAGCACAAAATGTGTGATCACCACTCTGGAGCTATAAGCACATCCACTTGATCCTATAAAATTGAGTCAAAGTCACTCTGATCAATCATCTGTTTCTACTTTATAATCACATTTTTGCATTATAATCACATCTATTTTTATACTATAATCATTTCATTTAGTCTTATTTAGTGTTAAGGATAATTTCACTTTGTTTCTCTATTCAAGTTTTGTTCATTTGATCAAATGGGATGTTTTCACCATTTTGAAATGAATTCAACATTTAGTAGGTTAATTTTACCATTCCTTTGATGAATTCACCATTAAATAGTATCTAGGTCATTTTTCCATTTTCATGATGATTTTATTGATAGGGTGGGCCATTTCACTATTCTCTATTCAATTTCATCATTTTCATGGCATTTTTTTGATATTTTTGCCATTTTTAATGGAAACCTCACTATTTGACTTGACAAAGTCATCATTTGACTAGATGAATTCACTATTTTGGTGAAATCATTATGTTCCATTTCAACATTTGGTGATTTTTCACTTATTGGGAATCAATTCACTAATAACATGGGTAATTTTGCTAAAATGTTGACAAATTCATTATTTTCAATGATAAAATTTCAATTTGCATGGTCAAATTCATCAATCTAAAAATGGTGAATTCATCAAAAAATTTAACTTCAACATGCAATAAAATCTCATAAATACAAAATTAACCAACAAAAAAACTATTAATCAGTGGTCCCATCCCTCGTGCCTACCTTGTACTCTCAAATTCGATCTATAAGTGCCCTTAATCATGGTTTGTGAGCCATTTCTTACAATTCCTTTATGTGTAAAAACTTAAAGGTAAATTTTAAATTATAAGGTTGAAAATGAATCAATTTTTTACCCCAGGGTGAATCTATAGCCTTATATTTCAAATTCTCTACCATATGCTATTTTTTAATTCATTAGAGGCTCATTTTTAGTCCCAAGATCCATTTTTATTCCTATTTTACCTATCTCTATCATTTTTATTCTCTATCATTTCTACACTATTCAATAATCATTTTAAAGGTTCACTCAGTCAAAAAAATTATTACTCTCCACTTGATGGGCATCTAGGGCTTATCAAGCATCACTTTAGGGCATATTTAAACCCTTTTTCTAGATTTTTAAAGTAAAATTCATCACAACTATCTTCTATTAATATTCTACTATGATAATTTTTACAAATTTTTATTCTTTGAAAAAACACTACTTCATTTACATCTTGCAATGCCTTCTCAAATAGGGTAAAATATAGAGATTCTAATTTTATCACTCCAGTGTCAAATTACAAAATGGAACAACTTCCTACAATTTCACACAATCTAATTTGAAATCATATATCCATCTAATATACATGTTCAAATTCACCTTATGGCATCTCTAGGTAAGTCAATTCATCATATTATATCTATTCAATAATCTTTTTTTATTCAATTGCCATTCCTCTATTCATTTACTTTGTTCTACTCAATTCAATAATTCTCCCTTCTTTGATCAATTAATTCTATTAATTTTCCCTCTCAAAATAATTCTTCTAATGATAATTCTATTGCAAATAGAATTATAATTATCTTATAATTAATTAATTCATGTTTTTCCCTACAAGTGGGCATCTTCATGCAAGGAAAGGATCTTGAGATTATTTGGCATATGTTTTTATGAGCTAAAATCAATTTGAGAAAGTGAATTAATATACAATATTATTCTAAACTCTTCATCTTGGAGACAATATGAAGGGTCCATAATAAATCTTGTGATATATTTTAGGGATTATTCTCAACCCTTCTTAGAAATAAGATGAAGGGAACACATTGGTTATCCATGTTCTTTCTTGGGAATGATTCTCCACCCTTCATCTTGGAAATAGGATGAAGGGCCCAAAATGACTCACAAATATATTATGAGGAGAATCCTCCACCCTTCACCTTAAAATTAAGATGAAGATATTATATTAATTCTCATTTGATATTTTCAAAAATCATTCTCCACCCTTCATCTTGATAGAGATGAAGGCCTCAAATTAGTGATCCATGTGCACATTTGAGGACTCATTTTCAAATGTTCATCTTGATTTCAAGATTAAGGGTCTTCACTAAATTGAATCTATTATAAATAGACCCCTTTGTATTGTAATTGATTTTATCTTTTAGGGTTTTACTATATAAATCCTAATCTAGATTAAAGGGTTGGGTCTATTGTAAATATAGAATAAAATTGGAATTTATTGATTTTATGTAACTTTCTAAAAATAGTAAACACAAGGAGAAGGTGGACTTATCTTGATATACATAGAGTTTTTCATGGATCTAAATACTAGATACAATTGAGTAGATAGAGAGGAATCTTTCATCTTTAGACTATTATTTTATATTTGGCTTCAAATAGTAGTTCCCCCTTAGGATAGTAGCACCATATGGCACTAATGTCCCTCCTATAGTGATTGTCTACAACTTTCAAAGAAGTTGTGGGAGTTACTAAGGTCCTATAGGTGATTTATTATTGCACATGGGCTCATATATGTCAGTACTTTAGCTTATTCTTCTCCAAAACCCTAATCAATACCTACACACATGAAATAATGAAATAATAAAATGTAAAAAAAAAGTGAAATTTGGGTTATGGGATGTTATAATCACATGGAGTAGAACCCCTATTGTCCTAATCATTTCCTACATTAACCCCCAATGTTAGGATTCTCAAACACATGTATTTCTCCCTTAGGGAATGTGCACCATCAACTTGCATGATTTGATAGGATGAATTTTGCCTAGGCCCTTCTTTTATCAAGCATGCAAATTCCTAGGTGTAAATTTTGAGTAGTATGTAGAGTATTTGAGTTATACTATTGATTAATTTTATGTAATAAGCTCCAAAATAGTAAGTGTTAGATGTTAAATGCCTTATGAGGATATTTATATAGTAGGATATTTTTTTGGAATATAATACCTTATTCATTGGCTGACAAGTCATGAAAAAGATATAAAAATATAAGAGAAGGGTCATAGAGAGGTCAAGACTCAAACACAAGTGAAAGGGCCCATCAACCATTAAAGGAAACAGGGGATACTAGTGATATGTGTCACTATTGTCTTAAAAATGGTATTAATGTCTTTAGGTTTAGAATAGGGTAAAAATTATGGATGATGAGCTAGGGGCCCTTGGGACTAGGAAAGGTGACCTATGACTATTGGAAGTGTCAAAAATAGTGACAAAAAGGCACAAAAAAGATCAAAAGACTCAACGTGACCATATGAACAAGGAATACAACAATCACTAATAACCTTTGTGTGAAAGAGCAATAAAAGATAGAGTACTTATGGTTTCTTGACCAAGTTAGGGTGTTTGCATTTTCCCCCTTTAATTTTAGTAGTGTAATGAAATAAAAGTAATAGATTAAAATAAAATAGAAATGCATACTTGTACTTACCTATGTGAACGTAATCTAAATTTGGCCCACTTCTTAGCTAGAGAAGTGGATGAGAGATGGAGTGTAATATGTGAAAGGAAGCATATGTTATAAATTCCCCCTATACTAAAAATAAGTGTGTAATTTGTATGTACAGAGAAATAAGGCTTGATTTCCCTCACTTTGAATCTAAGTTTTGTAATTTGAATGTATGGATAAATAAAGCTCATTTTCCCTTGATCTAAATCTAAGTATGTAAACTAAAGGTGTAGATAAATAATGCTCACTTTTCCCCTCTTTGAATCTAAGTATATAAATTGAAGGTGTGGAGAAATAAGGCACACTTTCCCCCACTTTGATTTTGATTATGTAAACTAAAGGCATGGAGAAACAAGCCTCATTTCCCCTAATTTGAATTTGATTAATGGAAAATAAGTCTGGTGTGATGTTATTGATCAACCACTACAAATGGACCTATGACCCAAACTGGCAAAAACCTAGTGATGATACTAGTGTAACTTAGTAAGTCTTAAAATGGGGGGATCAAGAACATGTGCTCTACATCATGCACCCTAATCCTAATATCTGAGTGATGTAGTTGTGTATCTAAATATCTAAATAAATTGGTATAACTATGTCAATGTATTATATCTTCATAGAGTGTACATCTGAATAACTATGTAAACCTATGAAGAACTTGTGTAGACTTGTGCATATGTATATGTGAATATCTATAGCTATGGATGCCTATATAAACCTATGTAAAACTTGTGAAGACCTATGTGTTTATATAATCTGAATAAGGAAAATAAATGCCTATGTAAACTTGTGTAGACCAATATGTCTATCTATTTAAAAATTTGTGAAAACATGTGTGTCTATATATTAAAAAATCTGACTCTAGATGCCTATGTAACCTGTGTAGACCCATGAGTCTATATATCTAAATAAGTTATGCCTTTGAATTCTTATGTAAACCTGTGTAGACCCTTATGTTTGTATATCTAAAAATCTATTACTCTAGATACTTGTGTAAACCTGTGTAGACCTATGTGGCCTATATATCTTAAATTTATGACTCTATATGCCTATGTGTTTGGAATTTTGAATGTAACTTTGCATTTCTAAATCAATCTATGCATATTTTCCCTTATTTTGGTGAGAGAGATAAGATGATGATGAGTGTATGTAACCAAATGTGGTAAGGATTGAATTTTCTAGTGTTACTTGGTAATTATGGTGTTGTATTAGGTTTTAATAATGTACTGATTGTGTCAGAGTTTGATAACTTAGTGTGTAGCTATATAGGTATTTCATTTATTGATGGTTAATAGAATATTATTATTTTTAATTTTTATGTTTTTAAAGTGATGAGAGGATTGGTTTGAAAAATATGGGATAAAGTGTATTGGTATCAAGTCCCCTGTGCAATAAATGGTTTATAAATAAGAGTTATGGTTCTCAAGATATGGAAATAACAATATAGTTTTATTAATTAATAAAATTGGCACACATGGTTAACCTTAGTAGAGTGAAAATGAGTAAGTGATGAGTTAAATAGGTCATTTTGAATTATTAACAATTCATTTTCATCCTTTGAGTGGGAACAAGTTTGAATTTGAGAGAGAGAAACATGCTAAGGAGATGAGATGTCAGGTTCTCATGCTATGAGGAGGTTGAGGCACTTATTTAGGATGGGGAGGAGGTTCACCTAGTAATAAACCCTAATTTTTTCTATTTTTATCATTTTAGTTGTCTATATTATTGATTTTTCTAGAGAAAGGTTGTTTTTGGTGGTGATATTATCCCACTCTATATGCCAATGTCTAGTTTTTGATGCTACTATCCAGTACCATTATCCTCTAGGCAATGCTAGTGTCTAGTAGGCCCCAAATATGGTTCTCAATGTTGTTGATTGGTTTCTAAATTTTATTGTTGTTTTATGGTATTAATTTTTGTTTCACTGATTTTAGATTTGGTCAAAAAAATTATAGGTTGATGCCTATATGAGGGAGTTATTATCACTTGGATTTGTACCCTTTGTGGAAATTCAAAGCTCTCTTCATCTAAGTGGCATAATGTAATCACCTCTAGGCTTGTGGGAAAGCTAAGGAATGAGGTGAATCTCTAGATATGGTTAGCTCCCTTGATGTACCATTTAGGATTACAACTACTACTAACTTTGGAGGCTGAAAAGGGAGAGAGAGAATTGAAAGAAAACTAACCTAAGGGAGGTGATGCACCAAATTTACTAATGGCATCTAACCATATGCATATTACACTTGAAATCAAAGGACAAACTAAACATCCACTCTTTTATCTATGTCTTCTTGCATCAATGTTACATTGTGGGGTTATGGATGAATGTGCAAAGCTAGGAGGACTAGACAAGAGGCCTATGAGGGAATTAATGAATAAGATAACTCACTTAAACCATTAACATCTCCTAGAACACTTCACATGCCCTATAATAAGAAGCTACAAATAGGTTAAAAAATGTGATAACTTGCTAAGGAATCCATAGTCTTCACTAAGTAAATTCAACATTAAAGTAAAGCACACTATGAACAATCATGTAAGAGGTAACACTTAGTCATTTTATTGATCAAAAGGTTTAAAAATAAGCAGGGATTCACCATACTTAGGTGGAGCATTTTTATAATAGCCAAAATGGATAGCTCTTATAGATCTTGAGAGAGAGAGAGAGAGAGAGAGAGAAGTCCAAGGGTCACAAGGACACTTGTCAAGCTAAGAAAATCAATTATCCATGCATGAAAATAAGTTATGGGTTAAACCATAGGAGTTCATGAAGTATAAATGTCAATTCAAGTCATCAAAGTTATGCAAAGTGGCACAAAACTCCCCAAAGAGGTTGTACAAGTTTCATTCTCTCCTTTATCTTTAAGAAAACTAAATTTTCTCTAAATAAACTACCATATTTTCAGTAATGTCAATTATCTAATACTTCTAATTACATATGGGACATGACATCACATTTTGATTCTTGCACATTTCCAAATAAACCTATATAAAGTAATAAATGCACTATTTTGACCCTTAAAATGATCCAAAATGACATGAGAAATTAAATAAATAAGTGAACAAAGCTAAAATAACATTTAATGGCATCAAATGACCAATGAAACACCTCATGACAATATATTAAACCTCTTATAGACCTATAAATTCAAGTTTTTACCTATAGGTCCCCCAATTTGACTAAAAAGTCTAATTTGGTCAACAAAATGGTGACTCATAGTGGCAATATGCTTGATATACTAACTATACCAATAGAATTATTATTCCATTAGGTTTATGGAGTCATCTAAGGAATAATACAAACAAGAAAACCTTTTACCATTGACCAAGACAAGATGACTAATGGCTACCTCAACCACACAAAGCAAAAGACACACACAACAAAGAAAGTAAACACACAAGACACACACATGTGATCCAAGCACTTAGGGGGATTAGGAAAAAACCTATTATTCACAAATAGAAACTAAACATATCTCCTTTCCTAGATCAAAAGGAAAACTTGTTGAATCATCCCCATGGTGAGATGAAACATAGTGTCAAACATGCTTCTCTTTGTATTGAATAATTTGTGAATCAGACCTCTTCCTTGGCACTTCACTTGATCTAATCTCAAGTAGATAATCCTTAAATATGTCTCCAATGAAGACATATTCTTCTTGAACATGTTCACATACTTCATATTACTTCACACTCTTCATCTCATGATCAACTTGTATGTTCTTAGTAGGCATGGCTTTAAGAGGAGTAGTTTCATGTTCTTTAGAAGATTGAGGCCAATAAGATATTATTCCATCCTTTAAGATCTGATTTGTTTTTTCAAATAAATTGAGAGTATGATATCCCATCTTGATGAGTTAAAACATGTCATCATGAAATGTGTATGCTTCTTGAAAGGATAGCTTTGAAAGATGGCTTTCCCTTTGTATACTTATGTGAGTACCAATGCTTCATTCTCCATCCTTGAACAACTAAATTCCTCCTTAAATAATAGTATATCTTGCTTCAATGATTTTAAACAAGTAATTTTAAATTTGATTGAGAACATGTCCTTACCTATCCATGGTATCTTGCAAAGTGACAAAAAAGTTAATGATCATTTCTTCCTCTTTTGAAAAAGGAAGACATCATTCCTCATCAACCCAATTTAAAATCTCCACATAAGAAATCACCTTTTCTTCATCTTTGATCAGATCATCTTTAGGTTTTAATTCATCTATCTTTATCTCATGACACTCTCTCAAGACTACCACTTTTTGAGTGATGGCTTAAAAGTGTTCTCCCTTCTTGATAGCACATTCCACTTAAAATATGGAGGAAAAAGCTTGTGAATTTCCCTTTTGTTCACCAACAGGAGTCCCTATGGTTATTAATTCCTCATAAACAATCATGAGGTCTTATTTATCATCCATGAATTTATCATGTTCCTCTTTATTTGCCTCTCTCAAGATAGGTTCTTCAACACAAAGAAAACATTCTTCATCATCAACCAAGAAAAGAGATTCAACACAATATCCTAACTTCTCTTCATCACTTAAGACCTATTTAGGGATTTCAAATTAAAATTTAACTATCATATTCTGATCTCTTTTGTCAAGGGCTACAAGATCTTCAACCTCCTTCATGGTGATGCCAAGACTAGGCATATTGAAATCATGTGACTTAGCCTAATGAGGCTACCAAGGAGATATGTTTTCTTCAAGCAAGAGTTCTCTTTCCTTATCAACCAGTTGATCCTCCTTTGGTTCCCATACAATAGGTCCATCAAGGTAAAGGGTGATGGTGTAATGACAAGATGACTTAGTTGGTAAAGGTGGCACATAGAACTCCAAATCAGATTGAGAATGTAAGGTAAGAGGATCTTTGGGAATCTCTTGAGGGATGGGAGATGGTATGTATTTAGGCATAGGATCTTCTCTTTGGTATAAACCTTCCATCATACCTTGACTTAGTAGCTTCATCTTTGTCTCTAGATCCTTTATTTGCTTGGCTAAGTTATCTTGGAAACATCTCTCTTGAATCTCATAAGAATCATCATGAGGATAACGAGTACATGAGGGTTGTCAAGGAACACAAGAATCTTCTTAAAGAAGGGTGGGAGGGGATTTAAAAATATCAAATCCATTCTCCACTTCACACTCTTAGAAAACGTTTCTATGTTCTTTATTTCCCCATGACTCTACTATTTTTTTCTAGCTTAGGATATTAAGATTAGATGTCCTCTCAATTTCACACTCTTGGTCAAGAATTTTCTCCTCCTTCTTTCCCCATGACTCCACTATCTTGTTATAACTTAAGACATTGGGATTATGAGTCTATTTTTGAGGTGGTGGGGATGCATTATGAGATGGAAATGAGGGATTGAACTCTACTTCCTTTGCTACCAACATACACTACTGCATATGCATATTTGCCAATTCAATTTGCCTATCAATTTTTGCTTCAAAAATAAGGTTAGTGTTCTCAAATTTTCCTTACAACTGATTGGGAAAAGGATGGCCATGATAAGGTTGATTGGGTTCATGATTGGAAACCATGTATAGATGATAGGAACTTTGTAGAAGTGGAAATGAAGGCTGATAGGTTTGGTGAGACTGCCTTGCATGAACTTTTAGCCTATCTTCTAAGGAAGAAATTAGACCACTCACATCAAACATCTCACTTGTAAGCCTTTGCTAATTGGCTCTTTCAATAGGTACCCACTCTCTCTTGACTAACTCTAATGCATCTCTTACCTTTTGAATAAGGTGGATAGGAATTTTTTAACCACATTCCCTTTGAGTATCAAGATCTATCATATACTTCTCATACCCTAGAAGAGTTTATTTCAAGGTGGAAATGTGTTGATTAGAGAAAAGACTAAGTTGACTAGGAGGGGAAAGACATTGAGAAGGTTAGTTATAGGATTAGTATAATTCATGCATGGGTTGACAAGTATCATATTGGATCTGGTAAAAGTCATATTATGGCTAATAAGGGTAATGACAATATTTACCAAGGACTTGTTCATATTGATAGGGAATGGCATAAGCTTAAAATGTCTCACCCACTTATGTAAACAAGAAATCAACACCAAAGTCAACCATATATCTTCATTGACACAAATAACACAAAGAAAACATGTTATCAACAATATAAAAAGGATGACTTGGGTTACTTGAAAAATTTATATATCTTTAGAGTTACCTTTGATGCTTGAATAGATGTCTCCAAATGTTGATTATTGAGAGACAACACCAAAAATATCTCAATCTCTTGGAACAAGAGTCCCACTAGGCATGTCAAAAACCATTGTCACTTTTAATTTCACCCTTTGAGGAGATGAAAATATTTCCTCATCCAAGTGGCATAAAGGAATCACCTATAGGCTTGTGGGAAGCCTAAGGAATCAGGTGAATCTCTAGATAGGGCTAGATCCCTTGATGTACCATTTAGGATTACAACTACTACTAACCTTGGGGGGTGAAAAAGGAGAGAAAAAACTGAAATAAAACTAACCTAAAGGATCTGATGCACCAAATTTAATAATTACATCCAACCATATATATTACACTTTAAATCAAAGGACAAACTAAACATACACTCTCAAATCTATGTCTTCTTGCATCAATGTTACATTGTGGGGTTATGAATGAATGTGAAAAGATAGGAGGACTATAAAAGAGGAATATGAGGGAAATAATTAATATTATATCTCAAATAAACCATGAACATCTGTTATAAAACTTCACATACCCTATAATAAGCTATAAATAGGTGAGAGACTGTGATAACTTGCTAAGGAATCCATAGTCTTCACTAAGAAAATTCAACATTCAAGTAAAGCACACTATGAATAGTCATGGAAGAGGTAAAAATTAGTAATTTTATTGATCAAAATTTATACAAATGATTAATTATTATCCATAATTAGGTGGAGAATCTTTGAAATGGCCAAAATGGCTAGCTCTTATAGAGCTTGAGAGAGAGAGAGAGAGAGAGTAGTCAAAGGGTCACAAGGACACTTGTAAATATGATAAAATAAGATATCCATTCATGATAATAAGATATGGTTAAAAAATTCAAGGTAATGAAGTAAAAATATCAATTCAAGTCATCAAAGTCTGGCACAAAACTCCACATTTTACACACAAAAAATTGCCTTCACGATTGCCTCTATTTGAATGTCCCATAATTAATAAATTAAAATTATTATGATTAAAATGTAGGTTATGGACATAATAAATTACTCCATTCATTATTTTCATGCCTAATCTTCTTGAAATAACTGGAAAGGAACCATCATCTTTTGTAGCCCAAAAAGAACTCTTTTCATGCACCCTGCACACTTGGCTTCTAAAAAGGCATAAGGTATACATGAAAATCCATGAGATGGATTTAATTACATGTTTAAATATATTAAATGTCCCTATAATAATTAGGCACACCTTAAAATTATCTCACTTGAAGTTTTCCATCTTCGTCACTAGCTTGTCCAACATGCTAGTTTTGACTGACTAATTTGAATCAACTATTTAGGACACCTAGGATCTATATTAAGGAATGAGAGTGATATTTTTAGTTATATTAAGTCCAAATATTTCCACCCATATGATTTTCATCTCTTTAAACCTCTTATAACCTAAAAAACACACAAAATAGTGAGCAAACCCTTATTTTTTTCCCCATCCGTACAATTTTGTACAACTCACTAGCATGTGAGGGAACTTGAATGAGTCCTATAAAATTTATATTAGGTTTTAGGAGATAAATATTCCATTTTTATATCTATCTAACTCCATTTTCATAATTGGTCTTGGCTAAGGGTTTAGTAGGGTGTTAGGCCTATTTTGACACTTAAGCTTATTTCATAAAAACTTAGCTTTGGAGTTACAAAATAATTCCACAAAATGGTTGTTTATGACCTTATTAAACTCCTCTAATATTATATATCCTCCATTCAAAGCCTCATTAGATATGTAATCTTCTAAATATGCCTTATCGAGCTTGTTTCCTTCATTATAATAGGCCTAATGAATTTTTGAGCTAAAATGGCTTCTTCAAGGTTTCCCATGCACTCTAAGAGCTCTAACACATCTATATCCAGATCATAAACATGTTTCAATCATCTATATATCTTCTCAAAATATATAAATTAATATGACTCCCCTTTAGCCTTAGCCTAGACCTTGCTCAATATGCCTACCTATATTTTAAAACACAAAATGACCCTTTATATGTTTTCCTTGCATCTAAAAGGCTAAAATATATCTAAAACTATCTCATAGACATATTCCAACTTGTTATAGATCCTACCTAAGGCTATAAATGTGAACAATGAAGTACCATCTATGAGATTATTACATAGAGAGACACATATATAGCCAAGCTACATATTGAATTAGATGAGGCTAGATTGGTGGTGACATAAAGGTATGATATCAGTCTACGAGAAGAGAATTTGAAATAAGGATGATGTTATGTATTATAGGATTTTATATGAGGTAATGATGCTAGTAGGAGTTAGGATACCTACATTTTTAGATCACAATGCAAAGAGCTCAGCTTTTATATCTTCTCAATCACATAGGACATCCACTTCAACTAGTCCAATGACATAACCTCCTGCTAGATAAAATACCATGGGTTCTCTAGCACAAATACCTCCACCACCTTATAGGATAGGAGAGAGATCTTGAAAGGTAGATCCATAAGATAGAACCACTAGAGATAGTCAAAGTTAGAGTTGATCTTCTTTGAGACAATGTCATACATTTTGACTCATGATATGTACTAATGTTACATGTGGTACTCAAATGACCCAATATGTAAGTCTACTATCACTTGATGTAAATGCCCAATTTTTTTGATGTATATGGACATTAGAATATTTAATATATATGAGATGTTATGGATATTTAGTGTTATCTCATGTGATACTTTATTTTACTTGCTTACGTCTCTTGCTTATGGATACAAAGTCATGGATGGATAATAAACATGTTTAAAAGATAGGTTATGAGTGTGACCTAGTAAATTTAGGTGTTGAGGAGAAAAAGGTTCTCTAATATATGCTCACAAATATTGGTAATTATGTTTATGAGCAAAAAAAGGAAAAACATTTTTCTTTTAGATGGTAGTGTGCATCAACCAAGTGTAGAACTAGGTGAGGCAAGATTTGTGGGTTGATATAACTCAACCTCCTCCATATATATTATTAAAAACTATTTTACAAGAAGTGGCATGCTAACATTTTCAATCAGAGATTCTCTAGATGTATCTAACTATAGGATCTTATACTACATAGGCAATGGACCTTTCAATATAATAAAGTCAACATCTAGCCCTAGTGACAGGTTAAGGAATCATTTTATGCCTAAAATATATCCAAAATCCAAAGATAGGATGTTATCCTTTGTATACCTAGTAGAGTAAGGTAGAACACAAGAAGCATAGGGACCATATCAACCAACTCAAAATATGATCCAATAGGTGAAGAGGTATAAGAAAACCCTCACTCCCCCTCCATATTCTAAGAAGAAGGTTATTTCATGAAGAGGTATAGTTGTGCATTCATCCTTTTTTAAGGACTCATAATTAGTTATAGTCCTTTATTTACAAATCCCTATGGGGGAGATTGAAGGGACCATATTACCATAACCTATGTAGCAAGTTGAGCAAATAGATGATGTAGAATGAGAAAAATATACTAAGGAGCAAGTGGATCTATCAAAGGCACAAAAGGAGGAAGGGAAGAGTTTTTGAAAAGAGGAAGAGAAGAAAAATGAGGAAGAGGCAAAGCATAATTATATCAAGGAGGAACAAAAAAATTAATAGGTTAAAGATGAGGAGCATAGGAAAAAATTTAAGGATGTTGAGGTAGAGAAGAAAAGAGCTAAAGAAGTTAAGGTAAAGAAGAAAGAAGAAGAAAAATTAGCAAGGCAGATGAAAGAAAGAGAGTACCAAGAAGTGAAAGCAACACAACAAATAAAGATGAAGCAGACGCATTCATAAAGACTTAAGAGGACTAAAAAGATAAAGAATCATTATGCATCCAAGAGGAACAATCCAAGAATCAATTCAATGAAAAAGAGGTTGAAGAAAAGGTTGAAGTAGATGTTAAAGTTAAGGTATAATCAAAATCCAAGGTAGAAGTAGAACACATAGTGTATTAGGAAGTTGTGGAAAAGTAAGCAACTAAGATCACTAGGATGGTGAAAATAAATGAGAACCAGAAGCCACTTCCCACATCTCTAGTATTGAAATTTTTTTAAAGAGGTCTATAGGATGAGGCCTCTCAAGTTAGACCTCGCATAACTAGTCAATTGTTATGGGATGTCCCTACATCATCCACCTAGTGCACAACCTTTTCTCTTCACATGACATAGATCAAGAAGGTACCTATCCCAACTACAAATTCCACCATGGATCTGGCTACAACAATGCATGAAGCATCTCTTGATGCGTCTCAATTTTCACTAGCTAAATAAATTAAAGGTGTAACTACTTTTTAGGAGTCAATAACATAGAAGGATCTAGGATTGGAGAAATAAGTCTTGTAGCTATAGGAGGATAACATAGAACTATATGTTCACTTTACCAATACATGTTATCTCATTAACACCACTCACCCTACATTGGTCACCCAAGTCCTTTGTAACCAAGTCATGTTAGAAGAAAATGAATTCTCAACCCTCTTATTGTAGTTAACAAAGTACTAGATTACTACATAGAAGATGCAATCCCTTCACAGTCAAGGGAAGAACATCAAAGAAAAACCAATGTAATTTTTGATTTCTTGGAAGAATATGATAAAGTCTTGGATAAGATTATGGTCCAAGCTAAATAAATCACCTGAGACATGCTTAATTCAAAGAAATAACTCATTAATTATTTATTTGAGGCCAAGCTACAATTCAATGAGGTGGATAAAGTTAAGGCTATGATGAAAGTTGATTTGGCCACTTCCACACTAATGGATAGTGCACTCAAATAGTTACTTAAATCATATGATAATGTCATGCAAAAGTTTTAGAAATGGTAAAATGAGATGTTATGCAACACATTTACTAGAATTTAAACATGTAGGCATGTAAATCAATTAGAGCATATCTACTAATTCTATGGTACTCATCACCATCACTAAGGATGAATATATTCAAAATACGATGGTGACCCAATTCCTATTGTGCACATTTCTCACTATTGCATGAGAATTTCTCAATGACTAAAAAATGTTCAAGTAATATTTATCATAGTTGGAGGGTTACATCACATAACTTGTTGACAAAGCCCAATTTATTCCTCAACAAATTAAATAGGTTCTCCAATAAAGGAAGAGTATCACAAGTTCCTATATAGTGATCCAACAATAACCATAACCTCCACCAATAGGTTTTATAGAATTAGTTTATTCTTCTTAACCTCAACAGTAATCAATATCATAACAACCTTTGATGTAGCTAACTCAAGGCAGGTCACCACTTTTTCATTAGGTACTATTCAAACTTCAAATTTTACATTTTTCATAAATTTTTAAACACTTTAATAGGATGGCCTTAAGCATTAGGAATAGGCCCAAGCTGGTTAAAACCCCATAAAGGGTGGCCACCTGGCTAACTAGTTTATTCAAAACCTACAAAGGTGGTAGGATAGTATGATACTTAGTTGAAAACCTAAAAAGGTGTCTAAGTATCACATAGAGTATGAAAACTAGTAAAAGGCACATTAAATGATAATTGTAACTCTTGATTTTGGTTCAGTGCCTCATTGTAGTCAAAGTTTTCAAACTTCAAGCTTAAGGAACCTTTTCTTTGACTTTATCTTAGGATGATATAATTGTTTAAGTCCTGGAAAGTGTTGGAATTAGAATAGGGATAAAAAATCATAGAGTGTAATTAGTGGACAACTATGCATTCACTTTACCAATACATGTTATCTCATTAACACCACTCACCCTACATTGGTCACCCAAGTCCTTTGTGACCAAGTCATGTTAGAACAAAATGAATTCTCAACCCTCTTATTTTAGTTAATAAATTACTAGATTACTACACAGAAGATGCAATCCCTTCACAGTCAAGGGAAGAACATCAAAAAAAAACCAATCTAATTTTTGATTTCTTAGAAGGATATGATAAAGTCTTGGATAAGATTATGGTCTAAGCCAAATAAATCACCTGAGACATGTTTAATTGAAAGAAACAACTCATTAATTATTTATTTGATGCCAAGCTAGAATTCAATGGGGTGGATAAAGCTAAGGCTATTATGAAAGTTGATTTGGCCACTTCCACACTCATGGATAGTGCACTAAAAGAGTTACTTAAATCATATGATAATGTCATGCAGAAGTTTTAGAAATGGTAAAATGAGATTTTATACAACACATTTACTAGCATTCAAACATACAGGCATGTAAATTAGTTAGAGGATATCTACTAGGATATTCAGGTCAAAATTTCAAATTCTATGGTACTCATCACCATCACTAAGGATGAATATATTCAAAATATGATGGTGACCCAATTCCTATTGTGCACATTTCTCACTATTGCATGAGAATTTCTCAATGACTAAAAAATATTCAAGTAATATTTGTCACAGTTGGAGAGTTTCATCACATAACTTGTTGACAAAGCCCAATTTATTCCTCAACAAATTAAATAGGTTCTCCAATAGAGGAAGAGTATCACAAGTTCCTATATAGTGATCCAACAATAACCATAACCTCCACCAACAAGTTTTATAGAATTAGTTTATTCTTCTTAACCTCGACAATAATCAATATCATAACAACCTTTGATGTAGCTAACTCAAGGCATGTCACCACTTTTTCATTAGGTACTATTCAAACTTCAAATTTTACATTTTGCATAAATTTTTAAACACTTTAGTAGGATGGCTTTAAGCATTAGGAATAGGCTCAGGTTGGTTAAAACCCCATAAAGGGTGGCCACATGGTTAACTAGTTTATTCAAAACCTACAAAGGTGGTAGGATAGTATGATACTTAGTTTAAAACCTTAAAGGGTGTCTAAGTATCACATAGAGGATGAAAACTATTAAAAGGCATATTAAATGATAATTGTAACTCTAGATTTTGGTTTAGTACCTCACTACAGTCAAAGTTTTCAAACTTCAAGCTTAAGGCACCTTTTCTTTGACTTTATCTTAGGATGATACAATTGTTTAAGTCCTAGAAAGTGTTGGAATTAGAATAGGGATAAAAAATCATAGAGTGTAATTGGTGGACATGTGTGCAAATTGCATTAATTTTTCTTGTGTATCTCTTTTAGTATATATTTAGATTTTTAAAACATAGCAATAGTTTATAGAATGCGAAAAGTCTTTTTTATATGTAGTGAAAGGATGGAATATGGAGTGACAATTCTTTTTAAAACTCTATATATATAACTTATTTGTATTATGTAATGGTTCTGATGTGATGTAAATTAATACATCGTTATAAAATGGTTTCCCTTATATATCTTTTATGGTTGTTCAATACACAATAATGCTCTATTTTATAAATATGTTAGTCATGTATATTATATTAAATGTTTTTTTATATAATAAGTCTACATTTTTTGCATCTCTATTTCTATTTTAGTTAATTAATGGATAATTTCAATATTAAATATAGTTTTGTTGTATTATTTTATCATTTATCACATACTTATCCCTATATTAATATGTTTTGATGGGTTTTCCAGGTACCTATGTTACAATGATTCATTCATATTTCCATATCAAGCATAGAATCAATATTACAATAATTATAAATTACCTAAGGATAATCCCATAAGACATATTTTCCATGTTACAATCTAGGTCACTTTATGTACTTATTTATTGCACATTGTATCCTTATGCACACACAAGTGAACATGTAGGGGAGAACTATGTAAGTATAAGGCCATGTTTAGAGTATTCGATATGTAGGTAGCACCCATTTATAGAGGGTTCCTTGGGGAAGATTGACACCATGTTCCCACTAACTCATTTTTCCCATAATCACTCCAAGAGTGAGAAATTAAGGGTTTTATCATTTGACAAAGAGAGATAACCTATATGCAAAATTTGAACACATCAAAATAAATGGGAAAGAAAAACTAGAAGGCTCTAGGTGGTCTTATCTATATCCAATCACTATTATATGATGGACACCTATGTCCAAATCACACACCATAATCGATGTAACTATCTAGATTTAACGCAAGCATCTAAGGCCAAAAAAGTAAAATTCTAGAATTTGATGGTTGTTCTAAAATCTTGATCTAGTACACATCCAATCTTTTTCAACCTAGATCTACATGTGCATATTAAACCAAGTATTCTTGTTTCTAATTTATTTCAATGTCTATCAATAGATATACTTTTTATTTTTGGCATATCTCAACATTTAATTGCAATATATTATTTATCTAATTTTTTAAATTAATTAGCCTACCATAGATCTATTTATCACCCTTGTGATCATTCATTTATTTATTCTTAACCCTATATTATCTCACACATCTAAATTAAGGGTTAAATAGTTTCACTATTATGGGTTATATCTTTATATGACTTGTATCATGTTGATCTACCTCTATTGCTTACACATGCCTTGCTAGCTAATCATTTTTTTACACATTGATACATTATATTCCATTATAATATGATGTGACTATGTTGATAGAATGAAAAATTCTTAATATTATCACTAAGTTTTAAAACACAATCAAAGAAATCATAAAATATGAAAACTTACACCTTGAACCTTGTGAGCAAACAAAAAATGAGACAAAAATGATAAATATTCAAATAAACATAGTGAAAACCTTCATTAGAACTCATCTTTATTAATATTTAGCTTGGATGTAGCTTTAGATGGTCTTTATCAATGCCAATTATGTTGAGACATCTCCATTGAAACTATGAACCATTTTGAATTGATCAAAGGTATAAGGTTGATGAACAAGTTAGCTCGATAAAATTCTAGGTCTTCACTATAACTCTTAAACACATTGAATTACTTTAAACACCCTAATTTGGTCAAACAACCACAAGTACTATATATTTTTTTGGTCTTTCACATAAAGGGTCTTAGAGATGGTATAGTCCTATTTGTATGGTCATCTTGAGTCATTTATTCTTTTTTATGCCTTTTTCTCATTATTTTTGACACCTCTAGTAGTCACAAGTCACCTTTACCTAGACATAGGGGCCCCTAGCCTATCATCCTTGATTTTTTCTATATTCTAAGCCTTAGTACATTATAACCATTTTTTGGATAATAGCACCACATGACACTATTATCCACTTTTGCCTTTAGTGTTTAATGGGACCTTTCACCTGTATTTGAGTCTTAACCCCTCTGTGACCCTTCTTTTATGATTTTTATATCTTTTTCATGACTTGTTAGCCATCAAACAAGGTATTATATTCCAAAAAAAATCCTCCTATATAAAGAGCCTCACAAGGCATTTTGCACATAACACTTACTTTTTGGCACTTATTACATAAAATAAATCAATAATACATCTCAAATACTTTGCATACTTCTTAGCATTCACACTTAGTCATTTACATGCTTGATTAAAGAAGGACCTAGGTGAAATTCATCCTAGCATGTTATGTAAGTTGATGGTGCACATTCCCTAAGGGAGAAATTCATGAACTTTGAGACCCCTAACATTGGGGGTTAATTTAGGCTAGTAGTCAAGAAATAGAGGTTATGCTCCATGTGATTGTAACATCCCACAACCCAATTTTTCCTTTCCTTTTGTATTTGATTATTTCATTGTTTTATGTGTGTAGGTATTGATTAGGGTTTTGGAGAAGAATCAACCAAATTAGTGACATATACAAGCCCCTACATAGCATTAAATCACATATAAGACCCTTAAAAACTCATATAACTTATTTTAAAGTTGTAGACATTCATTGAAAGATGGAAACTGGCATCAAGTTTGGAAACTAGCACCACATGACACTACTATCCTAAGGGGGGAGCTACTATCAAAAGCTAGTTCTTGAAAAAAAGTCTAAAAATAAAATATTCCTCTCTATCTACTCTATCATCTCCAATATTTAGATATATGAGAAAATCTATGTATATCTAAATAAATCCACCTTCTCCTAAGGGTTATGCTCTATGTGATTGTAACATCCCACAACCCAATTTTTCGTTTCCTTTTGCATTTGATTATTTCATTGTTTCATGTGTGTAGGTATTGATTAGCATTTCAAATAAGAATAAACTAAATTAGTGACATAGATGAGCCCTCTCACAACAAGAAATCACCTAAAATACCCTCAAGAACTCAAACAACTTGTTTGAAAGTTATAGATAGTCATTACAAGATAGATACTAGCATTAGGTTTGAAAACTAGCACCACATGGCACTACCATCCTAAGGGGGGTGCTATTATCAAAATAGAGTTCTTGAAAAAAAGTATACAAACAAAATATTCCTCTATATCTACTTAGTCATCTCCAATATTTAGATCCATAAAAAACTCTATGTATATCCAGATAAACAAAATCAAAGTAATCATAAATATGAAAACTTACACCTAGGACCTCATGAGCAAACAAACAATGAGATAATAATGATAAGTATTCAAACAAATATAATGAACCATATCCATGGCTTAGATGTGGCTTTAGATGGTCTTTATCAACTCTAATTATGTTGAAACATCTCCATTGAAATTATGAACCATTTTTAATTAATCAAAGGTATAAGCTTGATGAACAAGTTATCTTGATAAAATTCCATATCTTCATTATAACTCTTGAACATATTGAATTACTTTAAATAGCCTAAATTTGTCAAACAACCAAAATTACTATATATTTTGTTATTCTTTCACACAAAGGGTCTTAGAGATGGTTATGGTCTTGTTCTCATGGTCACCTTGAGTCATTTATTCTTTTTTATGTCTTTTTCTCATTATTTTTGACACCTCTAGTAGTCATAGGTCACCTTTTTCCTACTCTTAGGGCCCTTAGCCTATCATCCTTAATTTTTTTAATGTTCTGAGACTTAGGACATTAGCACCATTTTCAAGATAATAGCACCACATGACACTACTATCCACTTTTTCCTTTAGTGTTCGATGGGCCTTTCACCTATATTTGAGTCTTGACCCCTTTGTGACCCCTCTCTTATGTTTTGTTATATCTTTTTCATGACTTATTAACTAGAAAATAAGGTATTATATTCCAAGCAAATATCATCTTATATAAAGAGCTCACAATTCATTTTACATATAACAGTTACTTTTTTGGCACTTATTACATAAAATCAATCAATAATACATCTCAAATACTTTGTATACTACTAAACATTCACACTTAGACATTTGCATGCTTGATCAAATAAGGTCATAGGTGAAATTCATCCTAGAATATCATGTAATTTTATGGTGCACATTCCCTAAGGGATAAATTTATGTGATCTAAGACCCATAACATTGGGGGTTAATGTAGGTAGCTATTAGGGCAACAAGGGTTATACTCCATGTGATTGTAACATCCCACAACCCAATTTTTCCTTTCCTTTTGCATTTGAATATTTCATTGTTTCATGTGTGTAGGTATTGATTGGGGTTTTAGAGAATAATAAACCAAATTAGTGACATATACAAGCCCCTACATGACATGAAATCACCTATAAGACCCTTAAGAACTCATACAACTTATTTGAAAGTTGTAGACGGTCACTACAGGATGGATAGTAGCATCAAGTTTGGAAACTAACACCACATGGCACTACTATCCTAAGAGGGGCACTACTATCAAAATCCAATTCTTCAAAAAAAAATCTACAAAAAAAATATTCCTCTCTACTACTTAGTCATCTCCAATATTCATATCTGTGAGAAACTCTATATATATCCAAATAAATCCACCTTCTTCTTATGTTTATTATTTTTAGAAAGTTACATAGAATCAATAAATTATAATTTTATTATTGATTTAAAATATACCTAACCCTTTAATCCACCTTAGGATTTGCATATTAAAACCCTAAAAGGCTAAATCATCTAGTGAACCTATCTTACTTCTAACATAGCTTCAAAAACCTTAATTTTTTGTTAGGGTTTTCCTTCTAAATTTTGCACATTAAATTAGAGTTACAAAAAACTTATTTTTTATTTTTTTGATTAACCTAGCTAATTTAATTAATTCAATCCTAGGGTTTTATTTATTTAATTCAATTTAAATATTTTCAACACAAACCTCAATCCAAAATCTAGATCCCTATATTAGGTCCCTATACATATAAACATTAGCAATAGGGTTTCAAAAATAACCCTATTTTATGTTACAGTCTTTGTTCAAAAAATTCACACATTACACACATACTTATGTTAGATTATATCCTACCTCTTGTGTGTTTATTATTTATTATTCACAATATCTTCTTTGGCAAGTTTAGATTGGCATCTAAAAATTATTCTACCCCTTTTCCACTTGATGCAATCTTAAATTTTTCTCATGATTATAACAATGAATGGACTAATTTTCAACATTGTACAATAGATCATGATAATGATTTCATTTTTAATGATGATGGATATTTTTATAATGATGGATATGAGGATTATTATGCACATGATAATATAAATGAACATGAAGATATATTAGATAAAGCATCTTCTCTTTCCTCTTACTCTTCTCCTATTCCTAAAACTCAAATAAACAACATAATGCCAAAAGAACAATTACAGACCTAAAGGTATAGTTTCGATATAGACACCAATAAAAATATTTTTAAACAATTACAAAGCTCAAAATATACCTCTTGTGCATACACTAATTAATATATTTGGGAATAACTATCAATCCAAGGCCACAGTTTCAATTTGACAACTGATAAAGATTTATGGAAATTATTAAAAATCAAAATCCAACTTTAGTTCAAACACCAATTAAAATATTTTCAATAAATCAAGCAACTCAAAGTGTAGTTTTAGAGTGACAACCAATCAATATTTTTACATCAAAGTCTACATAGTTATCCACCAATAGTGCATCATAGGCAACTCCACTTTCATAGTCTATATCTACACCAACATAGTATGAGTAGATGGTCGATGGTTCTCCATTCCATTAGGGTTAAAATAGGGCATCTCACCATCACCAAGTATACATGTAGACATCTTTTGAGATATAATTAATTAATAAACAAACACCATATACCAATACAAAAGCTTAAATCTCTTGCACATATGTGTAAAACATTCATAACACATATCCAAATAAATTAAAATTACTCCAATGGAAATAAATTGTAAACATCAAACATTTCAAACAATTAACCAAATTTAAACACAACAAATTATACAATATAACCAATTCCAGATGTAAATAAACAATTCCAAATTATATAAAAACCATCTATATATATAAATCATAACACCATTTCAATATAAATATGATGCATCACTTAATGATGCGACATGACTACTGGGACCAACTCCCTCACTCTCACTCTTAAACACATTAGCATTACAACTAGAGGCCCCATTATCTATATGCAATCTCAATCTATAGCAATGACTTCTCTCTCTCTCTCTCTCTCTCTCTCTCTCTCTCTCTCTCTCTCTCTCTCTCTCTCTCTCTCTCTCTCTCTCTCTCTCTCTCTCTCTCTCTCTCCTCTCTCTCTCTCTCTCTCTCTCTCTCTCTCTCTCTCTCTCTCTCTCTCTCTCTCTCTGCTCTCTCTCTCTCTCTCTCTCTCTCCTCTCTCTCTCTCTCTCTCTCTCTCTCTCGGTACATAACTAACTTATCCCTATACTCAACATACTCCCACTAAAATCATATATAGTCATCTACTATATGACTACTCAGCATACCTAGAGCATTAGGAGAGGGCATGGTCTACCTTTGCACCTCTATGTATAACTCATTTCTATCTATGACTGCTCACCTATATGCTATAGTTTTTATTGCTACACTATTAAAAAAATGATCATGCAATCCAACTACATTAGTTATCCACACTCCACCCAATCCATCATCCACAACATCATCTAGAATATTCCATGTCAACTCATGAAGTGTTGAATTGATAGTAACCTCCCAATACTCATATGACCTCTCCTACACCTATAAGCTTCCATACAATTAATAAGAATCCTATTATATCAAAACACATGATCCATAATATATAGAAACATATGAAAAAACTATCTAAATTCCTATCCACATTCCTTAACGGATATATAGTAAGTACCTCCTCTGTGACCATCCATCTCTTGGGAACATAGGTACCCACCTATCTAACTCCACTAGGCTAAGTAGACCTCAATCACTCCAGCATCATCCACATCTAGTACTTGATATTTGGATCTTGCTCTATCATGTCATAGGAGCTAGCTCAATAATCGATGTCCTTGATGTACTCCCCAACTTGATAAGATCATGAGAACTACTTAACCACACTACTGGTACCAAAGGCACAACCTATATGACACTAAACTATCGGGTAACCCTCTCATACTACAATTACTTATATACATTATCCCACTGATCATCTATCCAATAGCTCACTCAAATTTACCTCAACTACATGTTATCCTTAAGTCAGCCTTGATAACCCATATAAGGTCTCTAGATAATATGCTTTGCTCTTAGATTATATAGTAAATGCCAAAATTAGGTAGTACTCCTCCTTGAAGCCTGCTCTATCCTAGTCCATCTAATTGCAAATACGTATGGGTAAGACCATCTATCATATGGATATGCCACTGGCTTGCTCATAGCTATGTGCTCATATGACT
>JARHVA010003066.1:600000-772500 GCA_037957365.1 Torreya grandis
TATTGGTGTCATTGATTTTCGGTTTGTATTGCTATTTGTCAATATTTTGAATAAATCCCAAATTAGTGCACATTTTGGAAACCAAAAAGGGACCCACATCTCTTATTTAAGATAATAATATTTTTGGAAGCATTCTAGATGATTACAAGACCAACTGGAAGTGGAATCAAACCTAGATTTTTTATTTTTCATGCATTATAAGAAATTTGTGAGATTGTACTACAAGTAGTGATATTGCAGTAGTGGCATCATTAACCCAAGTAGTGATATTATAGGATAGGCCATTAGCAGTTAGGGGTTTTAGTAGGGTTCTAGGTTTGACAATACTATGACTCTAAGAGTCATGGGATTGACCTGCTAAAAGAAATATTGATGATTCCAATAGCAGTATTGCAACTCCTACTAGAAAATCTTGGATTTTGAGACATATTGGACTAATTATGGGCTTGTTTGTAGGTGTGTTGTATTATGTGTGTAGGATAGGTGATATTTCTTTTCAAAACCAAGTTATTTGAATAACTTTGATAATCACATGACTACTATAATAGCGATATTGATCTGTAAGTGATGGGATCATTATTTTTAGTCCTGATATTGCTTAGCCATCAAAAACTGGTAAAATCTCTCCCTTACTACATTTGGTTTGTTAGTTATATGGAATTCAATCTTTTCCATCAAAAAATTAAGGTTCTAAAGGCTGTAATTTTTCAAAATATTCCTTTTTTATCAACAACTTTCCTTTCAAACATTCCCTTCTATAGTCTATCTGGCACCTCTTTGATATCTAAAAATCCACTTACAGGGAATATTCTATCTTGCAAGGTTTTATAAAGAACAAGGGAAGTTGTTTATAATTCATCTTACAAATAGCTCTAGTCATATCTTGCAATAATTCTACTTCCATAGTCATAGGATTGCCCTACAAATAATAGGATTGTCACTCAGAGTCACAATATTACAAGTTAGCATATTCAAGGTCAGTTTTAGGTTCTTACAATAGTCTAGTCATCATTAATTGTATTAAAAACAAGGATTTTTAATTATTTTATACACTTTTTATTGACTATTACCAATGTAGGACAAACTTAGGTAGTTAGTCTAATTCTAGAAATATCGCTATTAGCATAATTTTCTCAATAACAGGGTGTTTAGTCAAAATAGTGGTATTGTCTAACCATGATGGTCATTGTAGAAGTTAGTTGATAATCCTACCATTATAGTCTCATGGTATTTCATCCCAGTAGTGGGATCATGCATTTTTATTATGAGATTGCCCTGTGTGCTTGTGGGGTTACATATTTTAAGGAACTAATCTCATTCTTGTAAGATTTTGAGGAATTTTGGTACCCTATTAAATATCTGACCTTTGTGCTCATAGGATGGGTACCACTTTGGTTATTTTACCTTAGATTATTGATTTAGATATATTATTGTCTTCTTTAAAATTGCTTGTAAATATTAGATTGTTGTGTGAGTGTGTCTTTTGCTTATACATAATTTGTTGTATCATGTGAAGCTCACATAGGTAATTAAAATGGTTAATTAATTGTATCATGTATTTTCTTGTTTATTTAAGCCATCCCTTAGGATAACACGTGATACGAATTTCATCACCACACATTTAGCTTAGTCTTTAGGGGTTAATGTCATGGATTTCACTACCATGCTCTAACCACACTCCATGTTTTGGTAGAGTATAATAATAAGGAGAGCTATCATTACAGCCTAAGTGGAATTCCCCATAAAGGGTTCCATGGAGTGAGGGATGATTAAGTCCATATACCCAGGGTAGTTAGACAGCATCCTACATAGACTTGGGCCCCAACATAGCATCATATATATTAAGGACTCCCCTAGAGCCTTGTGTAAACCTTAGATTAGGGGACTATAGTCGTAATAATTATTCTACTATTGACATCATGAATAGTGCCCAAGTGACCATCAAGTGCAAGCAAGGTTGAGAGGGTTTGGTCAATTCTGTAATAGGCCATTGGCCTAAATCCTTACTTGTGTATTTATTGGATGGTGTGGACATTGTGTTATACTCTTATATCATTTACTAATTTAAGATTGTATTTATGAGTGTTGTTTGTGTGTTGTGTCAAGACCTATTTTGTTTGATATTCAACTCAGCCACACTCTTCAATTTTTGTTTGCATACCTTAAAAAACCTTATAATATCACTTATATCCACTCATCATCATCATCATCATCATCATCATCATCATCTTTACCATCTCATATCACTCCCTACACCATACCTAGTACTATATCATTAAAGTCATTCTATATCATTCTATAACACCTTTTTGTGTATATACCCACTTAGTCCCATCTTCCCCATCTTCTTTTATCCATATCATTGTCACCTCTTAATACTATCCACACCTCATGGGGCCTATTTATTTTACGTCTTAAATCATCCACATTTCTTCTTTGAGAAATACATTTAGATCCTCATCATACTCCTACATATTCTTTCATCCATATCTTATTTGCTTCTTGTCCATCCCTACATATTATCTACCTCACATCTCTATTCACATCTGTATCCATCCATACCTTTTCCATCTTATATCCTTGTCTATCTATTCACATAACCCATATCACATCTTTATCTAGTCCATCATATCTATCCACATTCCATCTATCACATATCACCCACATCTTGTCCATTCCATATTCTTGTCTATTTTGAATCACACCTTATTCACCTCACATCCTTGTATATTCGATCACATAATAACCACCCTTTTATCCATATTAACCCATTTATATTTTCTTGACCATTCCATCATCTTGAACCCTCCCCACATATATAATCTATCCATTTTCCCTACACTCCTTTTAAACCAATCCATATGCATCATATTTACTCACTACCATAATCTCAACCCTCACATTTTGTGGGTTAAGCCATCATCCCTTCTCTACATTCTCTTCTCCTTCCACATTCATGACCCATCTTTCGCAATTCAATTATCCAATCCTAACATTCATCTAAGCCCCCTCATCATACATTATAATGCCACCTTTCCTTTGATCTCATAATTCATCTATTGATTCTTGCATTATCCCATTTTGCCTAGTCCCCGCATCCACTTATCCCCATATCATCTTTTAAATACCTTATCACCCTATCTACATGATCCTTTCATTACAATTTCATCTATTTATCCTTTTCATTATATAAACTCTTATTCCATTATCTCACAACTTTTTTTCATTATCCATATATCCTAACCTCATACATACCATCTTCATAACATTTTTATCTTATCCTTTTTATAAGCTATCCCACCCACAAAGTCCATATCATCCATCTTTTGGTGATCATTATATCCTACATTATCTATATACATCATTTAGCCCCCCCTCTTTCATCCTTGTGTCAACATATCTTCTAGTCTATATTTCATTTATTCTTCATCTCATCATATACCCATAATGTATTTTATTTTCAATTAACTTATCCATATAATCCATATTTTTACATCTAGTCCACCCCATCTATCTAATATATTATATTACCCCATCTATAATCTATCTTCTAGAGCCTTTTCAAGTCCTTCCTTATCTCATCCCATCCTAATTTGATTATCAATCCATAATCCATTCATAAAATTCACCCATAAATAAACATTGTATATATTGTACATCCTTCCCCATTTAATTTTTGAGTCCTAAAACACACCACACCTTCCATTTTGCAATTCCCTTTTATCAATTGAATACCCATCCTTTTGTCATTTCCCCTATTCATCTATCTTGAGTATATTTTTTCCAAATTCTTCTATCACATTTATCATTACCATCCACTCCCCCCACATCATCCTCTTAAAAATTAGTTTTTATTTAAAGGATAAACTTTTGGTGGTCACCCATCTCCCCAAAATCATTAGTCATCATCCTACCTCAGCTTGAAATTATCATTAATAGCCTTATAAGGTATTAATCTAGCACCCATCACTATATTTTATCTTTATCAGGTATCTTTGTCCCCTAGCACCCATCAACGTGTCTACTTGATAGTTGACAAAGTTATTTGATCCCATCATCTTCCCTTGTCTTTTGATAGATTGATCTCTTAAAAGACTTTTGTCTTGTGATAACTTCTAGTTACCCCATCTATAAACATTCTCATCCTTGACCACTATTAGTCTAACCTTTTGAGTAAAGCTCATATTTAAAAACACCTCAACCATACCTCATCACATTTCATCCTCTTGATCTATCATCATGGGCACTCAAACCCAAGCTCAACTCCACCTAGGACAAGGCTCTAGTCAAGATAACAATACTAGGGGAAAAATAATGGATCCTAATCAAGAGTATGAGGACTACCATAGTGATATGCCCACCCTACAGAGAATGAGAGAAATAACCTCCTCCATAATGATGATGTTTGCAATCTCATTGACTAATATTTATAAAAAAATCATGATGAAGTACTAGCATGAACCATAGAAATTAGGGGCACCTTACCACCCACCTTTGACTGCACTCGTTTGAATAATATCATCCACCCATTAAGACCATAATCCCCACACCAATAGGCTCATCCCAATCCTTGAGAGGAAATAGAAATATACCATGGGTTCATATAGGAAGAAGAACAACAACCACCTCTTGTCAGCCATCATACTGAGGCTGATAGGATATAGGCTACCATTGAATACTACTTGGATCAAATCACATAACAAATTAACCTTCTCCTTTGTAACCAACAACCACCATCATCATGACACAGCAATACTAATACCACCAATAATGTTCAAAATCATGTTAATAATAGCACCAATAACCTTATCTATACCAATAATATTTCCAACAACAATCACCATACCTACATTCCCCAAGATAGTCATAACCAAACCACTAATCCTGTTGGGGATCCCACCTTTGCCCAAGAATGGAAGATGATGAAATAAACCCTCCAATAAGTGGATCTTGGGTCCCAAACCCTCAAGTATATATATGAGTATTTTTTATCATAACCTTTAGACATCAGGATTCTATAAATCCCCTTCCCCTCACATTTTGAGGTTCCAAAATTTGAAACATATCAAGGAAAGGGTGATCCAAGAGACCACATATAGGAGTTCTATGTCACCTACCATGAAGTAGCATATGAGGATGCCTATTTTTTGAGGCTATTCCCCAAGAGTCTGATAGTATTAGCATTATAATGGTTTATGCATTTACTAAATGGGTTAATCTCAAGTTTTGGTGAATTAACTGATTAGTTCATCAAACATTTCTATTTTAATATAGAACATGATATATCTATTATTGATCTCTATAACACAAAACAAAGTAATTGGGAAAGCCTTGTCTACTTCTTGCAATGTTGGCAAGGATTGGAAACCTAGTTGAGGTGAAGTGTGCTTAAAAAAGAATTGGCCAAAATCTTTGTAGATAATCTCAACATGGAATTAAAGTATTAGTTAAAAATATAGTGTGCTAAAACCTTTGACAAAATCATAGAAAAGGGAATGTAGATTGAAAAGGATCTTATAGAGAAGGAAACCATCAAGTTATTTTCTCATAATTAACACACATCCAATACATAAAAATCCTTTTCAAGTAAGCCCAAGGTCTTTAAAAATAATAAGAATGGTGTAGGTGATGGAGTGATAGACTCAAAATAGTAACCACAACATGTCCAAACCATCCAAAGAAAAGGGCCTCCACAACACCCTCATGTCTCTACTATCAAGGTTCCATAAGGCAAACCTAAGCCTTGCATAGGTAAAAGGACACTAAAAAGTTTGTGAGTTCCACTAGAGATGGTCTTGGAACAAATGGTTGTTGCTAATATGATTACTCTACCTAAAATTAGATTGGTAGATAATCATCAACCTAAACTTGATTGGTATCATGAAGATGAGTTTTGAAAATATTATCAGGTAAAGGGACATGATACTAAGAATTGTATGAAGTTAAAGCATTATATCCAAGACCTAATGGAAAGAGGTGATATTGATATTAAAGGTGAAGTGCCCTCAAATTAATCAGTAAATCAACACTTTGGTATTTATAAATATCCTCTTCCAAAGCATGAACAATGGAATAAGAGACCCTAATGGGACCAAGGTTAGGCATCATCTTCCAATTTTACTAATTATCATAATATTCCTTATCATTACATTAACACTATTAAAATCCATAATACTCAAGAGTCTACTCCATCTCCATCCCCCTCTCCATCTCCCATCCTAAAAATAAATAGGGTTACAACCAATTGTACTTTCACTACTTGGTGCAATAAAATAGCTATTCTTATAGCCTCTCCTCAATAACCTTCTACCTCATCTACTGCACCTAGGGGGAATACCTATAAGAAAACTAAAAATGGGTCAGACAAATTCTATGATATTATTTAACAGCTAGAAAAGACCCTTGCCCAAATTTCCTAATGGAACTCCTCAAAACATCTATTTTGCACAAGGAAATATTAAATCAAGTGTTTAATGATCTAAAAGTACCTAGTGATCTAGATAAAAATCAATTTCAAGCACTAGTATCATATTTATCCCCATCCCCATAGCTTATTTTTAGTGATTGAGATTTACCACTAGTTGGCCCTCATCATAATTACCCACTATACATTGAAGTCACCATTGCTCATCACCATGTCTCTCGTGTCCTTATAGATGGAGGATCGACACTTAATGTGTGTAACATGGACTACCCAAAGAAGTTGGGATATGTTGAATCATCACTTGGGCCCACCCTTATAATGATAAAGGCATATGATGATAATGAGTGGTCATCTATATGATCTATCTATCTTCCTATCGATGTGGGACCTGTGGCCCATCAAATCTTGGTACACATGGTAAATGTGGATCTACATACAACATGCTCCTTAGGAGGCCATGGATCCATGAAATGCAATTCATCCCATCCACTCTTCATTAATGTTTAAAATTTACTCATTCAAGTATGGAGGTCACCATTCCTAGATTTATTGATCATCAGAGCTATTAGATAGATCAATCAATCTCTCCATCACTATCTCTCAGCACTAAAAATTCCATCCTTAGTCCTATAGATACAAATTACATTTCTCTTAGCCAATTGATACCCACATCTACTCCAACACTAGATCTTACCAAGTTAAAAATCACATCCATTATCTATGGTGAATATGAGTATAAATATTTTTGCATTGACCATCTTCCTTTATCTCCCTATAACTATGGGTCCCCCATCATAAAGAAGAACAAGCCCATCAAATATCAATTTGGGCATACAGCCTTTAAAATCACAATATTTTTATTACAATAATATATTGAAGATGTTGATGATTCTTGCCTCCTACCTGATGATGAAGTCTTCATCTCACCCAAGAAAAACCATCAAAAAGTCCATCGTATGATGGAGAACATGAACTACAAAGGAAAAAAGACTAGGAAAATAGGAACATGGTTGACTAGAGCCTATTATTGTTTAATAAAACTCATCAAACTTTGGTCTAAGGTATAAATTTTATGATGATAACCTGATCAATATCATTGTGGACTCTATCCTGATCAATGAGAAACATCTACCCAATAAGGACATCAAGACAAGCTTTGTTTGTAGTCACTTCAAAGAGTTGGCTACCATAAACCTTTTCCTTGACACCACCATATCCACCATCAATGTCTCCCTCCATTACCCTTCCCTCATTGACTGGGATTCCCAGCACGAACCTATTTTTGATTTATTTTAGAATGATGAGGTCATCCTTGAATACATAGGGGCAAGAGCTTTTATGCCATCTAGAGACCATAATAAAGGATTTTCCATCAATTTGTGTGAATTAGCATACTTTAGGGAATAGGAACAATCTCATGTCCAAGATGAAGAGGAATATTCAAAAGAAGAAGAACCCTCTAAAGAACCAAATGAAATTCCATCTATTCCCATGATATTAGGAGATTACTTGGGTATTGATATCGAGTTGCCAAATGGTTTAACCTCTAATATATCTCAAATAAATTTACCCCCTTATCTACAATATCAATCACCATCACTCATTAAAGTTGTGCTAGAACTAAATATCAGAACTAAGGAAAATCTTAAGATGGTAACATTGGGGGAATCTCTCACCATGTTAGAGTGTGAAATACTCATTGAGTTGTTGAAAGAGTTTGTTGATATCTTTACATGAAGCTACACCAACATGCTAGGATTAGATCCTTCACTAGTAATACATCACCTTATTGTGCACCCAAAATAAAACCAATCAAGCAAAAACTATGTAAGATGCATCCAAAGGTGCCACTACTAGTTAAAAAAGAATTACAAAAATTCTTGGAAGTCAGGTTCATCTGCCCCATTGACTATTATGATTGGATATCAAATATTGTTCCCATTACCAAACCTCATGGAAGAATCCATATTGGTATTAACTTCTAGGACACCAATAAGGCATGTCTAAAATATGACTTCCCACTTCCTAATATCAACATGATCATAGATTCCGTAGTTGGCTACAAGATGTTATCCCTTATGGATGGTTTCTTAAGATATAATCAAATCAAGATCACCCCTAAAGATTAGCATAAAATAATATTTATTACTCCATGGGGCACATTCTACTATCAAGTCATGTGTTTTTGCCTCAAAAATGTAGGGACAACATAACAATAGGTAATGACCATTATTTTCCATGACATGAATTATGACATAGTAGAGGATTATGTCGATGACATTTTGGGGAAGTTCTGCTTACGATCTGAGCACCATGCTGTCCTTAGAAGAATTTTTGAGAGATTGAGGGAATACAAGGTAAGGTTAAACCTTATAAAGTGCATCTTTGGTGTAACATTAGGAAAATTGTTATGATTCATTATTTCAAGTTAGGGTATTGAACTAGATCCAACTAAAGTTAAAGAAATAATTGAAATGCCACCCCCTTATAATCTCAAGCAACTCCATAGTCTCCAGGGCAAACTTCAAGCCATTAGGCAATTTATTTCTCAGTTCATTGAATATTCCACCCCTTTACTCACTTGCTAAAAAAAGGGGTTACCTTCCATTAAAATTAAGAATGCCAACAAGCCTTCAAAAATCCAAAATAATACTTGGTAAATCCACCTATCCTATCTCCACTAGTTTCAAGAAAGCCTTTGCTCTTATATATTTTGGCTACATCATGTGATATTGGTGTTATCTTAGCCCAACATAATTACCAAGGAAAGGAACATGCCATTTATTATCTCAATTAAACATTAATATCATATAAACTAAACTATACACCTATTGAGAAAGCATGCCTAGTTATGGTCTTTGCATCCCAAAAACTCTAGCATTATATGCTCAATAACCAAGTTTAGCTTATCATCAAAGTTAATCCTTTAAAGTATCTACTGTCCAAATCAGCATTAATAGGGTAAGTATCAAAATAGATCATGCTACTCAATGAATTTGATATATAATACATTAATAAAAAATTCATCAAAGGGTAGGTCATAGCTGATCAACTAGCTGAAGTACCATTAAAATCATCTAAGCCAATTGTCACTACATTCCCAAATGGATCCATCATGAATACTTCATAAATAGAAAGCTGGAAGTTATATTTTGATGGTTCATTCACTACACATAGATCCAAGGTAGGCATCCTTCTAATCACCCCTCAAGGTGACCTTATTCCTAAAGCATTCCACCTCACTTTTCCCTGTACTAACAATATTTTAGAATATGAATCATCAATCACCAGACTCTAGCTAGTTGTTCAATGGAATATCTGACACTTACACATATTTGGGGACTCATAACTAATTATTAAATAGGTCAACAAGGAATTCCAAATGAAGGATGAGAAATTACTTCCCTATAAACAATTGGTGGATCAGTAAAAGACAATTTTTTAATCCATCACATTCAACTAGGTTCCTTGTGGAAGCAATAAGGTAGTTGACTCTATGGCCACCTTAGGTTCTCTTATCAACCTTCTTGAGGGCATCTTGAATAGAAAATTTTTGATTGAGCATTTAATCACCCCATCATATCAATCATTAGCTCCTTTTCAGATCTACATAATTGATAATCCTAGTCTCCCTTGGTACCATGATATCTATAGGTACCTTCATAATAATATCCTTCCCCTAAAATATAACTACCACCAAGGCAAAGCCTTCATCCATCACACTACCCATTACACCATCCTCAGTAGCACACTCTATTACGATGGAACCCTATTGAGATGTTTAACATCATATGAGATAACTCAAGCCATCAGGGATGTCCATGATAGTATTTGTGGAGGGCACATCAATAGAATGTCCCTAGCCAAGAAGCTCCTCTACACAATACATTACTGGCCAACCATAGAACAAGATGCTTGTCAATACGTGTGAAAGTGTGTGGCTTATCAAAAACATGGGAATCTCATCCATGCACTAGCATAATAATTTTAACCTATCATGATTCCATGGCCTTTTTCTATATGGGGCCTTGATTTGATTGGAAAAATCAATCTTACTTCCTCTGATGGACACAATTTTATCATAACATCTACAAAATATTTTACTAAATGGGTAGAGGTAATGCTGCTAACTTACACAACTGGCCTATAGATATCAAAGTTCATTCTCAATCAAATCATTTGCTACTTTGGTATCCTCACCAATATAATCTATGATAACAACAAATCTTTCAAGAATCAATACATTGGGGCCTTATGTCAGAAATACCACATCACGCATCATTTCTCTTCCCCATACTATCCCCAAGGCAATGGTCAGGTGGAAACAAAAAATAATACTCTGATCAAAATTTTGAAAAAAATTATCAATCAAGATGGACAAAATTGGCATACTTAGCTATATCTAGCCTTGTGGTCCTATCGTACCAATATTTACACACCTATAGGGGCCACTCCATATGCCTTGGTGTAAAGAGCCAAAGCTATACTACCAGTGGAAGTAGAACTCCCTTCTCTTCATCTCTCATTATGTAAAATAATCACTGATCATAATCTCCAATAAGAGCACCTATAAGAATTGGAACTCCTAGATGAAAAATGACAATGAGCTTGAAATCACCTACAAACATATCAAAATAATCTAAAAAATTAGTTTCACAAAAAGATTGAAGCCTAGGAGTTTGAATTAGGTGACCTAATCCTTAAATAAAATCAAAAGAATACCAACATAGAATGAGATAAGAAGGGAAAGTTTGAAGCAAACTAGCTAGACCCTTATGTTATTATCACTAAGTTTAGTTCAGGAGCTTACAAGTTGGCCATACTTGAAGGGGAAGAGTTGGATGATCCCATGAATATCATGCACCTAAATCACTTTATGACTAGTCCTAATATCAACATCTTCCATATATAATATACCCCATATCCATCTCCATCCATTATAAATATCTCCTTATTAGTCTAAAAATAAATTATCCAATGGTGAAAACTAGCTTGCTGTCACTGTGGACAAGAATCATGGTGAAAACTAGCCCCCAACACCATGGTAAGGATAACTTGACCCTGGTGTCAATAAGTGGGAACTATCAGCAAGGTAGGATCACTATTTTAACAAGTAGAAAAGATAGGCCTATCCTAGGACCATTTATTGCAGGGATTCTCTTAAGTCATTTATCTATACTGGGAGACAATATTTATTTCCCCAAGCCCTATTCATATTTATAATATCTCCATCTTCCCTTCATAATTCCTCTTTGATAGATATGTCTCCTCTTAGCCTCAACTAGATCATGACACACTTCATCATGTTGTGCTATCATTTAGTCCATCCTTTCCCACTATCATTATGAAGGGTTATCCTAAAATATGATCATTCTCTACCCATGGATCTTAGCAATCACTGTGACACTAATTCCTGAAAGGTGGTCATGACCCCTCTTGTTGTAACTTGCCTTAATTTTTCACCCTAGGCCAAATTCTTAGGCATCATATATTCTATAAATATTTCCTATATCACTTGACTTCTTGCATATCCATTTAGCCTCTTCATCCATGTCATTGTTATTTTTTTCTCATTTAACTAGTCAACCCCATCATCATCACTTTCTAATCACTAAACATCATCACCATCATCATCTCCTAGCCATAACTACATTGGCTTGAGGTCTTAGACTATTTAGGTATCACTTGGCTTCTTTTCATGCCCAAGGATAGCTAAGCTACTATCATTATCATCCTATCACCTTTATAATCACCATTATGGTCCTTATTTATTTTATCCCAATCCCCTTCAGTTATGCATATTCATGTATTTGTATGTGTGTGTTGCATGTGCATGTATATAATTGTAGCATTTTATTTTAGTTTGTATATTTATATCTATTTTTTTTCATTTTGATAGTCCTTTATAGGAATGAGGATGTTCAGGATGACCTTTGGAAGTTCCTTTCCAAAAAGAGATCATCTCCTAAAATGGATTTCCCCTCATGCATCTTTACCACAATGACAAGGCCTTGTCATGACCTTGCTGCCTACATAAAGATGCAAACATTAAAAAGGATTGCTTAAGTTCATGGATTGAAAACCTTTCAAAATGAACAATCCCATCTTACACCAACTTACCCATGACCTAAGCCAACAACTAGCCCATCCAACCTACCCACCTTACCTCCATGGTGCAGGAGGATTCCTATTATGAGAACTTACTAACCTAATCAGGGGATTACTTTCTATCATGTATAAAACTATACATAGTGTCACATCATATGAGTAATCATAACATCTAATACCATGGGTCAAATCATAAAAATCATATAACACATTCCTCAATACATCCATCCTAAAAACATGTCACATAAATCATGTAATAATCTATCATTTTAAAGTCTATGTCCATCTATACAATAAATATCATTAACATGTCCATCACATTTAAAAATCTAACTATGCATTCCCATGGTAAACATCACATATTTTTAATCAACATCTCTACATTACATGTCAACATCCATCACACAACATAATTATAACACAAGTCCATAAAGCAAACAACATATAGCATACATCTACAAAAAGACATCATATATATATATATATCATCATCATCATAGAAAATACAATATCCAATATCCACATTAGATCCATGCCAAAATATATAATACAAGTACATGAGCCCATGGGGATAGAATGAGCTATAATAAAAATAATCCCTTGTACAAAAGATTAACCAATCATGGATATGGCGAGGGAGGTGGTCTCAATGATCTGCTCCTCAAAAGTCATCTCTCTAATGAATACAACACTCTCATATAATGTTTGATAATACTCTACCTCTCACATAAGTGTCATCATCTCCCACATCATTCCTATCATGTCTTATCCCTATAGGCATACATCAGCTACCTCCCTATCCCTCTCTAATGTAAATATCTGACTCTATAGGTCCTGGATTCATGTATGTAATATGAAAATCTAACCCAAAAATCTATCCACCTGACCCTAAAGAGTCACAATCTATCCCCATGCATGTACTATCTTAGCATCTCTCTAAAAAATCTGACTGCAAGGTTGAAACCTGAGCATCTCATTATTATATATGTGCTTGCAAAGCCACTACCTACTCCTACATCTGAGTCACCTCCTAATCCCTCTACATAATCCAACCCTCCAATACAACCCTATCCCCCTGTACTTATGAAATTCAACCATATCCATGAGTCCTAAAGCTATATAGTTGAGCAAGTAGTTGTTCCCTCTCCCTAGAGATGCCAAAAATCTCTACTAATCATGCATGTATCATTGCCTCTAATCTGGCCACTAAGGCATCATACTCTATTAATCTAGGGGGTTTTGATGAACTTGTACCCCCATCATCACCTATTTGTACCTATGGGCCTTGTATAGGTGCCTACCACATCTATAATTCCTATAAATCTACCTATAAAGGTACCTACAATATCGATACTTAGGGCATTACTTGTGCTTGGGATCCCCCCTATCCATGACTCTATCCAGCCTAACCATCTTCTCCATCCACCTCCATAAAATCTTAATCTCCTCCCCCATCCTTTACCTCCTAAGTTGGAACCTATCTTCTTTCTCATGTCCTCCTATGGATCCTTGCCTGAGCCTCCAAGACCCACCATACTGCACCCCTCACCACCATGCAATATATGTTATTGTCACTCTTGGATTAGGTATCACTATATGAAAATCCCACTACTAGGGTGATACCCTATCATAGTCAAAGATGGCATCCAACCTCACTATAGGCTTACCCCAATGAGTTCTCTCATGCTTACAACATGTGAATATATGCTCTAAGGATGGAACATCATGTACCAATCTAAACTAGCATTGTACCTAGTCTAGTATGTATCTCTCAATAATGTAATCTCTCTTATCAGTAATATAGTATGGTGTCAACATGAACTATGTCCACACATCATCCCCCCAGACAAATCCAATCCCTCTATAAGGCATCCATGTGATATGATCAAGGTGTAAAATTTCAAATCCCTCCTTTTAGTAGACCATGTCTCTAGCATGTCCTACAGATACACCTACCACTACTCACCACTTGAACACCATCAATTACCCAGGCTCTAATCTTACCAAAGTACCCAATGGTCACTAGATAACAATATTCTCCTAGATCCATATCTAAAATAAAAGTGATGGACTAAAACTATGAGCTCTCCTTTATGTACCTAAATGTAGCTCCTTATACAAATGTGTCAAGACTATGGGGCCCTAAGAAAAAACTTCATGGTCATGCACCATATCTACCACTATGTCTCTCAACCCTAGATAAAAGCATCTCCAACTCTTATCTAGTAATAAGATGCTAGGCATAAGAGCCATCATCACTAATGTCAATCTTTCTAAGGTCCCCTCCCATTAACATTAGTCTAGGTTAATACAACCATCCTAAAACCCTATTTATAAGCTACCATCCAGTTGGTGTAATGTTTGCATTAGTGTCTGTGATCTATAGTAGATCCTTACACCCATTATTGATAGATGAAAAATATTTTAGACATCCTCTAATATCACCATCATCTTGCCCATCATAAAGTGGAAGGTACTCATCTCTGAGTGTTATCTCTCTACTAGTGTTGTAATAAGGGCTCGATTAATCTATATCAGTGGCATCATCACCACATCATGCAGACCTACTAGTTCTATCACATTGTACTCCTCTAGAATCATTTGCCACATATCATGTAATATTTCTAGGTATTTATATCATAATGTTAGTATCTCTAAACCCTCCTACACCACACATCAACCACCTATTGTCACCTTATTACCCTCATATTTTACCCTATCAATAGCCTACCTAATTTGTACCTACCCCTTATCATTATCCCTGCTAACCAGTTCTCTAGTCTATCCACTAACTATCCTAAACTCGAGCCCCCACCCATCATCTTATGTAACTATCCCAAGACTAAAATCTTTTTCTTTATAAATCCCCTACCCAAATCTTAACTAACTATAATTTACCCCCCCCCCAAACTGCTAACTTATCCCCTCTCATCTAATCCCCTATCTTATCCAAGTACTCAATTTTCTCCTCTCATCCTCTCAGTCCTAACTGCCATGCCTCTTTCCACAATCCCACTATAATTCTTACAATCTTGCTAATCCTTACTAGCAATATTATAATCCTATGATTTCCTACTTGTGGGATCACAATACCATGACCCCTCTCGATGGGATGTCAATCCTATGACTTCCAATCGTAAGATTGATAATCCCACCATTTTTCCACTTGTAAGATTGTAATCCCATGATTCCCTACTAGAGGGATTGTGATCCTACTATTACCCAACAATAGGATTTTAATCCCACCTTTTCCATAGTATGGGATTACAATCCCACCACATCTTCCTACATTCCTATTAGTTACATCGATAACCCCATGACTGTGGGCACAATCCCCAATTATGGGATTGTCGAGCCACAATGGATGGTATTTTCTTCTCCTAAAATCCATCTCTAAATTCCTTAAAACTCTCTAAAATCACAACAAAAACAAAGTATATGATTTTTTTCTCACTAGTGGTCTAGCCTCGGGCTCCCTCTAGTGCTCTTGTACTCTCTCACCATGATGTGAAGCTCAAATAATCTGATCCATATTTTCTCTCCAAGAGCTCTAATCTCTAATATCCAAGGGTGAAAATGAGCCTTCTAATGGATCCTTTGGCATATATCCCCTCCCCCTTGCCCTTCCCACTACCCAAATCCCCATTAACACTCCCTATGCATTCTTCCATCAATACTAATCCATCAATTTTACCCAGCTCTTTATTCACATCATGGGGCATGCCTTGCCCATCTTCATTAAAATCTTTGATCCTAAATCATATTGGCCTGGGTCCCTTCTTTGGCCCCTAAAAATATCAATGGGCTCCCTTATCACAATCTTAGGATCATTTATCCCTTATCACTATCTTGCAAGTGTATTTTTTTAATTCATCATTTTAAAATCCCACATTTTATGAAAAGTGGCTCTTTATCATTACCAGTCAACTACAACCCCTATTATCTCTTCTTGATCCTCACGTAGCATGTATCCTTGCTAATGGACCTATCATTAGCTCAAACCCATCATACTTTAAAACTTAATCAACTCTTTTATCACAAGATCAATTTTTAAACAAATTATCTATTGGTTGGACCCATCACTTGAGCTACTTCTTTATTAATACTAAGTTATCCATTCAATCCACTTTAGTGCATACCCACCCCCTTCAACATCATCATCTTATCTCACCCAAATATTTCTGATCAAGTCACCATCTGGGTTGATTCACCTCCTTACATGATCCCTCGAGGGGGAATCATATCCTACTAACATCATATATCCCATGATTTTTCTTTGAAATACCATTACTCCTTCCACTCTATACACTCACAATATCCTATCAAAGAGGGGGAAAATGTATGCACTAATTTATGCTCACCTTGCTAATTATAATACTTCTCACTAATTTAACCTGATTACCCTATTTTCTAGTCATACTAACCCTTGGTTTAATTCCCATATGCATTCCTATATCCCATTTAACCTTTACCTCATCCTAAAATTAATTAATTATCTCATTAAACCTTTAATAGACCCTATTACCTATTAACCCACTCCTTAAGCCCACTAAACAATTTTATATTCCAAAATAATCTACCTACCCACCCACCACCCTACACTAGCCTTCCCTAAACCCCTAAAATCTATGGGGAGATTTCTAGAATTGGAGGATTCTAGAAATCTCTCCAATTTAGCCCCCTTTCTCTAGAATTCACTTATTCTAAATATTTCCATGGAATTATAAATTCCATGTAAATTCCTCAACCATAGATCTTGATGGACCAAATTTAAATTTGGACCATAGGTCTTCCCCCCAATATGCCTATAAAACCAGACCACCTCTCCATGACTAAGGAATGAATGCATGCACAAGTGAATCCTAAACAATCCCTTAACACTCTCATCAAGCCATTCAAGCACTCATAGATCCATTCACCATATCCATAGTATTTTGGAATCCATTTATAAAAAACATAAAAGCTTTGGTTTAAATATAATTCAAGAAATAAGAATAACACAATATCAATAATGTTATCTCTGAGAAGAGATGTCTTATTCATTAAATTTATAGACTCAAACATATGCCTATCTCTAAGAAGAGATGTCTAATTTTCATTTTGGGTTAAATATTCATTTATACATGTTTTGAAGGTAGGAGGAGGATGTGGAAGGTCACCAATCTCAAGGAAGATTAAGTGGTTCAACTTCCATGATTTACAACAATATAGAATTTGAAGAATTACTATTTTTAGAAAATTACTATTTTTAGACTGCACTACTAAAATTGAAATTTGGTAAATTTCCATTGATATTTCAAGGGTCAAAATCCATTAAGTTGATCTCCATACCATCTCACCATGTTCTTCTCGTTCGTATCTTTCCAATGATTCAAACGAGGAGTCAAATGGAGCTATGGTGTAAAAGTTATGGCTCCCAAAAGTTTTGCCACCAATTGGGGTAGAACCATCACCTAAATTATCACTTAGAATGTTGCTCAAATCATTCCTCCCTCCTTGAAAATCAATGGTCCCCATTACATTAAGATTTTTCATGATGTGTGGTATTTGTGTTTTGATTTGATTCTTGATACATACTTGGAATGGACTATGCTTTATGGAGCTGTGTAGAGATTGATTGTTTACCATTTCTATCTAACTATTAATCTATGGATGGAAGGTTGTGAACTTATTTAGCTTATTATCTGCTGGATTCTGTTATTGTGTTGTTTGTGTAGTCAAGGTTGCAACATCAACCCTTTTAGATTCATGTAGCTTGACCACCATGAGAACAAATTTCTTAGCACTAACCAGGGAGATAGATGTAGAAAGTGGTACCTCTGGTACCCTATAGTGCCATGTTCTAAGAGTGAGAGTGATCCTTCAAGTTATTGATTCATAGATGCCATGTCGATCATACATGAATGTCTAACTAAAGAGTGCATTGCAAACATATAGATTGACCACATCACATAAGACCTCATCTTAGAAAGGTTTTATTGCATATGAGAGAAGACATTAGTGGGTGACATGGAGGTTTCTCCATGGACTCAACCATCCAATACTGTATGGCTTTGGGTGAGGCTTCATGGACAAATTTAGGCTTTTCACAACATTAATAGAGATTAAATTCTTTTAACTTTCACTATTAATAATGAAATGCAAAGGCTTACATTTCACCCATAACTTAGAATGAAACAACCTTTCCTTGTCATATGGCCTCTCCTCGTGGGTCTATGATGAAGTAATGATGGCATTAGGATTAGCATCTACAATATCTTCTTCATCCTCTTCAACTGTAGGTTGTGTATGAGGTAGAGTAGTAGATGTTGAGGATTAACATTATTCTTTGGAGTGAGTTTCAGATGTGTGATAATCACACCACTTCCTAATCTTTCCTTCCTTTTGCTTCCAATTTTGGCCTCGTGTTTGACCTTCTTTGTCATTTTTAAATTTTGAAGGCTGACTCTTCATATTCATACGCCTCACTGAGGGTTTCCAAATTGAAGAGTTTCATTTCTCCCCGTATGTACCATTGTAGTCTACCATGATATTTGATAACCTTGTGCTTCTCACTTTCTTAGATGCCCAATCTCATAGATAGAGAATGAAAAATATCAGTGTAATCTTTAATAAATTATTCCTTACCTTAGTGAATTTGTTGCCACTCTATATACAGATTGTCATATGCTCCAATGGGGTAGTATTCTTCCTTTACAGCTTCTATGAAATCATCCCAGGTAGGTTCTATCTGAAGGCCAATATCATCTGTACTAAATCTCTTTTAGTACACTTCCCACCAATTTTTGACAAGAAATGATTCTTTCAAAAGAGTAAAAGTGTTCTCTTTATTGATGAATTTATTTTAAAAAAATAAGATGACAATTGAACCAACCAATTTTATACTACACTAGCATTGATCTTTCCTTCAAATGTAGGGATATCAAAATTCACCTAAACTTTGAAGGGTGTTGAGGTACTAAAAGGATGTGGGGTTGTAGATGAGGAGCTAGAATTTCCCATCAAAATTTGTTGGAGAATTTGGAGAAAATATTGTAGCATCTACACTTTTTTCTAAAGGGATTCATTCACCATTCCCTTGAAAGGGTCGGATGCCTCAGTGTTGTCTACCATTTGAAGTCATTTGAAGTGAATAGGTGGATAGTCTGCTAGTTTTATTTTCCACCCAAGCTTCCTGTAATCTGACCTCATCCTCAGGATCATACACTCTAAATACAAACCAATCTAATACCACTAATCCAAAACTCAAAAGCTTTGGTTGAAATATAATTCAAAAAATAAGAATAACACAATAAAAATTATGATATCTCTGAGAAGAGATATCTTATTCATTAAATTTGCAGACCCAAACATGTGCCTATCTTTAAGAAGAGATGTTTGATTTCCATTTCAGGTTACATATTTATTTATACATGTTTTGAATTTAGTATGAGGATGTGGAAGGTCACCAATCTTGAGGGAGATTAATTGGTTCAACTTCCATGATTTACAACAATATAGAATTTGAGGAATTACTATTTTTAGACTACACTACTAAAATTAAAATTTGGGGAACTTCTATTGATCTTTTAAGTGTAAAAATCCATCAATTATATCTCCATACCATCTCACCATGTTCTCCTCATTATTATATTTCCAGTAGTTCAAACGGGGAGTCAAACAGAGCTATGGTGTAAAAGTTATGGCTCCCAGAAGTTCTGCCACTAATTGGGGTAAAACCATCACCCAAATTATCACCTAGAATGTTGCTCAGATCATTCCTCCCTCCTTGATAATCAATGATCCCCATTACATAAATATTTATCATCAAGTGTGGTAGTTTTGTTTTGATTTGATTCTTGATGCATAATTAAAATGGACTATGCTTTGTGGAGCTGTGCAGGACCTGATTGTTCACCATTTCTATCTAACCATTAATCTATGGATAGAAGGTTATGAAATTCTTCAGCTAGTTATCTATTATCTTCTATTATTGTGTTTTTGTGTAGTCAAGGTTGTAACATCAACCCTTTTGGATTCTTGTAGCTTGACCACCATGAGAACAAATTTCTTGGCACAATCAGGGAGATAGATGCAGAAGGTGGTACCTCTGGTACCATATAGTGCCATATTCCAAGAGTGAGAGTTATCCTTCAAGTTCTTGATTCATATATGCCATGTCGATCATACATGAATGGCTGACCAAAGAGTATATCACAAACATCTAGATTGACCACATCACATACAACCTCATCTTGGAAAGGTTTTATTGCATATGGGAGAAGACATTGGTGGGTGACACAGAGGTTTCTCCCTGGACTCAACCATCCAATATTGTATGGCTTTGAGTGAGGCTTCATGGACAAATTAGGCTTTTCACAACATTATCAGAGATTAAGTTATTTTGACTCTAACTATCAAGAATGAAATGCAAAGGCTTACCTTTCACCCATAACTTAGAATGAAATAATCTTTCCTTGTCTTCTAGCCTCTCCTCATGGGTCTATGATGAAGCAATGATGGCATCAAGATCAGAATTTAAAATCTCTTCTTCATCCTCTTCAACTATAGACTATGCATGAGGTAGAGTAGTAGATGTTGAGAATTATGACTCAAAAAGCAAGGACTTAATGGCTTAACATACTTCTTTGTAGTAATTTATAGATTTGTGATAATCACATAAATTCCTAGTCTTTCCTTTATTTTGCTTCTAATTTTGGCCTCATGTTTGACCTTCTTTGTCACTTTTCCATTTTGAAGGCTGACTCTTCATATTCATTCTTCCATACTTCTACTCAATATTCACTACAAACTTGTATGCCTCACCAAGGGTTTCCAAATTGAAGAGTTACATTTCTCCCCATATGTACCATTGTATTTTTCCATGATATATGAGAACCTTGTGTTTCTCACTTTATTGGATGCCCAATCTCACAAATAAAGAATGAAAAATATCAGTTTAATCTTGAATAGATTGTTCCTCACCTTGGCGAAGTTGTTGCCACTCTATATAAAGATCATCATATGCTCCAATGGGGTAATATTATTCCTTTACAGTTTCTATGAAATCATCCTACGTAGGTTCTACCTCAAGGCCAATATTATATGTATTGGATCTCTTTTAGTACACTTCCCACCAATTTTTGATAGGCAATGATGCCTTCAAAAGAGAAAAAGTGATCTCTTTATCGATGAATTTATTTATAGAAAAATAAGATGACAATTGATCTAACCAATTTTGTACTACATCAGAATTGATTTTTCCTTCAAATGTAGGGATATCAAAATTCACCTGAACTTTGAAGGGTGTTGAGGCACTGAAAGGATGTGGGGTTGTAGATGAGGAGCCAGAATTTCCTATTAAAATTTGTTGGAGAATTTAGGAAAATTATTATAGCATCTACACTTGTTGTTTCTAGAGGGCTTCATTCACCATTTCCTTGGAAAGATCAGATGTCTCAGTGTTGTCTGCCATTTGAAGTCATTTAGAGTGAATAAGTGGATAGTCTGTTGGTTTTATTTTCTACCCAAGCTTCTTGTAATCTGACCTCATCTTAAGATCATACACTCTAAATACAAACCACTCTAATACCACTAATCAAAAACTCAAAATCTTTGGTTGAAAGATAATTCAAGAAATGAGAACAACATAATAACAATAATGTTATCTCTGAGAAGAGATATCTTATTCATTAAATTTACAGACCCAAACATATGCCTATCTCTGAGAAAAGATGTCTAATTTATATTTCAGGTTACATCTTTATTTATACATGTTTTTAAGGTAGGATGAGGATGTGGAAGGTCACCAATCTCGAGGGAGATTAAGTGGTTCAACTTCCATGATTTACAACAATACAAAATTTAAGGAATTACTATTTTTAGAAACTTACTATTTTTAGACTACACTAATAAAATTTAAATTTGTGTCACTTCTATTGAGATTTTTGAGGTAAAAATCCATCAAGTGGAGATCCATACCATCTCACCATTTTCTCCTCATTCTTAGCTTTCTAATGGTTCAAACGGGGAGTCAAACAAAGTTATGGTGTAAAAGTTATGGCTACTAGAAGTTTTACCACCAATTAGGGTAAAACCATCCCTCGAATTATCACCTAGAATGTTGCTTGGATCATTCCTCCCTCCTTGAGAAGCAATGATCCTAGTTACATAAATATTTGTCATCAAGTGTGGTAGTTGTGTTTTGATTTGATTCTTGATGCATACTTGGAATGGACTGTGCTTTGTGGAGCTGTACTTTATGGAGCTATGTAGGCCCTAATTGTTCACTATTTTTGTCTAACCATTAATATATGGATGGAAGGCTATGAACTTATTTAGCTTATTATCTATTGTCATCTATTGTTGTATTGTTTTTGTATTCAAGCCTGCAACATCAGCCTTTTTGGATTCTTGTTACTTGACCACCATGAGAACAAATTTCTTGGCACTAATCAAGGAGATATATGTAGAAGGTGGTACCTCTAGTACCTTGTAGCACCATGTTCCAAGAGTGAGAGTGATCTTTCAAGTTTTGATTCATAGATGCCATGTCGATCATACATGAATGGTTAACTAAAGAGTACATCACAAACATCTAGATTGACCACATCACATAAGACCTCATCTTGGAAAGGTTTTATTGCATATGAGAGAAGACATTGGTGGGTGACAAAAAGGTTTCTCCCTAGACTCAACCATCCAATATTGTATGGCTTTGGATGAGGCTTCATGGACAAATTTAGGCTTTTCACAACATTAAAAAAGATTAAATTCTTTTGACTCCCACTATCAAGAATGAAATGTAAAAGCTTACCTTTCACCCATAACTTAGAATAAAACAACCTTTCCTTCTCATTCGGCCTCTCCTTGTGGGTATGTGATGAAGAAATGATGGAATCAAGATCAACATCTACAATCTCTTCTTCGTCTTATTTAACTACAGGCTATGTATGAGGTAGAGCAGTAGATGTTGATGATTATGACTCAAAAAGTAGGGACTTGATGGCTTGACATTCTTCTTTGGAGTTAGTTTTAAATTTGTGATAATCACACCACTTCCTAGTCTTTCCTTTTTTTTTCTTCCAGTTTTAGCCTCATGTTTGACCTTTGTCACTTTTCCATTTTGAAGGTTGACTCTTTGTATTCATTCTTCCATGCTTTCGATCAACCTTCACTACAAACTTGTACACCTCACCAAGGGTTTCCAAATTGAAGAGTTTTATTTCTCCCTATATGTACCATTGTAGTCCACCACGATATTTGAGAACCTTGTGTTTCTCAATTTCTTAGATGCCCAATCTCATAGATAGAGAATGAAAAATATTAGTGTAATCTTAAACAGATTATTTCTTACCTTGGTGAAGTTATTGCCACTCTATATACAGATTATCATAGGCTCCAATGGGGTAGTATTCTTCTTTTACAACTTTTATGAAATCATCCTAGGTAGGTTCTACCTCAAGGCTAATATCATCCATACTGAATCTCTTTTTATACACTTCCCACCAATTTTTGACAAGCAATGATGCTTTTAAAAGAGCAAAAGTGATCTTCTCTTTATCGGTGAATTTATTTATATAAAAATAAGATGACAATTGATCCAACCAATTTTCTACAACATCAATATTGATTTTTCCTTCAAATGTATAGCTATCAATATTCACCTAAAATTTGAAGAGTGTTGAGGCACTACAAGGATGTGGGGTTAAAGATGAGGACCTAGAATTTCTCATCAAAATTTGTTGGAGAATTTGGGTGAATTATTATAGCATCTACACTTGTTGTTGTTGGAGGGCTTCATTCACCATTTCCTTGAAAGGATTGGATGTCTCAGTGTTGTCTACCATTTAAAGTCAATTGGAGTGAATAGGTGGATAGTTTGTTGGTTCTATTTTCTACCCAAGCTTCCTATAATCTAGCCTTGTCCTTAGGATCATAAAATCTAAAGACAAACCACTCTGATACCACTAATCCAAAATTCAAAAGCTTTGGTTGAAATATAATTCAATTTATAAGAACAACACAATAACAATAATGTTTTCTCTGAGAAGAGATGTCTTATTCATTAAATTTTCAAACCCAAACATATGCCTATCTCTAAGAAGAGATGTCTGATTTCCATTTTGGGTTACATCTTCATTTATACATGTTTTGAAGGTAGGAGGAGGATGTGGAAGGTCACCAATCTTGAGGGAGATTAAGTGGTTCAACTTCCATGATTTACAATAATACATAATTTGAGGAATTACTATTTTTAGAAACTTACTATTTGTAGATTACACTACTAAAATTAAAATTTGGGGCACTTTCATTAGGTTTTCTAATGTCAAAATCCATTAAGTGGATATCTATGCCATCTCACTACATTCTCCTCATTTTTAGCTTTTCAATGGTTCAAATGGGGAGTCAAACAGAGCTATGGTGTAAAATTTATGGCTCCCAAAAGTTCTAACACTAATTTGGGTAGAACCATCACCCGAATTGTCACATAGAATGTTGCTTGGATCATCCATTATCGAGAATCTATAAGCCATCCAACAATCAAGTCTTTAATCTCAATCATACAAGTTCAAATCCTAGAATAGATCTATGAGGTAAAAGTGATGATAAGCAAGCTCTATCAATTCTAATTTACTTTCTCTATCCTTTCCATTTGGTGTCATTGATTTTGGGTGTGCATCATTATTCATCAATATTTTGAATAAATCCCAAATTGGTGCACAAGTATAATGATAAAAAATTTGAATAACATAATTAAATTTCAATTAATTTACAATATTGATAAGAACTTGACATGGTACGTACTCTTTACCAAGAGAGAGCCCTCAATTCATTGTTTCTACATATATTCTTTTGCTCTTCCTACTCCCCATGAAATACAACAATATTATACACAACACATATAATGGAAATATTGTAAATAAATAAAAATAGTTGACATAAACTAACATGTATTACCTCTCCAGTCCCCTTAAACTCTATAATAGAGTTGCATGTTGGGAATCTCACAATATCTAATCTGACATCATTAACTACATTTCATGGTTGTAATGCCAATGATGGTTTATGTTGTCCATCATTTGAATTCAACTCTAACTCATAAAGTGGTAAAATAGGCTCATTAATAGTTTATTGTAACTGCATAAGTGGTGAAACCATGCTAATACCACTAGATGAAGCACCACCACTACTTTCTCTACCCCACTTTGTCATTTTTTTCACACCCCCAACATCATGTACATATTTTATCTTCACATTTACAAACTACTACAAAGTGACTATTCCTATCTATGAAGTGTGACCATCTTCTCATCTCTTACACAAATCTTACCAGACATTTAGTCACACATTAATTTAGAATTGCTTTCAATAATTAAATTCTTTACATTCTAATCATAAAGATTCATAAGACAATGAAGAAGAGTTACATGGTATGAACCATTCAATTTTATACCATTAGTAATTGGAGTAGAATTAAAGGTTATCACTTATTTCCTTGCACCATAAATAATATACACATATTTGAGACATGCATTGCTTTTATCATAACAAACAACAATATGCAACACATATATGTTTTCCATAATCCTGTGCAAAAAAGAAAACATTTATCAAGCATAAGAATCTTGAAGACTCATATAAACATCTTATTTTAATTAAAATAAGCTAGTACACCCTAAGATGTTAATGAAAAGAAGTTGACTACATACCATCAGGTTGAAGCAGTAAAAAATACAGCCAATGGCTTTCCATGATCTTTATATTATTAACTTGATAGAGTTATGAAAAAAAAGGAACACCAAGTTTTTTGAAATCCCACAAGAAAGAATAATACTGAGTACTAAGTTAAGATAAACATAACACAAAGATAAACATAGTACTAAGATATCCACTACCTATGTCATTCTTCCCATTAACAATATGAAATTAAACATTAGAAACATCCATTCATATCACCATTTAAGGGCATAACTAAGTCAAAAAATATAGATTCCCATTTAAATACATAATAGGGTATGATCTTAAAATCATTCCCAAATAGGCATATCATCAGGGGGTTCATACAATCAATAATATAGTCAATGTTTAATTCCATGAGACTTCTATTATTAACTTGATTGAGTTATGAAGAAAAATGAACACAATAAGTGTTTATAAAGCCCACAATAAATAATTATACATACCCATCCTTCATATTAGTAGAATTATCATTGAATAACTAGCGAGTATTATGTTGATATTATTATTGACTGCTTAAATGAATTCATGATTAGTTAGGGCATAATCATTCATTCAACACAATCATTATCTACATTGTCAAATATCCAACCTTTGAGCATAAAGTCATTCCCAAATAATCATACCATTAGGTTGAAGCAATCAAAAATATAGTTAATAGGTTTCCATAATCCTCCTATTATTAACTTGATAAGTGTTTTGCAACCCCACAAGAAAGACTAATACTAAGTACCAAGTTAAGATAAAAAATAACACAAAGAGAAACATAGTACTAATATATCCACCACCTATGTTATTATTTCCATTAGCAATAATAAATTAAACATTAGAAACATCTATTCATATCACCATTCAAGGGAATAGTTGAGTCACAAAATATAGATGCATGTTTAAACACAGAATAGGATAAGATCATAAATCATTCCCAAATAGGGACACCATCATGGGGTTCACAAAATCAAAAATTTAGTCAATGGTTTTCCATGATCCTTATATTATTAGCTTGATTGATTTATCAATAAAAATGAACATAAGTGTTTTACAATCCCATCTTTCATACTAGGACAATTATCACTCAATAACAAAAGAGTATTATGTTGACTGTATTATTTCCTGCTTGAAAGAATTAATGATTAGTGAGGGCATAGCCATTCATTGAATGCATGATTTATTTTGTGTGTTTGTGTAATTAGGATATGTTACATATAATTCATTAAATTCATAATTAATTTAGTGTCAGTTACTACTTCAAACAGAACTCACACTCCTATACTCTGCCTCCTACAACAAGGCATTGACTATATTTTTAATTAGTTCAACCCCAAATGGTATGCTTATTTAAAAATGATTTTAGGATCTTAATTCATTTTTTTATTAAATGTACATCTATATTTTATTATTGAGCTCAGGTTGGTGGTGGTTATAATTATACTTGATTGTATGTACACAATAGGGGTCAAATTTCTAAACATTCAAATTCATTTACAATATAAAGCTAGAATACAAAGGTACAGATTTCAAATTCCTTTATGTGTATCATATCGAACAATGATTATGCATTGAATTCATATGAATTCACTGAATTATATGTATCATATCCTAATTACGCAAACTATTTAATAAATTATGTGTTGCATGAATGATTCTGCCCTAACTAATAATTGATTCCTTCATGTAGTCAACAATATAGTTAACATAAAACAAACCCAAATGTATTACATAATCTAGTTGTGATATGTCATTATGAAATGATGAACTGATATCATTCTCAAGGATTGGGGTTCAACAATGAAGACAATGCAATTCATTGTAGCTACCAACATGTATATTAAAATACCTCCTGAGGATGTTCATATAGTTCATGCTTTTAGAATCATGTAATAAAAAACAAAGAATGGATATGGGATATGACATACGTATAAAAAGAATATTGTAATGGAAAACAAAAATTTATATACTCCTTGAACAGGGCAAGGCCACGTATGTAACAAGTCAGTGTTCAATGAATATTAACATTTTATTTCACAACTAATATTTTGCTTAACTATTGTTGTTTGGCTTAACCTCTATTGTTTGCCTTAACCACTATTATTTGCCTTAACAACTATCATTTTTATTAACCATTATTATTTTCCTTAACATGTTCTTAATTGATGTTATCCCCATTGTGAGTGCTAGACATTGACTAATTTAGTGGGCCCAATAGACATGTTAGTAAAAAATTCAAACACTACTGCTAGTTAAGGTGCTCCCATAATCCAGATCCTAACATGCATGAGGATAAATCTAATGTTGACACAGCATTGAAAACACATAAAAAAAATTTAGGCATACATGGGTGGACTCATGGATGGATGGTACTACATGTAGATAGAAGTAATGGTACAAGAATAATATTGGTTCAACCAATTCATTACTTAAAAATATTGAAAAGTTAGAATGAAAGGAAATAAATTTTACACCACTTTAATTGTAATAGGAAAAAATTACGTAACATAATTTCTCTCAAATCTAAAATAAATTAAGTGTAACCTAATACATAATGGGATAAAATGTATCCTAAAAAATAAGGACAAAAATATGGAGTTAAGTGAAGTCAAAGGGTTAGAATATCGTTATTTAAAAAATTGATAAAATTTAAAATTAGTTGTCATGTTTTACACTCTCCCTACAAAGCCATACAGGGTAACATGCAATACTTAATTTTAATTGGTCAATAATATCACTTAACTAGTAAATATAAAATTATAATTAGGCCCTTTTTTACTTCAAATTATCCCTAATGTCAAGAACACCTTGTCCAAATCGTATTACCCGTCACATTTCAAGTCAAAATTTTGATCAAAGAAAGCTTATCAGTCCCTATCCAAAAATCATTGAAAATGTCCATCTAATTTATTCTCATGTCTCATATCATTGCCTATGGGATACATAGTCACATTGAATCATAACTTAACCACTCATCCTATAGGCTTTCATCAGTACAATAAATAAGACACTGATCACGTAATCTACATGTAGATACTTGTGTGTTTTAATTATTTGACATTTGATTATGTTTGACTCATTTGAATGCCTTTTATAATATATATATATATATATATATATATATATATATATATATATATATATATATATATATATTCATGTCTAATCATCTATGCTTATCTACTTGTCTACATCTATATCTTTCACTAGTCATTTTATGAATATCTTTGTACATCTTTTATCTTATTATATTGTCTTTATTGTCTGTGTAATACCATACGATAAGCATGCCATTTTGGTTTCTTATACCATATATATATAATATATAAAAATGTAGAATATAATATAATATATTATATTGAAATATTTACTAAAATATAATATTATAATATAAAAATATTTGCAATATAACACCATATAGTATAAAAAAATATTTACAATATATATATATATATATATATAATACATAAAAATATATAATAAAATATAATATATAGAACATATAAAAATACAATATATTATATTGAAATATATATTAACATATAATATTAAAGTATATAAAACAATATTTTATATAATATAATACAATGTAATATCATATGTTATTATATATAATAAAATATAATATAATACATTAAAATTGATTTAACTATTTTGGAAATATTGGAGTCTTATTCCTAATTTAGTTAAAGGTCTAAGTTGACTAAATCAGTAAATAATATTACAATAATTTAACCACTAATTTGTATAATTTATTTTTATTTTTAAGCTTTCTATAAATAGAAATAAATATGGAGAAAATAAGACTTGGTTGAAAATAAGATGAAACAACTAAGACGGGGTCTGAAATTTATTATGCAAGACTAGGACAATGTCGCAAACCAAGATATGGATTTCATTTTTTTAAAGGATAAGAACACCAAAATAGGACACCCTAAGGTCTAATGATGTTCTCCTCTTCTATTGTTAATGTCTAAACTACTTGTAGAGACCTAAGTTTTTTGGGTTTTGTTTGTTGTCCCTATGTGAGCCTACCTATGAAATCTTGATTGATAAAAGTATATAAAACTCATTGTAGAGATGATTTAGTATTCAAACCTTAGACTTCATTGTGCTTTCATAAAACTTGAGAAATAAGGGGTATTAATGTGTGTAAGATGAACTGAACATGTATCCACATCTTTTGTGTGGGCACACTGTCTACATACCAATACTCCAAAGGGGGATCAAGTCATATGTAGTTCTCCCACTTGATGTACTTTGTAAAATAGTATTATGAGGATGTAAAAATGCTAAATTGGGTGTACTTGAGGTGGCTAGGGACTGTTGTGAGGATTTGGATATGCTAGTAGTTATATAAGATGGTTGTATGTAGAGAATAGGGAAATTTACCTTAGTGGTTTTGCTTGTATTCTTGTTTGCTTTGTGATATTTTCTAACCTCCTCTAAATGAAATTTGAATGGGATTTTATAGAGATATATTGGTCATGGGTTGAATGTATTCACATCCAGTCGATAATATGAAGGATAGGAACTGAAAGAAAATAACTATTGGAGTTTAAAATACAATTGGATTAGAGTGCCAAAATATGACACCTTAGGGTCTGATACTATAGTACAAGTTGGGTGCTCCTATCCTATAGGTAAAAGACCTAGGGGATGGAATTAACATGGGAGATATAGCTTGGATAAGCAAGAATCAAGTTTTATAAGTCTATGGATGACTAGGAATAAGCAAAAATGTATTTATAAGGGTCATGATAACATGTAAGAGGGAACTATGGGTTGGGTACCACAAGCCACACTCAAGATACCAATTTTGACATTTTATATGACTACATTTGCCCCCCTTTATTCTAATGATGAAGCAAAGTGAAATACTAAGATAAAGGAAAAGTATAAAGCATACCTAAACTTACCTACAAGGGTGAATTCCATGAAGTTGTGTGATGTTGAGTGTGCATAGAGAGAGCACATCATGAAGTGTAAATATACAAGAGAAAAACAAAGAGTAGATCAGTTCTTACTAGATACACTATATCTAAAATAAGAATGTACAAAGGTGGGTAAGAGAGAGAAAAAGAGAAAGGAATGAATACACCTCATCAGGTATGTAGACCAATATAAAACCTATTATGATACTGAGTGATGTTGAGTATGTGTTGAATGATATTGTACCAACATTAATATCACAAATAGAGCTAAGTGATCAATTCCCCAAGAGTGGCTCAAGAATGCAAAGGCTAGCCCTTTAGCTCCATCATCACCCACTAAGTGAAGTTATGTGATCATACATGTGTTATTCAATGTTTAGACCATGTGTCCAATCCCTCTGAGTAGGTGTCTCAAGATTACAAAGGCTAGTTATTCCTTTGGATCCATCGGTGCCCCATGAAGTGAAGCTATGAACTGATACTGGTATGAATGTGTGTCATATGAAATGTCTCCTAAATACCATAAATGCTCTATAATCTGACAATGTGGCATGGATAGTTGAATGTGTGCTAAAAACTAGGCCACTCTTGGCCACGTAGAAAAGGTGGAGATTAGGCTTGTATGAAAGCCACTCCAAAACTAGGCAATAGGCTTATGTGGAAGCCACTCAAAAATTATGCCAACCACCTAGAGATGGAATAAGTCATGCAACTACTAAGAATGTTTGGGTAATGCCATAAACTATAAAAAAGAGAAAGTAAATGTGTCACATATTTTACCCCCAATCACTAGTGTCTGTAACATATATTATAATTTATAAGTTATACCAACTACCTAATCTAAAACTAGAAGTGAGAGCCATCATCTAATGCATGATTCCCCCTATATCTTGATTCTCTATGAAAAAATGTACTAAAATTATCAATTATGAACTAAAGTGTTCCTAACAAAACTGTAACTATACTTACTTTTCTATCTATTTTTGGAAAATTTGATTTTTTCCTATTTAGATAGGTGCATCAAAATAGGACACCCTACTATCTAGTGTTGTAGTCCAAAGTTGGCACTCTTGTCTTATCTAAATTTAAAGATTGTTCTATAATTTTCACTATCTATCTGGTATATTCTTCTTAGTTTGAAGTCTGGTTGATGTTATAGATGTTCTAAAAATAAAAGTTTTCTATTGGTAAGAGTTCTGATCCCTATGACAAAACCCTTGTTTGTTTCCCCCTCTTCTATGGGTAAGAATTAAGACCCTATAATGATTTCCCTTAGAAGAAAGAGCCCTATAAGTGTGTTATGTTTCAATAATATATGATATAGTAATGATAATAAAAAAATATGTCTCAATATATAGCATAGTTTGTAATGGAGATTGTTAGATCAATAGGGGTATGCCTAAATAGATATAACAATGTAATAGCATGTGCAATATAATGAACTAGAACTGTAAGTGTTAGTTTTTAGTTATTAAGGAGGGATGGAGCATGATGTCTATCATGGCATCCAAAAAAATAGGTAATGCATAATGTGGATCATGGCATTACAAACAATTAAGAAGAAAACAAGCAACAAGCATGTAAGGAAAAAAATAAGAAGCATACAAGAGTGACTAAGGGGCAAAGCAAACAAGGGACATGGGCACATGTCACTCAAACTAGAAAACAAGCATATAAGACACGTTCAAATTACACATACATAAATAATTGAAACAAGCAAGGTTAGTATGAGGGCCACAGGCACATAGAAGAGGACAAGCAAAGGACATTGGCAAATGTCCTAAGGCACATACAAAAATAGAAGCAAAAGACATTGGTAAATGTCCTAAGGCACATACAAGAGATAAAATAGGAAGTAAGAGATACAATTACATCTAGCTCTGCAAAGTAAAGAAGGAAATCATGTAATATACTAAAAATACAATCACATCTAACTAATCAAAGTAAGAAGTGAAAGTATGAAAAACATGGAGTACAACACTAGGTATATGCTAATAAATACACAAGTGTTATATACTAGTCAGTGTCAATATAATAATTTGTGTAAGCTAGTAAATAATGTACATCATCATGATAACTTAGAGTGTGTGGTGTAGGAATGACATAACCTAGATGGTGTAGTCATGTAGAAGATGCCCCCAATGGGTATATATATCGATGTGTGTCTCAAATGTAAAAGTAGTATGCCCTATCAATGGGTAGAGTGAAGCAATCAAGGATTTGGATATCACTGCACACACTCAAAGAAGATCAAGTGAAGCATGGTAATGTAGATAAATTGACAAATAATAGCATATAATATCAAATGTAAGTCTAGCATGGTAGTATAAATGTAAAGCATGCATGATGCATACAATTGAAATGTTTTTGGTATTTTAAATTATTTGAATGATTTTAGATTTTGAATTATTTGAATGTTTTTGGATTTTGAAATATTTGAATGTTTTTATATTTTGGATGTAAGTTATGTACAATAAATCATAAAGAAGACTATGTACAATAAATTTGAAAAGAAATTATATACAAGTAAAGCTGAGAAGAGATGTTACTAATCGATGAGTCTCATGGGAGACTCCATATCATGGTGTCATATATCAAAGAGAGGGACCGTATGTGATCATGATGCATGATGGAGAGGTTGAGACTGTAATTTTGAAAACTATGTATGTTGTAAGTGCTCTAAAATCTTTGAAGTAGAAACCAAATGTGGGGTCCCCCTATAACTCTAAGAAGTAGATGCAACTATTGGGTTCTTAGGGACCCATATAGTGGTAGGAGATGCTCTATGAACATGTTCTCTATGTGTAGAGGCATGAGACCTTAATTATACTAGCCTAGGTATGAATATTATAGCTAGAAATTGTCTAGAATCTTAAAATTATGGTTGCTCTAAAAGAGGCCTCTGTGGAAGTGTATGAACTCTCTGTGCTAGAGATGGAGGACTTGACTATGTCTAAATCTAAACTGGAATAAGAACCAAAACTGGTGGAGAAACTAAAACTTGTGACAGAGGTAAAACTGGTGACTACAAAGTAGTAGATGGATCTAAAGTGGGGAGTGGTAACTCATATGAAACTCTACCAACTATAACAACCCGATTAGCATGAATAAATTTCATACATCTATGAACTATAGAAGGTATTACACAAAGTTTTTGAACCTATGCTCAGCCAAGTAACATATTGAAAACTCTTACACTAGGAAAAATAGTAAATGGTGTGGCCACATGTGTTGGACCAACCTGTAGACAAAGTACAATCTCACCCAATGAACTTTGTATGTGCCAATTGAATCTACTGATAACTATGTCCATTGGGGTAATATCCTACTCTAAATATCCCAAATGCTATAATAATGTCATAGTATACATGTTCACACTAGATTCATTGTCTATGAAAACATTATGAATATGATGATTATGAATGTAATCTCTGATAAAGAGTGCATGATAATCCAAATCATCCAAAACTATCTCCTGCTTTGAGAAGGAGATCAAAGGTCTGGCTAGAAATCTAGAGTTGTACACACTAATCATGTTACTCAAAAGATGTGACTCAACTAAAGGTGCCCTATATGTATATGGTGGTGGATATGCATGATATGCATGGTGAACACCTAATGTGTCCCTTGTCTCCTATTTAGAATGTTGTAGAAAAGGATCTAAGAAGATTTTTAAAGTTGTGTCGTATGTTTGCTTTGCTTATGGAGGCTCAATTAGAGTACCAACATCAATAAGATTGTTATCTATCAAGTCTTGTATCTTATGTTTCAAACTGATACATCTATTTGTTGTGTGGCTTGGTGCCCTATGAAATTTTAAAAATGCATTTTGATCATATCCTCATGGAAGAGGATTTGTTGGATCAACTTCTAGAATAGGAGGGAGAGATATTATATTACATTCTAAAAGATGTAAAACTCTGGCTAGAGAAACTGGTAGATTTGTAAAGGTTCATCAAGTAGGTGCTAATAAAACCACTCACTAAGGGCGCTCTGAAGTTGCATTGACTATAGGTTGATTCTAAATTTTGTTATCATTGACCTTGACTTTGTATGGGACTTTATTGTTACTCTTGTTTGTTATTTTTGATATACTTTTGTACTTGAGATTTTCCATTAAAATTAATTTGACTTCCCTTTCCTTTAGTGTATGACATAACCAGGTGAAGGAAGAGAACCTTTTGAACATGATTGATTCATGCAAAGTTGGTAGAAGACTCTATTTGAAGAGATCTTGTAACTCTTGATCGATCATGGGGCTAGTCATCTTAGTCAAGATAGTCTTATATCAAAGAACATAATCTATGAGATGCTCATTTGACCTTTGTTTTTGTTGTGAAACTTGGGTTTAGGAAACTTTATCACCAATGTTAATATTGAAATGAGCTAAGAAAATTTTGGCTAAAGGATTGAATGCATTGAATGACTGATTTGGTAGACTATAGAACCATTTTAAATCATAATTCTTTACACTCCGTGGAAATAGCTTGGTTAGTAGCTAGTTATTTGGCACATAGTCCAAGCATGTTGCAAGAAAAACTCTCTAGTGTGTCTCCAGATAACCCTTGCCATCATATAGAGTGAGCTTGGGTTGAAAAAAATCTATTGGTAAGGGTTTAGAATAAATATGATGTGCTAATGGTGTATGGAGTAGAGCAAAAGAATCCAAGGCATGCATTGGTCTAGAAGCACCTTACTCAAGATGTAGCACCTTGGATTGAAGAGATTTTATCTTTTACACAAGGGCTGCCACATTAGGAGACAAAGATTTACTAGTTGTAGTTGGGGGTGTCATAGAGGAAGGTTGGGTTGCTATAGGAGGTTGTTGAGACATAATTTCCCTCGTAGTGTCATTTGCAACTGGTTATTCTATGGTTTGAGAGGATTGACCATTGTTTTCTTTTTGTTGATGTTTTTGTAGTATTTTAAGCATATCATCTTGCATGTTAGGGTGTTTAGTTAAGAGTTTTTGAAGTTCCCTTTTATTAGTTTCATCAAAACCAATGTATTGGGCCATTATTAAAGTAGGATTTAAAAATTGATTGATTTTTTTGTAATAATTTTTAATAAGCAAAGTGCTATGGAAAGAAAGTACTAAATATAGGAAATGTAAAGTCCTAAAAATAGAAAACTAGAAAATACATAAAAAGAATACAAAGCTCATAGACATGTAAGGTGATACCTCAAAAGCAATGGGACCTAGTATATGCACCTCGGGTTTTGAAAAATGATATTTTTAAAATTACTAAAGAATTTTAAAATTAAGGTGAATTTTTAATTTAAAAATGTAGGTTAAAAATCAGAAAAAAAAAAAATTTGATTTAAAGGGACCTAGTATATGCAACTAGGGTTTGGAAGAAAATGTTTTTTTTTTAATTACTAAGAAATTTTAAGAATTAATGTGAATTTTTTATTTTAATATGTAGGTAAAAAATTAGAAAAATATTAGAAAATTTTGATTTAAAGGGACCTAGTATATGCAACTAGGGTTTGGAATAAAAATGATTTTTTTAAAAATTAACGTGAATTTTTTATTTAAATATGCAGGTAAAAAATCATAAAAATATTGGGAAAATTAGGAAGGAATTTTTCTTAGAGTTTCTAGGGTTTTTATGGGCAAATGAAGTTAGGTTTACCAAATGATTTGACTATTTTGGAAATATTGGAGTCTTATTCCTAATTTAGTTAAAGGTTTGGGTTGATTAAATCAGTAAATAATATTGCAATAATTTAACCACTGATTTGTATAATTTATTTGTATTTTTAACCTTTTTATAAATAGAAATAAATATGGATAAAATAAGACTTAGTTGAAAATAGGATAAAATGACTGAGATAAGGTCTGGAATTTGATGTGTAGGACTGGGATAGTGTCGTAAACCAAGATCTAGATTTCATTTTTTGAAAGGATAGGAGTGCCAAAATAGGACACCCTAGGGTCTGATGTTGTTGTCTTTTTCTATTGATGTTGTCCAAACTACTCACAGAGACCCAAGTTTTTTGCATTTTATTCATTATCCCTATGTGAGTTTTCCTATGAAATCTCAACTACTAGAAGTTTATGGAAATCTTTATAGAGATAATTTAGTCTTCAAACCCTAAACTTCATTGTGCTTTGATAAAACTTAAGAAATAAGGGGGGGTTAGTTTATGTAAGATGCACTGAACATGTATCCATACCCCTTGTATGGGCACGCTACCTACATACCAATAATTTGAAGAGGGATCAAGCTATATGTAATTCTCCCACTTGATGTGCTTTTTGAAATAGTGTTATGAGGATGAAAAATTGCTAAATTGGGTATGCTTGAGGTGGCTAGGGACTGGTGTGAGGATTTAGATATGCTAGTAGCTATATTATATGGTTGTATGTAGAGAATAGGTAAATTTGTCTCAGTGGTTTTGCTTGTATTCTTACTTGTTTTGTGATATTTTCCAACCTCTTATAAGTAAAATTTGAATGGGATTTTATAGAGATCTATTAGTCATGGATCGAATGTATTCGTATTAGGCCAACAAAATGAAGGATAGGAACTGGAAGGAAATAATCATTGGAGCTAAAAATGTAATTAGATAGGAGCACTAAAATAGGACACCCTAGGGCCTGGTGTCCAAGTTGATAACTCTTGTATTATAGGTGTGAGACCTAGGGGATAGAATTAGCATGAGAGATACAGCCTAGTTGAGCTAGAATCAGATTTCAAAAGTCTATAGATGATTGGGAATAAGAAAAAAGGTGTCTAGAAGGTTCATGAGAGCATGTATGAGGGACATATGGGTTGGGTGTCACAAGACATACTCAATCTACCAATTTTTACATTTTATATGAAAACAAAAATATATTATTATAAATTTACTAGTAATGCCTCATACATGAACACAAATAAAATAATGATTTTTTTAATAAATTTCTATTCATTCATGGAGTGTACTCCCATTTTAAGTGTATGATGTGGGTGCCCCCTATTATTTGAGAATTAAACCTACCAACTCTCCTTGCCACCTGGGACCAATCGCTAATCGACCACCTTTTCTCTCAACTGGTGACCCCTCTACCATGACATTCACATTGTATCATGAATAATGCCACCTTATGCACCCATGTGGCATGTAATTTATAAAGGCATTAGTACTCACTTTAATTGAAATGAAATCAATAAGATAACTTCAATGAATTACCCTAAATTAGAATCATTGCATTGTTGATTTGATCCACACACCAAACATGAAGTATTTTTATAATCAAATAGAAAATAGTCAATAAAAGATGCCACCAACCTATAAGCCACAAACCCCTTAATAATGGGTGCAGGTAATGTAAATCTAACAATTGCCTTGAATTTAGGGCATGTGTATGATATGGGCCCTCTGATGTATGATATCACATGAAATACCCTATCATTTCCCTTCATCATGATCGCCCAACTCACTTTGAAATCTTTCACTAGTTTCAAGTTTTGTATGGCCTTGATGTAATTTCTCTAGGTGTTAATGCATTGGCATCATAGATGAACATAAATTACAATATATACTTTGAAACCTCAATGTCTTATCTCTATATCATTGGTATTGTAATGCTGATTTGAGTATCACATCGAATATGGAGCCTTCTCACAATCAAATTAGCATCATGTTGTGTTTATTGACCCTTGATAATTACAAACATCTAATCAAAGAACCTGCCACTTTACAAGTTCTGTAACCCTTTTTGATGGATGCAATTCAATTAAATCTAATATTTTCCTTAAATCCATACAATATTCTAAATTCCTAAATGTTAGCTCAAATTCCAACAAACACAAATGCAATCTATCATGAAATCTAGATGACACATTTCACACAAAGGTTTCGAATTGGAATGTTGATGTTTGTTGGTGTAGATCATGCCTAAGTACAATATAGAAATGATTTTTGTCAATCACATCACACCATTTTTGATCACCTTGTGGATGGATGGAAAAAATAATTATAAACAATCAAAGCGTTTACAATTCTAATGTTGATGTTGAATTTATGTATCCATGTGCACTTCAAATTTTTATCCAAACCCCAAACTCAAAATTACAAATTTATCTTGGTTGATTCTAATTTTTCCAATGCCATTATAAGAAAAACAATTTCTCCACTACTATCACCAAGAAAACCTCGATCACACATAGTTAGACTGACCCCAACATGTTGGGCTCTAAAACCAGTGAATACAAGTGTCCCCAAATCGAAACTAATGGAGTAACAGTTTTGACATAGAGATTGGGTAAAGACGTTATCTCTTTCCATGAAAAATGTAAGCCATTATAGATTAAAACATGGAATTTTACATCCAAATACATTTTTACAAAGCATAAAAGTAGTGAACTATTTCAAAGTGAGCTAGAAAATGATGGTGAGAAGTAATATTACGGTAATAGTTATGGGTTTCAAGTGAGGTTTAACTATCAATTTACACTCTTTCACTTTACAAAACTCCTCTTACAAATATAAAAACTATATCATATATATTAACTATTAATGATTATATATAAATTATAAAATATACATTATAATATTTTTATTTATTAAAAATTAATTATATAATATATATAATTATTATATATATTATATAATCTATATAAATATTATATCTATAATCATACCTCATGTGACTCTCCTCCTCCCTATGATTACACATCATCTCATGTTCAAACTACTGACCTTGGTTACCTCTTTTGGAGACATTCACCACTTAAACCTTTTTTGCATCATATTCTCATCCTCTACACATGTTCAGTCCATCTCGGTCCTTTCTCATGCTAGACAGGTTCTATAGGCACCCCCTGGGGCCCTTGTAGAGGCCTGTTGAACACCCTAGGTGGAATTTAGACCCATGATATATATTAGGGAGGAAACCCATGGCCTAGGCCACATGTTTCCTTTAAAAAAATCATAACCTGGGTAGAATGCGTGAAAAAGTGCCTTGTTTGGGCCCAAACAGCTAAAAAGTGCTAGTTTTTTATTGTTTGGTAGATTAGGGTTGAGATATATGCCTTTTACTCATTAATTTGAGCCTCTCTCTCTTGATCACTCTCTCCTAAATTATTGCTCTGATCTTCTCACTTTATCATCACACTTAAAGCTTGGCTACCTCCTTGAATCTCTCTTGGTTCTTGCTTGGCACAATAACTTTCATTGTGATAAGGGATGCCCTACTATTCTATAGTTTATCTTGGTGATTCAAATTTCTCTCTACAGTGTTCATGAAGCTTGTGGGTTACTCATTACTCCCTCAAGACTCTATTTCACCTATCTCTTATGTTCCTTGCATTGGCTCTCTCACAGATTGGTAGCTTCTCCTTCACCTCTTCCACAAATATTGGCTCTTGGTCTAAACTCAGCTTACACAGCCTAATCCTCTTCATCTCTTACTTCCTAGCTTGGATAATCATTTGGTATAAATTATGCACATCTCTCTTAAGTTTGATATGAGTTTACTTTTCTTTACAAAGTGAAAGTCTTGTTTATTTTTAGTAGTATACATGTTAGGGTTTGATTTATTTTCGTGATTTAGCTTGCTAAGGCATTATCTAGGATAGTTTCTAAAGCTTATGCATTTGTATGTGATTAAAGAATATATTCATTACTTGAAAAATATCCCATCATATGTTATTCTTGCATCAAAAACATTTATTATTGCGTAATAGAATCCTACATGCTCAAGATAATCTATACAACTTGCTTAAACAATCTCTCTCTCTTGCTAAACTAAAAAATTATATTGTTCGAAAACAATAGTGTTGAAAGTAAAAGATAGATAAAACATATACTAGGCATGTTATTGAACCCTTGTTTGAAAAAGTATTTATTTCTTAAAAAATCTTTCATTTGTTTTGAAAGTGCACTTGCTTCTAAGTTTACATATCATTTATTATCTCTCTTTGTTTAGAATTATTATTTTTGTAATTCATTTGCAATTAGTTGTCTAGTCTTAGCTACTTGCTTTATTATGGTTAGATCTGCCAGATATACATGTGTCCTTTGTGCACTTGAATTTGCTATCCCTAACTTGGTTTACAAATGTAACTATATCTTGGTGCAAGCTATCAAACTAGATAGCCACTATAGATCTCTTGTATCTCATATAAGCCTTGAGCCTTATAGCCTCCTAGTTGTTTGTTTAAGTACCTTGTGTACCCCCTACCAAATAATAGTGGTTCCATTTAGATTCTTAAAGCTACATTTTAGGATGCCCAATGGGAACTCACATAGTATCTCATGTTAGTTCTATACCATTTAGAGCTATCTTAGCCAACTCCCCTTTGATAATTGTAAGGCTTTGCTTTCAATTATGTTTCGGCTCTCACCTTGGTTATTTTCTCATGCTTTGGTTTTATGTTATCCACCCTATTGGTTCTCTATCAGTTTTCCTTTTTTGTTGTCTCCCATGTTTCTCTTATTTAATTACATCCATGGTCATCCTCCCACCTTTGGGATTCCAATCTCATTGGATTTAGGGCCTCATCCTTGAGCTCACTCAAGAGCAAGTCGTAGCTGCAATAGAATGCCATAGACACTTTAGGATTCATGAGGTTCCCTCGACCTTGAATAGTGGGTTACACCCTCTCAAATTTGAAAAGGAATAAGATTGGAAAGACTAAAACCAATGAACTCAATCTCCTTTCCATTAGTATAAGCTTCATTCATTTGAGGATGTTTTTTCTCAGCCTCATATCATATCTCATTCACCTATTCAAGATGATGAGGATCCTTTTGTGTGACTGGGACCTGATGAGCTACGTGTGATCATTGATGGTTGCCCTATATGCATTTAGGTGAATGAAGTGTATCTATCTCCCCCTAAGACTTGGTGGAATGCTTTATCTAGAGATAGAGCTCACACCCATTCAATTTCAAGCGCCTTGACTAGTTCTCATATTAGTTCCCTACCTCTTTATTGGTAGGAGACTCTACAACAAAAAACCCCTCATGTCCATATTATGGGTCATAGGTATTCCAACTCGAAAATGTATATCCAACATGAAGATTCCTCCCATCCTCCTAGCCCTTATTTTAGAGTTTCAGATGAGCATGTTGATTTTGATCACCAACTACAAACTAGAGTTCTATAGGATGCCTATCTTGATCACTGGCACCCTATGATTGACCCTTGTCTGATGACACATGACCAACATCATGGAGACTTAAGTCATCATGACCATTTCCATGAGTATTCTATGTCATCCCATCACCCTTGTAGGAAATAATATCCAACTCATGGTCATTCCCCACCCCATTATAGAGATGATTTTTAGCATGAGCATCCCCCATATTAGGAGTCACTTCAACATCGTTCTCTCTATGATCATGGTTATGATGATATCTATGGGCATATGCAACATCATTACCATCATGAGAATCCTCCTAAAGATCATTACTAGCCCACTATAAACTGTGCATATGAGGATCTTTGTCAGAATCCTCTCTCCCTTGGGTACATGTTATTCCCCTTCCTACTCCTATCCCTAAACTGCCTGAGTTTAATGGGACTCGAGACTCTAGTCCCATGAATAATGTTATGACATTCATGATGATGTGTATGGATTGGGACAGTATAAAGGCATGATGTTAAAGCTCTTCACTCATTCTCTATGAGTTGGAGCTCTTGTTTGGTTTTAGAATCTACCTCTATATTCTCTCTCTAATTTCTATCTCTTTTTGGATGAATTCCTCTAGTACTTTGATATCTCCAAACCTTTCAACCTTAGCATCCAATCACTCACCTCCATGGTGTAGGCCAAGGGTGAGTCAAACTTTAATTTTTTTTTGTAAGTGGCATTTATCCATCCATACATGAAGAACCAGGTTCTTCATTGATCATCTTTATGACATGTTCATGTGAGCATTGAGGTAGGAGGTTCATCTTGAGGTCCTAAAGCATGAGACCACCTCATACAATGAAGTTATTAACAACTGTTTGAAGATTTAATTATTTGAGGTACGTGCAGGCATGTGGCCTATACCAACCCAAAATTCATCCTCTTCACATGATCATAACCAAAATGTGACCAATAATGGTGTCACTAATTCTCCTCTCAAGAAGAAGGACAATAAGGATAGTTATGAGGTAAATGATTTAAGAAATAAGATAGTTGAAAAGAAGACTTATAAATCAATCATAACAAAAAAATGGATGTTGTTTCCTTTTAACCCCACCAAGTTTTACAATTACCATCAGATGAATGCGTATGATGATGCCAATTATACTACACAAAAGTCTAGTGTGCAAACCTTGCCTCCATTTTATATTTTTCCACTTACAAAACCCAACCAAAAATTGAATGTGTTCAAGAAGCCTCTAATTGACCATGACAAGGAGAAAAAGAAGAAAAAAAATAAGAAATCAAAGGCTAAGGCCCCTCATTCTCCTTCTTACTCATCCACCTCTTTTGATTCCTCTTCCTAGTAGACCCGAGAGGGAAAGCCAAGCGTGAGAGTAACAAGGTCATTGTTATTATTGACATAGCCTCTATTAGGTATGACTATTTTATCAACATAAGCTTAGGTCAGGTCACCAACCCTATTAGAGAGACTAGTGGTGTTGGGCCTCTTATCCAGCCCATAGGGTTAGGGAATCCCAAATTTTGATTAGATGTTTAGTATAGCATCCCTCCCTAGGCTAGATAGCATCCTTACTTCATCATAGAGGAGTTACAGGGGGCCTCAATTGGGATCTACATTTGAGACCTTCTTCATCTTTGCCCTAAGAAAAGAGCCCTCATCTTTGATGAGCTTGATCTCTATTATGAGGGTCCACTACAAGATGATGTTGAAGTTTTATTCAACTCTGATGCATTCAAGCACCCTCACCCTCCCATCCTATCTTTTGACCCTACCTCTTTTCTAGATGCTTTAGTTATTTCAAAGAGGGATTAGTTCCCTCCCTATATTGAGACCTCCATCAATGAATATCATGTTAAGAGATGCATCATTGATGAAGGAGATACTTTTAATATCATGCCCTTGCATGTGTTCAATGAGATTGGGATCAGTCAAAAAAATTTCTTTGATTCTCACTATAACTATATTGGTTTCAATAATGACATAATTGTGTCAGTGTAGAACATGAAGCTTTAAGTCAAGTTTGGTCCCAAAATAGTCAAGATTAAGTTTAGTGTGTTAGACTTGGATCTTTCATACAGCATGATTCTTGGCCATCTTTGGACCACTAACATGTAGGTCATTAAAATCAACCATGTTTTACATGGTTTAGTTCGTGCATGAAGATGATGTTTATACTATGGAAGCTGACGTAGATCCTTGGGTATTTCTCTATGTAAAGATAGAGCCCTCAGGCAAGGCTTTAGTTGTCTCCTTATGGGGCTTTATGGATTCTCACATACCCCTTGATATTGAGTCTCATTTTCTCAAGGATGAATGTTTTGATCTAGCTGAGTATCAATCAACATTTATTCCTTTGAAGTCTAGCATGCATCAACTAGATCCCTCTTTTACTCCATGATGTCAAGCCAACTCTTCTCTGCTTGTAGACCACTTTCAATAAGTCCCCCTAGGAGTTGAGCTTCCCCTCATTTCATGCTTTTCCCATCAGAGTATAGGCTCTCTCAATGCATTTCCCACTAAGACTACTTGAGTAACTAAGTCCAATCTTGAGTGTTATTTCGTTCATGTTATGGCATATAGCCTATTCAAGGAGAGAAATGTTTACACCAAGATCATGCAATATTGTCATAAGTACCATTATCCCCTTGATAATTTATGTTTGGAGATCTCTCTCACTAATAACCCACCCCTTGGCATTTCCATGGTGAATATCTTGATGGTTGAACTTAAGGTGTTAGATCAATCGCTCTTTCTCGCACCTAAGTATTTTAAGGAGGGAAATGTTATAGAAGTTGAAGGATCCATAAATGTCAACCTTGGCACTTTAGTAAGACCAAATATTATGAATATTAGTGCTAGACTTACTCTAGAGGAATGGGATGTCTTGGTTGCCTTCTTATGTGAATTTTTGGATATATTCATTTGGCAATACATGGATGTGAAGGTCATGGATCCTGATATCGTTTTCCATAACCTTGTTATGAATTATGGGACCCATCTCATTTATCAAAAGTAATGACAAATGGCGATTAAAGTATCCTAATTAGTCAAGGTTGAGATTGAAAAACTCATCTAAGTTGGTTTCATCCAAGTTACTGACTACCCCCAATGGGTTTCCAACATTATTCCTATTCTCAAGAAGAATGGAATGGTTTGGATTTGCATTTAATTTTGAGATCCCACTATGGCTTGTCTAAAGGATAATTTTCCTAATCCTTTGATCAACCAAATTGTTGATTCCATAGCTGGCTTTTAGATCATGTCCCTCATGGATGGATTATCAAGGTACAACTAAACCCAGATTACACTTGAAGACTAGTATAAGATGACATTCACTACCTCGTGTGGTACCTTCTATTATGTCATCATGTCTTTCAATCTAAAGAATTTTAAGGCCCCATATCAGCATGCCATGACCCACATTTTTCATGACCTTATCCATAAGATTGTTGAGTGTTATATTGATGATCTCCTCAAAAAATCCCACAAATGGGATGTGCATGTGTGAGACCTTAGGATCATCTTTGAGCATCTTATGGAGTATTACATCAGCGTTAACCCTAAAAAGTGCATTTTTGGTGTCTCTATTAGAAAGCTTATTGGCTTCCTCATTTCACAAAGGTGCATTGAGGTGGATCTTGAGAAGATCAATGTGATCCTTGATATGCCTCCTCCACATAACCTCATTCAGTTGCATTCCTTCCTTAGAAGGCTCAACTTCCTTAGGCATTTCCTTAAAGAGTATGCTCATAAATCTATACCCCTTCCACATCTCCTATAAAAAAACACATAATTACTGTGGTCTTCTAAATTCCAAGTGGTTTTTTAGGAATTGAAGTACATGCTTCATAATCCTCCTATCCTAATGGCCCCCATTAAGGGTCACAATTTCATCTTATACACCTCTGTCACTAATCTTTTCATCAGGGGCATGTTGTGTCAAAAGGATGACACTGATAGAGAGAGATTTGTTTACTACATCTCTTTCATGTTAGTTGGCCTTGAGCTCAACTACTCTCTTGTTGAGTGGTAGTGCCTCTCCCTTATCTTCACTAAAAAAACATTGAGACATTACATGTTGGGTTAGAACACCAATGTGATTATCTAATCTAATCCACTCCATTACTTACTTAGAAAGACACACCTTACTATCAGGATCATAAGGTGGATCATACTTCTTCAAGATTTCAACCTTTATATTATTAACTAAAAGTCAATCAAGGGTCTAGCTATAACTAAGTAATTCATTATGTACTCACTACCCAACCCTAATAGGGAATTAGTTGATGATGCCTTTCTCGATGAGATGGTCTACTCAATTGACTGTGTTAAGGTATCTGAATGTGAATGGTATTAGGACATTATCTATTACCTTGAAACTCAATCTTATCCCATCGATGCTCCTTCATAGGAATGTTATTGTATCTGCAATCTCAAATTTATATATGTCATCATAGGTGACATCTTGTTTAAGAGGGGTCTACGTGGTATGTTGATGCAGTGTCTTAACCCTGATAATACTCCTCTCATGTTGGAGGAATCTCATGGGAATTTTTTTATGTCCACTCAGGAGGGCACCCATCACTCAGTGTATTATCAGAATGGTCTACTACTAGCCCACTTTTGTTAAAGATGTAGTATAATATGCTAAGAAGTGTAAGATGTGTCAAGTTACCAGGGATGTCATCAATGACCTGGCATGCCTCTTGCATTTTGTTTCATCCCCTTGGCCCTTCTCAGTTTGGGCTCTCAACTTTATTGATTAGTTCAAACCTACCTCTTATGATGGCCATCATTGGTTAATCACTACCACTGACTATTTCAAAAAGTGGGTTGAGGCCATGCCTCTTAGAATCATATGTGGGAAGATCATCGTAAAGTTTGTCCTAAGCTAACTTATTTATAGGTCTAGGGTCCCCACTATTATTATGGCCAACAATGGCCTAGGCTTCCAAATCCCTAAAATACATGAGCTTACTAAACGCTTTGGGTTCAAGCTCCACTTCTCTTCCACCCATTACCCCTAAGGAAATGGGTAAACAAAATATTAAAAAAAAACTTTAAAGAATATGCTTCTCTGTACTATTGCCCAATCCAAGAGGGATTGACATCTCATTCTCTATCCTACCCTTTGGGCATATCAAACTAACTTTCAAATGACCATGGGGGTAACCCCATACTCATTCATGTATGGGTATGAGGTTGTTATTCCCTTGGAGGTCTTAATCCTTTTACTATGGGTTAAGATGTTTAGATCTCTCTTTGATGAGGAAGAACATATCACTCACCTTGTCAAGCTTGAGAAATTAGATGAGCAATGCTTGGTTACTCTTGAGCATAATTGTATTTATCAGCAATGTCAATGCTACCAATTCAAGAAATTAGTGCACCCTCATCTGTTCAAGGTAGGTGATACGGTCTTCATTTTTAACAAGGAGGACTGTAAGATGGGAAAATTCAAGCACAAGTGGTTTATCCCCTTTGTTCATTACCTATCTAGAGAATGGGGTTTATCATCTATCGACCCTTGAAGGTGATCCCCTACAACACCTAATCAATGGGTTTTTCTTTAAGAAATTTAATGTCTAGGGCCCTCATGGCTCTCTAAGATAGTCGTCTATGGTGGTAGGGTGAGTCTTTCTTCTCTTTTTACACCACTAACCTCTATGTCACTTCTATATGTGTGTGCATGTGTGTTCTTTATTATCTACTAGTTAATATCAAATGAAGTATACACATCATACATAAAATCATATATACATATATGTGATAATAATGAGAAATAAACATATATATATATATATATATATATATATATATATATATATCATAAAAGATACATGTTTTTTTCTAGTTACATCATGTAGCTTCCTCTAAGTTAGGGCTCTTAGTCCTCAAAAATACCACATGCATGGCTATACATACAATACTATCCTAGTCAGCCTATGATTGGGCTCTATCTATGGTAGTCCTACCTCTAATGGAGACCTTGATCTCTGCCTAATTACTAGTTGAGCCATAGTCTACTTTAAGGCAACTAGATGGTCTGCCCCATCTTCAGGTGCCTCCACTCCTCTAGTTTTCTCTCAAGCTAGATCAATCTGTAACTAGTTAATCTTGACTTCCACTTTATCCATTCATGCCTTAGTTCATGTTATTGTTATCTCATGTTGTGCTATATTGGTCTCTAGTCATGTTATGGTTACCTTGTGCCATGTTGACTCTGCCTCTAACTATAGTATCCAGTGTTGTACCCTCACTAGCTTGAGTGAGGCTCATGCACTCACCCAATAGAAGTGATTAAGTGGCTCTACCCCTACTAGTATATGTGGTACTCACTCTGTCAATGGTGTCACTACCACATTAGGGAATATCTCCCTTAGTAGTATGTCCATTTAAGGTCCAGTCGAGCTAGGTTGGTCTCTTGTTATTTTATTATTTTTGGGAAACTAAGGGTTTAATTTCCTAATTAGTAAAGAGGTTTGGATTAATATATAAAATATGTGAATATAGTATGCCTAAATTAACCTACTAATTTTTTAAATCTAGATTTGATCAATTAATTACTAAAAATAGGAAACAAGGGGAAAGAGAGTGAACTTAGCTAGTTTTTGGACTAAGATGGAGGATTCTAGAACTACAAATTGTTGAGCTAATTGGGTAGACTATAAAAAACAAGACCCAAAAGCCTATTTTCTACCTAAATAGTAGCACCAAAAACTAGACACTTGGAGCTCTAGCACTATAGTTCTATTTTTGGCACTATAGTCTCTCAGATCTGCTTCTTCTGAGCTTTCTAGGTTTTTGTTTAATACTTCAGGAGGCTGTGTCTAGAATCTCAGGTATCGATCATCCACGAAGCTCCATGTTCAAATTATTATGTCCTCTAGGGCCCTAGTTCCTCCTTAAGATTGGCAAATGGTCTTGAATCAGCTGGAAAAAGGGGTTAGTGTGTATTATGCACTGAATGTATGATCACACCCCATGTGTGGGCATGCTACCTACATACCAATACTCTGAGGAGGGATCAAGGCCAATATATTTCTCCTAAATTGAATGTGTATTGTGTAATCAAGTGTATGAAATACAAGTATTATGCAAATTTTAGAAAGCTTGAGATGACTCATGACTTGTACAGGGGTTTGAGTAGGCTAGAAATAGTAGTGGTTGGTTGTATGTAGAGAATAGGAAGATTTTATTGAGTGTGCTTAGTGTATTTCTAGCTCATGCCTTTTGAATGATTTTCAACCCTTATAAATGACCCTTAAATAGGATTTTATAAGTAAATTGATGATCTTAGGCTAGATGACTTTGTGTTAGGCTGATAAGGAAAAAGATAATGATCTGAGGAGATTTGACCATTTGAGGCTACAAGTGACTTAGACAATAGCATTAGAAAGTGGACACCCTAGGGTCCAACACTATAGTCCAACTTATGGCACTATTGTCCAAGGGGACATGGACCTTAAGAGATAGGTATATTCTTGAGAAAGGTGTTTAGAGTAGTTGAGGTTGTTTCAGGAAGGCTTTAGGTGACTGGGAAGCAATGAAAGCATGCCTAGTGGGTTGTGTAAGTAAGTAGGAAAGACTTATGGTTTGGATGTCATAAGTCATGCTCAAATTATACAAATTGCATTTTTATGTGATTACATTTGCCCCCCCTTTATTTTAAGTATGCAACTAAGTGAAATACTATGATAAAGGATAAAAATAGAAGTGTACCTAAACTTACCTATGAGGCTAAGCCTAAAAATCTATGTGATGTTAGATTTCTGCATGGTGAGAGCACATTGTACTATGTGAATCTACAAACAAGGAAAGTGAAAGTAGATCAGTTCTTACTAAATGCACTATATCTAAAATAAGAATGTACAAACTAGGTAAAGAGAGAGAAAGGAAGAGAAAGGAATGAATATACCTCATCGAGTACATGAACCAATACAAAAAATGCTAGGTTGTTGGGTTATGTTGAATGATGTTGGATGAATATTGAACCAAGAGTTATATCGATGGATGAGCCGAGTGTTAAATCCCCTAGAAGGTGGATCAAGAATGAAAAGGTAGGCCCTTTGGGTCCATCATCACCAACCTTGTGAATTTATTTAATCATGCATGTGCTAATCAATGTCTGGATTGTGTGACCAATCCCTCTGAATAGGTGGCTCAAGAATACAAAGGTTAGTTAGACCTTCTGGTCCATCGTTGCCCCATGATGTGAAGCTAAATAGAAAGAGACTGATATAAGCTAAATATCATATGAGATGGCTCATGAATCTCATGAACATGTTGTAATCTGACAATGTTGGCATGGATAGTTGAATGTAACTGGAAACTATGCCAATGTTGGCCACTTCAAAAGATGGAGATTGGAACTTGTATAAAAACCCCTCCAAAACTAGAATCAGCTTAAGAACTTGGGTACTCAAGAATAAAACTTATATGAAAGTTTACTTGAAAGTGATGCCAACCACCTATAGATGGAATAAGACACACAACTGTTGGGAACATGCAAGGAAATGTACTAAACTCAAAAAATAGAAGGCCCATGTGCCGCACACATTTCCCCCAATAACTGGTGTCTGGAACATAGATTTTGAACTAAAATTTGTATCAACTTCCATGTCTAAACTATAAGTGGAAACCCTCATGCCATGCATGATGCATCCTGTATCTAGATTCTCTAAGCAAAAAAGTGCTAAAAATTACTAAATTTTGGATTGTACTATTATGGCAAAACTATGACTGAACTCACACCTCTATTTGATTCTATAAAAATTGGAAATTTTATTGTCTGGACACTAACACCAAAAATTGGACACTTTGGGGTCTAGCACTGTAGTCCCATTTTTGGTGTTATTTTCTAGAGCCAAAACTAAAAACTAGACTGTGTTCTCTATGACAAAACCCCTATTTTTTGCCCCCTCTTCTAAGGGTAGGAATAAAGACCCTGCAATGATTTCCCTTAGAAGAAGAAGCGCTACAAATGTGTTAAGCTATGAAAATCTTTGATATAACATTGACATTCATGATCTCAAGATATAGCAAAAGTTGTAAAGAGAGATTGTTATATCTACAGGGGTATGCCTAGACAGATATAATAATGTAATAGCATGTGTATAAGAGAAAGCTAGAATATGATATGTTAGTTATTAGTAGCATGGAGGGATGGAGCATGATGTCCATCATGGCATCTAAGAAGTAAGGTAAATGCATGATTGGAATCATGGCATTACACACAAAGAGAAATGATCAAGAAAATAAGCATACAAATCAAGAAGCACACAAGGGTGGCCAAGGGGCCAAATAAGCATGGAAGGCATATAAGGCATGTTCAAATGCCGCATACACACACAAAAGGAACAAGCAAATATTGGCACAAAGGCCACAAGCACATAGGAAATCACACACAAAAGACATTGGCAAATGTCCAAAGGCACACACATATAGACAGGAGAAAAATACATTTGGAAAATGTCCTAAAATGCAAACAGGAAGCAAATAGGAACTGGAAAATACAAACACATATAGCTAATCAAAGTGAAGAGTGGAAGCATGCAAAGTATTGGAAGAAGTAAACATGCATCTAAATATAAAAAATGAGAAGCAAGAGTATACAAGATATGTAATACAAGATTAATGTATATGCTATGAAATACATAAGTGTGATAAATACCCATGGATGTCGATATAATATCTGTGTAAGCACATAAGGAACATACTACAACAAGATGTCTAAAGTGTGTAGTGTAAGAATGACTACACCTAGATGGTGTAGTCATGTAGAGTGTGCCCCCAATGGGTAGATGTATCGATATATAGATAGAATGTAGACGTAAGATGCCCCCTTGATGGGTGGAGTAAAGCAATCAAGGATCTAGATGCACTACACACATGTATAAAAAGATCAAGTGAAGCTTGGTAATATAGATAAATCGACAAAGAAGTAGTATAGAATAATGTAATGTAAGTCTAGCATAGTGTTTTAGTAATGTAAGAACATAGATGATGCATACAATTGACATATGTTTGTAATTTTTTGAAGTTTTTATTGTTTTTTTTATTTTTAGAAGAAGCTATGTACAATCATGCAAAAGAGACTATGTACAAGAAATACTGCAAAGGAATGATACTAACCGAGGAGTCTCATATGAGACTCCTTGTCATGGTGTCTAGTATCAAAAAGTGGAATCATACGTGATCATGAGGCATGATGGAAGTACTGAGACTAAGGCTCTAAAATTTGGATATGCTAGCTCTGAGATCTATGAAGTAGAAATTGAATGTAGGGATCCTATATAACTTTGAGAAGTAGATGCAAATGTAGGGCTCTTAAGGACCCATCTATAAGTAGGAGAAGATCTCTAAACATGTGATTGATGTGTAGATGCCTGAGATCTCAATGAAACTGCTCTAGGTGTGAAACTTGTAGCTAGAAGATGTCTAGAATCCTGAAGCTATGGAGGTGTATGGACCCTATGTACTGGTAATGGTGTTAGAACTAAAACTAGCTCTGGAACTAAAATTGGAACTAAAAATGAAATTGGCAACTCATATAGAACTCCAATAACTATAATAACCTAATTAACATGAATGAATTTCATGCACCAATGCATTGTAGATGGAATTGCTCAAAGTTTTTGTATCCAAGGTTTGCCAAGTAACATGTCAAAAACTCCTATGTTAGGAACTATAGTAAATGGGGTTGTCATGCATGTAAGACCAACCTGTAATGGAATGAGGATCTCACCTAATGTAGTCTAATTATGTCCATTAAATCCATTGATAATTGTGTTAGTCAGAGTGACATCCTACTCTGTATACCCCAAGTGTTGTAGTAGTCTCATAATACACATGTTAACACTAGATCCATTGTTAATTAGAACATTGTGAATGGGATGATCATGAATAAAAGCTTTGTTATATAGTGCATGATAATATGTGTCATCCTTGATAATATCCTAATCAAAAATGGAGATAGAAGGCTAAAATAGAAGGATGGAATGAAAGGTGCCAATCATGTGGCTCAATGGATGTGAATAGGCTATTGGTGCCCTGTATGTAGTTGGTGGAGGATGTGCCTAATATGTATGATGTATACCTGATGTGCCTTGTACCTCTGACTTGCTATGCTATGGAAATAGATTTAAAAATATTTTAAGTGAATTATCCCACATTGGTTTGGCCTAAGGAGGCTCAACTAAAGTGCTTGGATCAATCTGGTTGGCATCAATTAAATCTTGTATCTTATTCTTGAGACTAATGCATTTATTTGTAGTATGGCATGGTGTCTTGTGAAAGTCACAAAATGCATTCTGATCATATCCCCATGGAAGAGGCTTTGTTGGATCAACTTATTTGATAGAAGGTAGAGAAATGATATTACATTCTAGTAGCTATTGTATAACTCTAGCTAAAGAAACTGGTAGATTTGTAAAAGGTCACCGAGAAGGTGTTGATAATATGACTCTTTGTGGGGGTTTTGAAGCCATATTGACTGTATATTGAGTATGTCCTTTGTTGTCATTAAACTTATTAGTTGTTACTCTTATTATGGGACTTTGTTGTTACTCTTATTAGTTGTATCTGATACACTTGTGTACTTGAGTTTGCCCATTGATATGAGTCTAATTTATCATTATTTTAAAGTGTGACACAATTCAGTAAAAGAAGAGAATCTTTTGAACATGATTGTCTTGTGCAAAACTTGTAGAAGACTCTATTTGAAGAGGTCTTGTAACTCCTGATCTACCATAGGGCTAGTCATGTTAGCCAATATGGTCATATATCTGAGAACATACTCATTGAGATGCTAATTTGACTTCTATTTTTATTGTGTAATTTGAGCATATGACACCTTATCACTAATGTTGATACTGAAGTGTGTTAAGAACATGTCGACAAGAGGATTGAATGCATTAGCCGACTGATTTGGTAGATTGTAAAACCATTATAGTGCATAATACTTAAGGCTTCTTAGAAATAACTTAGTTAATAGCCAATCATTTGTTACATGATCCAAACATGCTACGTGAAAGGCTCTCAAATGGGTCTCTGGATCACCCTTGACATCATAAAGAGTGATCTTAGGTTGTACAAATCTAGGTGGCAAGGGTGTAGCAATTATATGTCATGCCAAAGGTGCATGCAATAAAGTGATAGAATACAATGCATGTGTAGATCTAGTGGTACCTTGCTCAAGATGTTACACCTTGGATTTAAGAGATCGAATCTCTTGCGCAAGGGCTACCACATCAGGAGATAGGGATGTACTAGCTGTAGTTGGTGGCATAGAAGAAGATTTTTTCTACTATAGGGGTTATTGTGACATAGTTTTCCTTGTAGTGTCATGTGTTACTAGTGTTTATATAGTTTGAGAAGATTGACCATTGGTTGCCTTTTTTTTTCCTCTTGTAGTATTCTAAGCATGTCATCTTGCATATCCGGGTGTTTGATTAAGAGTTCTTGAAGCTCTCTTTTATCATTTTCATCAAAATTGGTATATTGGGCCATTGTACAAGTAGGAAAACAATTTGAAATGTATTTTAATGTTTTTCAATAAATTGTAATAGGTAACGTGTTAAAACTAGAAAGTATTGGATAAAAGAAACACAAGAGTCTAAAATAGTGGTTTAGAATTTACGCAAAAAATGATACAAAGCTGTCAAACATGTAAGGTGATAGCTCATAATGCAATAGGACCTAATGTATGCACCTAGGGATTTTTTAGGAATATTATTTGCACAATACTATGAACTTTTGAATTTGAAAATGATTTTATGATTTTAATATTCAATCAAAATTTGCAAAAAATAAGATGAATATTTTGGAAAATGACTGGAAATTAAGTGATGTAACTAGGGTTTGAAATGTTTTTTTTCAAAATTAATGAAATAATTTGAAAATTTTATTGAGAATTAGTATTTTTTTACTTGAATTATATTAGTAAAAATATGAAAATATTTCTAAAATTAGCAGAATATTTTTCCTAGTGGTCTGGAAGTGGTTTCATGCAAAAAAGACCTAGTATGTGGAAACTAGGGTTTTAGTGAATTATTGAAAATATTGCACTTAAATATATAGTTTATTGATTTTTAAATTTTGAAAAATTTAGAAAAATATGGTAATAAATAAAAAATAAATAGCCCTAGGGTTTCTAGGATTTTTGTGCGAAGATTCAAAGTAAGTCAGGTTCACCAAATATATTGCTATTTTTTGGAAACTAAGGATTAAATTTCCTAATTAGTAAAGAGGTCTAGATTAATCTAGAAAATATATGAATACAGTATGCCTACATTAACCTACTAATTTGCTAAATCTAAATTTGAACAATTAATTATTAAAAATAGAAAATAAGGGGATAAAGAGTGAACTTAGCTAATTTTTGGACTAAGACGGAGGGTTTTGAATCTGTAAATTGTTGAATTGACTAAAAAGACTATCAAAAATAGGACCTAGAAGTCTATTTTCTCCTGGATAGTAGCACCAAAAATTGGACACTTGGAGGTCCAACATTATAGTCCTATTTTTGGCACTATAGTCCCTTTGATATGCTTCTTCTGAGTTTTTTGGGTTTTATTTTGATACTTTAAGAGGCTGTGTGTCTTGAATCTCAGGTCTCGATCATCTGCGTAGCTCTGTGTGCAAATGATTATGTGGTCCTAGTTCCTCCTTAGGCTTGACAAGTGGTCTTGAATTAGCTAGAAAAAGGGGTTAGTGTGTATTATGTACTGAACGTAAAATCACACCCCATGTGTGGGCACATTGCCTACATACCAATACTTTGAGGAGGGATTAAGGCCAATGTAGTTCTCCCAAATTGAAGGTGTAGTATGCAATCAAATGTAAGCAATGCAAGTATTATGCGAATCTGGGAAAGCTTGAGATGACTTGTGACTTATGCAAGAGCTTGAGTAGGCTGGAAATAGTAGTAGTTGGCTGTATGCAGAGAATATGAAGATTTGCTTGAGTGTGCTTAGTGTATTCCTAGCTCATGCCTTTTGAATGATTGCCAACCCTTTTAAATGACCCTTGAATAGGATTTTATAGGGAAACTAAGGATCCTGGGTTAGATGAATTCGTGTTAGGCCGACAAAGGAAAAGATAAGGATTGAAGGAAATCTGACTGTTTGAGGCTAAATGACCTTTGAATAGGATTTTATAGGGAAATTGATGATCATGGGTTAGATGACTTCGTGTTAGGCACTATTATCCAAGGGGACAGGGACCTTAGGGGATAGGTTTATGCCTAGGAGAAGAGTCCAAAGTAGTTGAGGCTAATTCATGAAGGCTTCAAGTGACTAGGAAGCAGTGAAAACATGCCTAGTGGGTTGTGGAAGCAAGGAGGAAAAACCTATGGTTTGGATGTCATAAGTCATGCTCAATTTGTACAAATTGTATTTTTATGTGATTACACCCGGACACACACACAAAACACATATGTTAGTCACATATTGGATCTCACTAAGGATGAGTACAAAGATAAAGTTTTATCTATCAAATAAACTTTTCTTACCTAGTCATGCAGATAGCCTCTATGACCCTCTAACAGGTTGTGCTCTTCCTGGTGGTGGTGGTCTTCGACATGGCTACCTCTCTCTACCACTGCCCCCTTCACTTTGTCTTGATTTCCCATCGTGCTTAGCCCCAACTGGGCTAGGTTATGCTCGTCTCTCCCATGCCACCAGAGCCTGTCTCCCTGGATGATGGTACGACCCCTATGGACCTTAAACTCCTCCTATCCCACATGGATCTCTACCCCTTTATCATTTGGCCACACCACATATTTAAATGGATCATGAACATAGTTGCTCACTACATCTGAATCTAAGGTGGTCTACACAGGCCCATCCTTATCTACAAATCATATAGCCCATGTTGTGCCCTCCTTCAGTATAGGTTATGCATCGTTGCCCCATGGTGTCTTTGATCATGTTAGTGGGAGCCTCTCATAAGCCCATGATATGAGTATGCTGGGTTATGCCAATCTGCCTAACCCTGTGAACCAAATGTGATCTAGTTACTGGTATAGTCCACATAGAATATACTTTCCCCATGCATATCTCTATCCTTCTTCTATGTGTTAGATAATTTCTATCCAAGATAGTGGTAGTCGCCCTGTACTCTAGCCAACGTAGAGCCTCCTGACCATAGTGCCTACTATCACTGTCTGTAGTGGTGGTACCCCAGGTGATAGATGTGTGATCTGTACACCATGGCTATTTCACTAAGGGTGGGGTCCCATTAGGTAGAGCTTGTTTGTGGTGGTATCATGCACCTATGGTAGCTCTATCACTCTCCCCATACATTTAGCCCCATAGAGCCGATAGACATCCTCAATGCTCAAGATGACCTTTAGCTCGGGCCCCAGCTGGAACATGTCTCTCAAGTACCCATGTGGTCACAAATGTGTTTATCAAGACCCTGGAGTAACACAATGAAGGCATGTGTAGTAACCTTCAAAGTCTTGTACTCTGCAGACGATCTTGGTCCTCCACAAGTAGAGCATCTACCTTCTCGACCAACCATGATGGCTACTCCCTTGTGTATGAAGGCTCTCCCTCCTCTGGTATGCTAACTCCTTTGTGTGTCTGTACAAGCAAGAAACAAGCAAATGGATTAGTATACTCATCATGAAATGAGAAAACGTAAGTAAAAAACATCTATTTTTATCTACTTTGCTTCTTTCTCCCTTTTCTTTCCTATTTCAACGCCTTTTGGGCTCTCCTAGGATCCCTGGACCTTGTCCTGGGGCCTCATTACCCTAGGCCATGACTTTTTGGGCAAAGATGTGGCCTGGTAGTGCCCTAGGCTACGGTTTTGCCCAGCCAAGTTGTAGCCTAGGGCGTGGTGCCTTAGAGAGCCATGGGGAGATTGAGTTGTCATTTGTCCCACTTTCTTCCTCTCATTGAGCCTATTATTTTAACTATCTATTTCATCTAATTCATCCACCGAATTGGTTAGAATGAGTCAAAATGGGTTTAGAGCCTCTCAAACCCCAAAAATGAGCAAAAATTGCAAAAAAATTTGGCCAGAGCACTTACCCAAACCATCATGTGCATCTGTGGCATGCTCTGACGTCCTTGTTTACTCTGCTTGGACTTTAGTGGCTCGTAGGCTCTCCTTTAGCTCCCTCAGAGAGAAAACAAGAGTGAAAATGATTTACTTTTTCCTCCTTTTCCCTCTTTTAAAGCCATTTTATTGCTTTTTATGGGCCCTTTTTAGGTGTTTTACCCTTTTCTACATTCCAAATCATGAAACCTCCTTCTTTGGGGTTTTGGTATGTTCTGAGTGCATTGGTAACCTCCAGTTTTTAATTCGAGGCTTCCTTGGGCCCACTATGGGCTTGTTTTTGGTCCCTAAGACCCCTTTTGGGTCCTCGTTGACTTCTCAGACCTGTGCCCCATCTCGTGGGCACCCAGGGAAAGTTACTTGTACTTCTTTTAGTTAGTCATTTCTCTACTTTTCTATAATTGATCCATCCTAACTCCCTCTCTGTCTCTTTTTCATCATGGTTGTAGGTAGAGCTATTAGCTAGCTGCAGTGGTTCGAGACTTACTCTAGTCTTGTCGACTGGTCTTCATTTTCTTTGAACTTCCCCCACTTTCCCTTGTTGCCTCTTACAGTGGTCAGTGTTGGTCAACCACTTTGGTTGTGGCTTAGTTTCATTATGTATTTCCCTCATGCAACTCGCTTACATGGCCTTGCTTTGAGATTCCCTATCTACAGTTGCTAGCCTTGCATCCTTGACCCCCATCATGGTGCACCTCTTAGTGGTGATTCACACAGATGGCAGCCGCTAGGGCAACCCAAGACCAACCGTTGCGACTTGGGTTATCGATGATTCGTGGGACCATGAGCTTGTTGCAGTTGTTTTTTCCTTACCAATGAGATGAATAATGTTGCCAAGTATCACACAATTATTGGTGCCTTGACTGATGCCCGTGAGTTAGGCACACACTATTTGCAGTTATTCTTTGATTCACTTTTAGCTGTGTCTCAACTCATCGATGCATAGGTCATCCTTAGTTCTGAGTTACTTCCCCTCTTCGAAGTGGTACACAATTTGCTCTCCTTCAAGGATGTCCAATTTACCCATATCTCTCATAGCGAGAACACTAGGGTTGACACCTTAGTGAATGTCATTTTGTATTGTACGATTTGATTTGATATCATTTGTGTCCCTTCTTCATAAGAGCAAGCACTAGATTTGGATTACGCAGCATTTGCACTCTCACTTGTGGATTGTGCCATCGACTTCTTCCACCACCATCTTTATCTGGTAAGTGCATGTAATGTTCTCTTTTATCTTTTCAATTCTTGCTTTCTTTTGATTTTGTGTGGCTTCCAGGTACTGCACATCATTCTTTGTTCATTTGAACACTGATTGCTTGTACCTCGGGGGCATATGTAATCATAATTCTCGTGACTCTACTCCTCCCTATGATTACACATCGGCTTACGTGTAGACTACCAATCTTGGGTGTCCCGTTTGGAGACATTTACCACTCACTTGAACATTTTATGAATCATATTCTCATTCCTTACACATCCTCGGTTCATCTCGATCCTTTCTCATCCTAGACAGGGTCTCTAGGCACCCCTCGAGGCCCTTTCAGAGGCTTGGTGACCACCCTAGGTGGACTTTAGACCCAGGCCACGGTTTAGGGAGGAAACCCATGGCCTAGGCCGTACGTTTCCTTCATGAAAGTTGTGGCCTAGGCCACGACCTAGGAAGAATGTGTGAAAAAGTGCCTTGTTTGGGCCCAAATGGTGAAAAATGGCTAGTTTTTGGTTGTTTGGTGGATTAGGGTTAATATATATGCCTTTTCCTCATTAATTTAAGCCTCTCTTTTGATCACTCTCTCCTTCATTCTTGCTTTGATCTTCTCCCCTGATCATCACACTCAAAACTTAACTGCCTCCTTGAATCTCTCTTAGTTATTGCTTGGCACAAAAGCTTTCATTGTGACAGGTGATGCCCTACTATTCTTTAGTTTGTCAGGAATCTAGAACAACAAACATGCTCTGATGCCACTAGTTGGGATCTTGCTCCTCAGAAAGAGCACAGTATGATTACCAAATATAAGCAATTGAATATGCGGAAATAACCAGAAACACAAGTAACTAGAATTCACCAATAGCACAGAATATGAGAGACAATACACTATCTTGTATTAACACTAACAGAAAAGAATACAACAAAGAGCCGCCACACTCTTTCACCTTACAGAGATTCGCCACACCTCAAGTGTTCAGTAATTCTTCTCACACACACTCTCCTACACAAAAACGGTCCCAACAACCAACTCACACACAGAATTGGTGTTCACCTCACCAACCAGTCAGTAATAACCCTGCCGGTACATCAAGCACTCTATAGCACTTCAAGCTGATCTCTCATGAACCTGCAACCTGCAATTCAAAGACCAAACTTACATGTAGATCCCCAATGAGCTTGCAACAACCTGCAACTCACAGATCTTACAACAAGAAGGAACTCTTCCTTTCTATCTCATGCCTTATACAATACATGCCAATGGGTCTATAAATAGATCCCTAACTCAAACACTAACTTAGACTCTTAATTTAGACAATTGTCCTCGCAGCACAAGACTCTAACTGGTCTCAACATGCAAACTCTTTGTTCACTTAACTAACTGTCCGTGAAACGAGCAGTTCTGGAACACACAGGCGACCGACGTCGGTCCCTGCTTGTCTGGTTCTGTCGACGTCGGCCGACTATCTGCCGTCGTCGGTGGCCTTCTGCACTGGACTCTGCCGACGTCGGTCCTGCTGCCAACGCCGGTTCCTGTAGAACTCAGCAACCATCTGTTCCTCAGTTTGCAAAGGGTTGAAGCTTTTAGCTCCACAACCTAACATAGTTTATCTTGGTGATTCACATTGCTCTCTATAGTGTTCCTAAAGCTTGTGGGTTGCTCCTTGCTCCCTCAAGACTCCATTGCACTTGTCTCTTGTGCTCCTTGCATTGGCTCTCTCACAGATTGGCAGCTTCTCCTTCACCTCTTCCATAACTTTTAGCTCTTGGTCTGGACTCAGCTTACACACAACCTGATCCTCTTTCCCTCTTGCTTCCTAGCTTGGATAATCGGTTAGTAGAAAGTCTGCACATCTCTCTTGAGTTTGATATGAGGGCACTTTGCTTTGCAAAGTGAAAGTCTTGTTTTTTTGTAGTAGTATACATGCTAGGATTTGATTTGTTTTAGTGATTAGCTTGTTAGGGCATTATCTAGGATACTTTCTAAACCTAATGTATTTGTATGTGATTAAAGAATATATTCATTGCTTGAAACATCTCTCATCATATGTTATGCTTGCATCGAAAAGATTTCTCATTACACAGTAGGATCCTACATGCTCAAGAGAATGATCTATACAACTTGCTTAAACAATATCTCTTTCTTGCTAAACTAGAAAATTGCATTGTTAGAAAACAATAGTGTTGAAAGTAAAACATAGCTCAAACTTAGATTAAGCATGCTCTTGAACCCTTGCTTGAAAACATCTTTATTGCTTAAAATGTCTTTCATTTGCCCTGAAAGTACTTTTGCTTCTAAGTTTACATATCATTTGTTAGCTTTCTTTAATTGACATTGCTGTTTTTGCAATTTGTATGCAATCAATGGTCTAGTCTTATCTACTTGCTTTACTATGGTTAAATCTGCTAGAGATGCCTACGTCCTTTGTGCACTTGATTGTACTAGCCCTACCCTAGTTTACAAGTCTATCTATAGCTTGGTACAAACTAACAAACTGGATAGCGACTACAGATCCCCTGTAACCCATAGAAGCTTTGAGCCTTCTAGCCTCTTAGTTGTTTGTTTAAGTACACTATGTATCCCCTACCAAACACTAGTGGTTCCATTCAAAGTTTTGGAACTGCAATATCTAACATAGATATTCAAAAAAAAAAAAAAAAAAACACCATGAATTAATATCTAAACATAATAAAAATAAAAGTTTAAAAAATAAAAACCATTAAAAACAAAGCTTAAATAAAATAATAAAAACAATAAAAAACTTAAAACTCCGAATTTAAAAAAAAATACAGAAAAGACTAAAACCATGTATTACTACAAAATTAAAACATAAAACGACGTTTAGAGTTATTTTTAAAACCATGGATTTGCAATAAAACAATACCATAAAAAGTAAACCTAAAAAAACTCTGTACCAAAAAAAAAAAAAAATGACCTAAACCACTATTTAAAAAACAAAACCACGGATTTTTTGTTAATGTGTTTCGCCGTTGTTTTGACTTTGTCCTCCATGCGCTCACGGTTTTGAAAGTGGTTGGAATTCGTTGCAGGGGACTCGGAGATTCTTTGTCGAGCCGAGTCAGATTGTGATAGAGGCGGAAGAGACTGCACGCAGGGGCTTTAATGGAAACCACTGTTTAACCACTATGTGCGCTGTATACTTGTCCGTCATTTGCAGGGCGCCGACAACGACTCAACAAAAACGGAAACGATTGAGGCTAAAGGATTCAAGCCTTCTCGTTCTCAATATCGCTTTGGCCGCAAAAATATCGCTCCCATTGTTGGGAAGCCGTAAATATCCTGCAAAACAGAACCTCGCCGTTCCTATTGCGAAATATAATTTATTCTGTTTCAGGGGCGGGAAGGAAAAAAAGTGCAGAGGGCTAACTAAGCCCTCTTTACAATTTAATTGTGTTTTGGCATCCGGCTAGCCGGAGATGGTTTCCCAGTAGGACTCCTAACAAAGCATAGAAAGGGAGGGTGACACGTAGTAATGACCACGTGCCATATTGTGTTTGGCCCTTGTTTTTGTTGGTTTGCCAAAAAAAAATTGAGGATAAAATATATATATAATAATTTTGGCAAAAATGATGAACAAAACGAATACACGACGCTTCTTTAAATCTAAAATATATACAAATTTCTAATTATAAATAAAATATTTCATAAAAATATGTAAAAAAATATTCTTTAATGTATAATGTTAAACTTTAAAATTCTTAAAGTATTATATCTTTTTGAAGGTTTCTATTAACTAAAATAAAAAATATATTTGTAAAAATAATTCCTGTAATATTCTAGTGGTCAGAGACTAATAACAAATATAAAATTTTATTATTAATAAAAACTAATACAAAATATTTAAACAAAATTTGAAAGTAATAAAATATATATTTATGTAAATTCAAAACAAGGATCCACCCGTATCTCAATTTATTTCTTGTCCTCCATAAATATATGGCATTACCACTATCATGTATCTAATTCCATTCTTTGCTGCCTTAACTACGGTCCTTTTAATTTTAAAAAAATAAACTCTCACTTGAAATAAATACGAAACCATCAGTTTTTTTCATGTCAAAACTAATCAAAACGGAACTGTGAGCTTTTAAGGTATGACTGCCAGGCTTACTCATCTTCGTTTTTTTTTTTCTCACTCAGTTCGGCTGTCTTTTTGTAACTAAATTCCTGCACACCTGTCATTATATTTGGGTATTTTTGGTTTTTTAAATTAGTGTTATATTTAATATAAAGGAATATATTTAAATAATATATACAAAATATTTCAAAAATAATATATCAAAAAAAATTTGTAATTATTATCATAATATTGTTTTAAATTATTGAAATAAAAATTAAAGAAAAATATTTGGTAGATTTATCCCAATAAACTTTTCAATGATTTGTTTTTTCTAATTTTTCTCATAAATATTATATTGGTAGAAAATATTAAATGACTTTTATTAATTCTTGCCATCACAAGGAATTATAAGGAATTATAGAAATTTATTGAAATAATAAATCTTAATCAAGAATCCAATAACATGTAAGAATTTATATTTAGTATAGAAATTTCTAAAATTTTTATTTAATTTCTTTAATTTTTAAATAAAAAACTCTTAAAATTATTTGTTTACATTTCTATTCCTTCATATGATAATTTTTCATATTATCCTAATATGATATTATTCTAATTTTTAAAACAATGATTTTAATGATGATATGTGAACAATACCATTAATTAATTACTAACATTAAACAAGACTTTTTTAACTTCATGCATAAATTATCATTTTTTCTTAAAAACAAAATTTCAATTATAACATATGTACAACAATAATAATTAGTATTATTAAATCTTGGAGAATGGTTTAACATCCACAAAATTATCAATATAATTTATTCAAATGGTAATTACATGGAGTGATTTTTGGTTATTGGAGTGATAACTTCTCATAATCCAATGGTTCAACTAGTGATAATAACAAACAATACTTTTTTAGCCCCAAGGGTTAATTCAAGTGGATAGGATCAATGACTTCGGTCGTTTGGGTCTCGAGTTCAATTCCAAGCCGAGTAGCCTGCGATGCGTCACGACTTAGGGGCAGACGCTAGCCTACAATCTAAAGTGGCCATGGGGATACTTTGAGGTAGAGGTCAAACTTTTCCATGTGTTCCATGTGGATCACATCGGGGCGATTCGACTTCAGATCATTCGGTGGACATTACGGACCTAGGCCCACCCCCAACAAACTTTAGTAGTAGATTACATTTTAGGCTAATTCTCTTATCCATAGTACCTTAAAAGCCATATTTTTTGATCCCCCTTATGAATTTTAGTTGAAGATAACTCCTTCCAGTTCTGTGCTCAGGTTTGGGGCACAACCTGCACTTTTTGCCCTTCTTGGGTGAGCCATGTCTCATCCTTGTCTCCTCCTACGTTTAAACCCCTTTGAATTGGATTTATTATGCTTGTAATGCGAGCAAAAACAAAGTGTTTTAGCGGCTCTGTAATTAGGGCTTGGTCAGATAAAGTCTATCTTATGGAATCTTCGACTGAGTGCTAGGGTTTTAGGTCATTATTATAGTGATAGAGTTCCTAGGATGAAAAGATAATTTCTTTAAAGTTGTTGGTAGATCAGTTGTCCCCTACTAGGGATTTAGAGGTTAGGGTTTGCATAGACGCCTCAAATTTTCAAATGAAGGTTTTGAATTCCATAGTAGTTGACTTTGAAGGCAAAGCTCTAGCGAAGATTATTGAAGTTGAAGCATGGCATTCAAAAAGAGGTTTAATTTTTCACTTCGACAAGTTTTAGTCGTCCCTTTCGACTCTAAGCGGCTTTCACTTTTTTGGAAGTCATTATTAGTCGGTGATTTGGAAATTTATCCCTATGCTAAGGGCTTTTTTATAGTGGCTTTTGATTATTTGATTGATAAGATTAAACTTATTCAAGATACATCTTGGATTTTTTATAATCACCTACTATTGATGAAACCTCAGTTCCCTGAGTTCAATCCTTTAACTAAAAATCTTTTTGTTCATCTGATTTGGGTTAGGCTGCCATACCTACCTCTGTAGTTCTGGAACAAACTTGGGATTTCAATGATTGGTAAAGCTTTGGGAGAATTATTGGAAATAGATGTCGCTTCACTTAATTTCTCTCAGAGAACTTTTGCCAAATTGCTGGTATGTTTATATATCTCTAAAGATTTACTTGAGAAGATTGACTTAAAAGTGCAAGAAAGGTGTTGGTCTCAACATATGGATTTTGAAGGAATCTCTTTAGATGCAGAAATTGCTTTTAATTAGGACATGTTTCAGCTTCATGCCCCAAATCCAAGAGAAAATTAGTTTGTTCCTGGGGAAAGGATAATAATGAGGAACTTTTGATAAAGTCCTATTAGCAATCCTGGCTTGTCTTCAAGTAATGTAATAGTGTCTTTTACAAAAAACTTTCAATTTTTGATTTAAAAAACTTGTGTCTTCTTCGTCAATCACTGGAAATAGTGAGAAGAGAGAAAGCAACTTGAATCCTTAGAATAAAGTAGATAAATCTGAATAAGTGGTTGATTTAGATAGCTTGGTCTTAGTAAAATTGAGTAATGAAGATGAATGGAAATTTGTGAAGAGTAGAAAGAAACGTTGCATCATTCCTAAGTCTCTTGAAAGGGCTCTAAGTTCTCATGGTGGATAAATGATTGCGAAATAGTAATTATAAGTTTTTTTTTGTAATTGTGGCCTGAAAGTTATTTCAAAAAACTTTTAGATGTTTGTCACTATTATTTTAAGTTGGCCATTTACCTTAACAGTTTTTTTATTAAACCAAGCCTCTTTAATTTTTTGAAATTTTTTGTTAATGGGATAGGGACCCATTTTTTCTCTAAATATCAATAAAAAAAATAACAAATAATAATTTTGTATGTTTATAAATCTATATTTAATTTGCATGTCTCTCTCTTAAAAGATATAAATAAATTAAATATAAATATAATTTAGATACTTATACAAATAAGATTTAACATCCTATGGTGAACATGAATAAACTATTTTCTAAGATTTATTTTAAAAATCTTTATATCCTTGAATTATATTTATTAATCATTGCTTTTATGGCATAGATTATACTCCTATTATTAATGTTTTTATTTATTTATTATTATTAATTTTAGTTTATTATTTATTATTCTACTCAATTTACATTATAAATTTATATGTAAAATCAATCATAAATATTTTTCAAAATAAAAAGAGTGACCAAATAAATATTTATTAATATAGATAAATTATTCACCATAAATAATTTTTAATATAACCAAGGAACTAATAACTATACGATCCTTATTTAAATGGAAAAGATATTTGTACATCAAGAGATTATAAATCTTCACACATGTAAAAGGATGAAATTTATCATGGAATATTTAGGAATTTTACATATAAAATATTATCTTACAATTCATTTAAAAGAAAAATTAGATATGACGATTTAATATACACTTTAAATTATTTGATGTGAAAATAGTCTAAATAAAAATTGTAAAAAAAATTATAATTAATTTTTTTATTATTAATACTTTAAAATAATATAATTAAATTATTTTGATGATATTTAATTTTAATATAAATTATTTATATTTAAATATTTAAATTAAATATTTTTTAATTTATATATAAATAATTTTTTAGTCAGAGGTTTATACAGTGGATAAACCTTGTAGATTCATCTTACAAAGAGATAAAATGGTATATTCCTTTATAAATAACTGCTTTAGAATAGTGGTGGTTTGGGAGAAGTGGTGTGCAGAGCAGTTTGGTAATGCATGACACTATTTACACCCTACCGAAGCTTTGCTTTGTATTTATCTGTCTGTTCTCTGTATGTAAACTGCCTTCTCCTCACGCTATTCTGCCTATCTGCGCTAGATAGACTCATTCTATAGTTGCTTATAATGCAAATTAAGCGTGCCTCATGATGAGATTTGATGGTCCACTTCCAACGTTTTTAATTATTAAGCGTGCCTCATGATGAGATTTGATGGTCCACTTCCAACGTTTTTATATTTTAATTAAAATATCTTTTCAAACGAATCAAGAATTCTTCAACGCATACTTTTTTAGTGATATCAACTAGTCAAAAACATGAGGTTCATGTGTGATGGTTGAATGGTGTAAAATACTTATAAAATAGAGTTAAACAACTGGTAGAGGTGTCAAATGTTAGCCACCCTCTATGTATTATGAAATAGAGTTAAATAGATGGTAGAGGTGTCAAATGTTAGCCACCCTCTATGTATTTTAATATTAAATCCATTTGCTATGGTGGAAGATGTGGCCCGATACCATGTTGTGCAAGAGGAATGTGCATGTGGTGATGTCGGTGTGAACATACGTGACACAGCTCGCACTCGCAGAAAGAAACATGACCATAGTACATACACATTATATATTATATATATGTCATGTCCAAAGATGGAGATAAATGTATATTTGTATTCTGTTGAAAGCATAGAGGGGCTTTGTGAGTCCATTGAAATTTTTGATTGAAATGGAATGCGGTTCTGCTTGAGTTGAAACAACTGAGATAAAAAGAATGGTGACGATGTTGCTGTTGGGCTAAGTTAAAGAAACAAAAAGCATAAAACTTGATATGGAAATAATGTTAATTTTGTTGGAGGAAAACACGGCTTCGATTGGTTCGAACCCTGGACATGGTGATAAAAACTAAAGGATTGCGTGAAGGCAATGAAGAAGTCAAAGATCAACAACATGATGTAGAAGAGGCAGCGATAGAGAGGGCTTGGCATGGCCTAGCTTGAATTTTTAATACTTATAGAATTAAAATTATTCTTCCTTTATATTTTTAAATTTAAAAATAATTAAATTTTTCTTTTTATTTTTTTAAATTTTAAGACAATTAATTTTTTTTAATATTTTGTAGATATATAAATACTCTCTTTTATCTCTAACTGTTTAATTATTTTTTTATTTTATTTTAAAGATTTAGAAGTACTTTCTCTTTATTTTTTTAATTATTCTTCCTTTATATTTTTAAATTTCAAAATAATTAAATTTTTCTTTTTTTTAAATTTTTTTTAAGACAATTAATTTTTTTAAAATATTTTGTAGATGTATAAATACTCTCTTTTATCTCTAAATGTTTAATTTATTTTTATTTTTATTTTGTAGATTTAGAAGTACTCTCTATTTTTTTAATTATATATATATATATATATATATATATATATATATATATATATATATATATATATATATATATATATAATTTTTTAGATTTGGAAGTACTTTTTATTTATTTTTAATTATATATAATCAACATAGTTAGATATGACGTGACTTCATGATATCATGTTTTATATCGAGTTTAAAACAGTTCTCCACAATACAAATATAAATATTCTCTTTTATTTCTAACTGTTAAATTAATTATTTTTTTATTTTATTTTTTTGATTTAGAAGTACTCTCTCTTTATTTCTTTAATTATATATATATATATATATATGATGTGACTTCATAATATTATGTTTTATATTAGGTTTAAAATAGTTCCTTACAATACAATGAGTCTTTATATTATATTGTGAAAGTGACTTTTTTTGATTTTGTCACGAGTTTCATTATATGTTGGCCGATGCATATTTGATTTTACATTATAGTGAATTTATGTGAAGGGTAGAGGAAGACCCATATTTAGTTGGTTAGTATAATTTATGATTGATTTTGGTGGCTCTATTTGGGAATTAAATGGCAGGGTTAAAATCTTCAAAAGGGGCGACAAACAACAAGAATTATTGTCACTGACAATTCATGGATGGTCTCTTTCATTCTTCCAATTGGTTATTTTATTGGGATCTTTAAAACCACATTATAATATGTTACTTTTAAAATTTTAGTACACCAATATGATATATTAATGAGTGAGGATCATAGTGCAATTAAAATTTTATTATGATTAACAAAATTGTAAGATAAGTAATAATGAAATTGGTACTGGATCAGGGAAAAAATCAACAAATATATAAACAACTCAATAATTATAAAATCATTACCATTCATACGATATATAAACTAACAGTTGTCATGAAAATTGAAAGGATTGTTTATTTTTTATTTTGTGATATATATATATATATATATATATATATATATATATATATATATATATATATATATATATATATATATCACAAAACAAAAAATAAGCAATCCTTCCGACTTTCAAGACAACTACTAGCTATATGTAACCTCTCCAAACCCTAATTTTTCATCATGTTCATCATAAACATATGAAATGTTAATTTTCAATTTAATGAAGTGTCAACAACATAAATATGGATTTTGGGTTCTTTTACTAACGTTTTCTCTTTGTTTTACTTTGTGCACTACCATTCATATGTATTTGTGATAGTTAAACCCCAAAATAGAATGGGGTGTGTATTAGGGTTTGGTACTTCTTTTATTATATAGTATCATATATAGTGACTCCGAGTGTTATGTTCCTCCACTTAAATATTGAATTATGACTTGATTAGTTTCACTAAATTTTAAAAAATAATCATTTAAAAAAATTAAGATTTGTTTTATAATTATAAATTACAAAATCTATGTTTATTAAAAAAATTAGAATTATGAAAATAATGAATTATTTAAATTAAATATTATTAAAAAATACTTTCATAGGTAATTAAAGTTTTGGAATGTAATAAGAGTTTAGAATTTTGAAATTATTGTTTATTAATTATTAATAATATTATTTTTTATATAATTAGTATTTTATAAGTTTTAAATTAAGATTTATATAATTATTATTTATTTAATTATAATTAAATAAATCATAGGCCATGGATAATATAGATATTAAAAGTAGAGTTTATATTATTATATTGATAGATTGTATATTTAGGATTTTCAAAATTAAACTTTACATTATAATTAAGGTTGATTTTTTTGTTTTTGTTTTTTAAATAGAGTTTTTAGATATAATTATAACTTATGAAATTAGTGTTAGTTTTAAAATTAAAGATCATAATTTAAAAAAAAAAAAAAAATTAAAACTTATAAAATTAGTGGTTGATTAAAAAATTAAGTAGATAAAATTAGGATTTAAAATATAATTAATATTTGAAAATTTATTAATATTTAAAATTAATGTTTGTCACATAATTAATATTTAGTTAAATTTTAAATTAAAATTTATATTTAATAATAATTAGAAATCATAACTTATCATTTTTTAAGTATAAAAGAGATTATGAAAGTGTGGGTTGCGACATAATTAAGGTTTGTTGTATAATTATAACTTAAAAAGATTAGGGATTGCAAAGAAAATAATAACTAAGTTTAATAAAAAAATAACTTTATTAATTAAAGTCTACAAAATTAGAGTTAACCAAATTATAGATTGTATAATTAAATTTTGAAAAATTACATTTTATATTATAAAGATTATATACATTTAAAATTAGATTTTAGTAAATAGTAAAATTAGGGATAAAAAAATAAAGTTTTCAATATCATAATTTGGATTGAATAAATTAAGGTGATACTATTTAGGAAATTAGGATTTTATAAACTAAGGTTTACAAATTTAAAGTTCATAAAATTAGGTTAAAAAATTCATGTTTCATAATTTATTACAATAGTTAGAGTTTAAGAGGTTTGTTTGATAATTAGAATTTATAAAGTTGATGATTAAAATTTTAGAGATTTATGTATAATAATAAATTAAAATATAATGTTTACTATATAATATGAGATAGACAAATTAAGTATTTTTATATGATTAGGGTTAAAAAAAGAGAGTATTTTTGCATACTTATAGTTTCATAATTTCAAATTTTGGATTTGATAAATAATTAAGGTTGTATACTTTTAATATTAATTTTTTAAAAATTAAAAATTAAAAATTAAATAATTAAAATTTTAAAAAAATTATTATATAAATAAAAATGATTGAATTAGAATTTATAATATTAGAATTTTAATAATTATAGATTTCAAAATTAAGTTTTTTTTTGGCATAATGAAATGTACAAAATTATTGGTTATGGAAATAAAGTTTGTTTTATAAATAATATATAAAAAATTAATATTTTTAATATAATTTTAAATTATAATTTTATGTATAATTATGAATAAAAAATTTAAATTTATTTTATTAAAATTTAAAATTTTAATAATTATAAAGTAAGATTTACTAAATTAAATTTCATTTTTCAAATTAAAATTAACATTTAGAAGTAGAAGTTGTGAAATTAAAATTTTCTGCTTAATTAAAATTTTATAATTTTTAAACTTAATTTTTTAAATTAAAGTTTATTAACTCCAATTTTAATGTAGACTCTGATTTTCAAATGAGTTAATATTTATTTCAATATTAATATTTATATATAATTTAATCTTAAATTTTTATTTTTAATTATAAATTTTTGAAAATATTTTAAAAATGTTATATTAAATTAAGGTTTGATAAAATAAATTTAATCATTTTAACATTAATTTTTTTAAATTAATATTAATACTTCTTACTCATCTTTTAAAAAATAAAAAATATTTAAACAACTTATCATACATGATCATTAGTTGTTATTTGAATTACAATGGAGCTATAAGTACGTAGAAAGTTATTTTTATTATTTAAAAATAAAATGTGTAAAGTTATTTTTATTATTTAAAAATAAAATGTGTAAAGTTATTTTTATTATTTAAAAATAAAATGTGTAATAATGAAATTAATAATTTAGTTGAATTCTATATCAAATTTATTTATTTAGTTCTTCTCTCCCATATTACTATTAATATATTTATGAAAAGATTTGAAAAATTTATTATTAATTTTTTACTTTTAAAAATTAATTGATGACATTAATTTATAAATGATACAAATGTGAAATGGTCACATGATGTGAACATTTTGATGGAATTATTGACTACCTTAAACTCTTTATCGAAACATATTAAGTTTACCATGGAGGTAAAGAATAACCATTATCTTTCATTCCTTGAGTCCATTATCATACAAAGAGCTAATGATAATTTAAGTTTCATATAAATGTTTATATCATAACCGATTCTTATCACCACTAATTCAAAAATAAAAATAAAAATTTAAAGACTTTATACACAAAGTCCATCAGAATATTAAATTTTAAATGATTAAAAAATGAAGAAAAATTCTTTAAAAAACTTAAAAAAAATGGTTATAAAAAATTAATGTTAAAAAAACTTAAAAAAAATTTAAAATATATCAATTAATTTGATATCAACACACAATCAAAAAATTAAAAAACTTATTATATATTTAAACTACCTTAAATAAATTAATAAAAATTACTAAAATAAATTTTATCAAAATATACTTAAAACCCAATAAAATTATTAATATTTATAAAATTATTAATATTCACTTAATAAATACAAAGGATACATGATACCTTTAATTTAATAAAAGGACTTATGAAATATAATGTTCATATAGTATCCTATATATGAATGAGATTAGTGAAATATTTCAAAGAATATTCAAGAAACATGTTTAATGTAGCGAGATCAACTTTGATAAAACAAAAATTTAAAAAATACACACACATTCCACGTATTTAAATAATTATAATATTAAAAAATTATTAGAAAAATAAAAAGATAAAAATGATAATATATTGAGTAGTTCTTCAAAACTCAGAATCTGCAAGTTCACTTCATCCTAAATTTGAATATTATTTTTTTTTCTCTTTTCTTCCCATTTTATGTTTCTCCCTCTACTCTGCTCTAATCATTTTTTTTGTTTTGGTGTCCTCTTTTTATTATTCTTTTAGTTTATTTTATTTTTAATAAATAATAATAATAATAATAATAATAATAATAATAATAATAATAATAATAATAATAATAATTCAATTTTTATTTTTATTATATTTATTTTTCATATTAATTGATATTATATTATATTTTGTTTAAATATAAATCTATTTTATTTTTTGAAAACAAAATATTAATCTATTTTATATTTTGATTTATTTTATAGATTAATTTTATTTAAATTAAAAATTCTATTATTATTATTATTATTATTATTATTTATATTTTATTTTTCTTCTTTTTATATATTAATAATTTTTTTAAGTTTTTGTTTGTAAATTACAAATACTATTTTAAATTTTGGTCTATCTTCTTCTTATTCAAATATTTATATGTCAATATCTCCCTTTAAATTTTTATAGATCATAAATATTATTTAAATTTCTATAGATCATAAATACTATTTAAATTTTTGGTCTATCTTCTTCTTATTTAAATATTAGCTTTAATAAATTTATATAAAATATAAGATATATCTTTTTCTAGATGTCTATATTATATTATATTTGTGATATAAAGAGAAAAAGATTCATCAAAAATTATGTTTTAATATCTATACATAAATTTATTTAAAATATTTATAATAATTAATATTCAATAATAATCATTAATTAAGTTATATTATTAATCAATAAAAGAAAGATTGAAACATAAAATATAAGATATTTTGTTTTATTTTTTAAATCATTATGTTTATCATTTTCAATGAAAAGAAAGACAAATAAATTAATAGAAAAATATTCTCTTTAGAAAATTATCTTATTTTTGTATATTAAATTGTAAATTGTAATTTGGTATATTATAAAGTTATTTTTATATATTAAATTATAATTTGATATATTATGAAAAAGAAATAAAGATAATTTAAGTGAGTTAAATTTGATAATCAAATTTTTGACGATGCCATTTATTTAATAGTATCTTTCTTCATAAAAAAAAAGAAGTACTAATATATATACACACGCATCTTTTACACTTTTTGATGATATGGAGAACATATATAACTAAAACATCCATTAATCATATATTTAAAATATATAAATTATTTATTAAAAAAATTTAATTTAAAATAATAATAAAGCTTAACATAGAAGCTTTCAATTTATAATAAAATTGAAAGAGTAATAATATAATGATAACTTATAAAATATTAATATTTTAAAATATTTATGAATATTTAAAATAATAGATAGACATAATCTCCGTAGCAATGTTTTACAAGACCAAAGTTTACTTATGTTAACTTGCTTTTGCGTTTGATTTGCACGAGGATCGACACTAAAGTTTTTCATTAAGATAGACATTGATCATAGCAATTAAACAAGGACCATGCCGTAGAGTTGCTCATGTTAAAAGAAATGTATATACTATGTCCTGTGGCAGTGGAATATATCGTAGTAGATAATCTTGATCACCAAATATTGCAACCTACAGGGAAAAGATTGTAGAATGTAACCTTTATATAGTTGCCTGTAGTTGCAAATACAATAGTAGAAATTTTACAGAATGAAAAGCCCGACGGCAACATATTATTGCTTATGGAAAGACAATTCCATTCTTCATCTCCACATCGAAAGATTTGGACGAGTAATGCTCCTCTGTTGGAACAATTCTTCCCCAGAACCAATGTTCTCTCCACACTCTTGTCATCTCATCGATCTGCACATTTTTGGTTTCAGGTAGGAAGAAATAAACGAACAGCGTCATGATCACCACCCATCCAGCGAAAAACAGAAAAATCCCAAACTTGAAGTGGCAAAGCATGGCCAGAAAGGCCTGCGCAATCACGAAAGTGAACAACAGATTGAGTGAAACGTTGATAGATTGCCCTGCGGATCGAATCTCCAGAGGGAAAATCTCACTGGGAACAAGCCACCCGAGGGGTCCCCACGACCAGGCGAACCCTGCAACGAATATGCATATCACCAACACTACGATTATAGAGTATCCCTTTGTGAGTTCTCCCTCACCTGATGTTCCCAGCGTCACTCCCAACAGAATCGCCACCAATACCTGCATAAATGCACCGCCATTACATTAAATTTATTCTATCACTGATAAGTTCAAGTTAAAATACCAAATTCTATAAATTTACCTGAGAGATCACCATCTGAATACCGCCCACGAGGAATAGAAATCTCCGTCCATATTTGTCGACAGTGACAATGGAGGCGATGGTGGCCACAACATTGACCGCCCCAGTTATGACAGCAGACACAAGTGACGCATTGTTTTCAAACCCAATCGTCTTGAAAAGAACGGGAGCATAAAACATAATGGCGTTTATTCCCGTGAACTGTTGAAAGAAGGGGATGGCTATGGCCATCACCAGCTGAGGTCTGTATCTTCTCTGCAGAATGTTTCGGAACGGATGTTTGACTGTTTTCGAGATTTCGTTGGCGTCTACCATGTCGTTGAATTCGGCCTGTACATCATTGCTTCCGCGAATTCTCTCCAGCATTGCTCTGCCCTTTTCCAGGTGACCTCTCTCTATAAGACTGTTTGGTGTGTCTGGAAGCCCAACCGCTCCAACTGTCATTATTACTGCTGGAACTGCCGCCAACGCCAGCGACACCCGCCATCCCCACCCGCCGTTGATTTTATCCGTTCCGTAATTTATCAAATTAGCTGACAGAATGCCAATTGTGGTGAACAATTGGAAGCCAATGTTAAGGGCTCCTCTTAATCTCGCCGGAGCCATCTCAGACAAATAAACAGGAACGGCCTGCAATTACATAACAATTTAGTATACATACTAGAGTTCTTTAAATCCTAGATAGAATTAACACGATCCATGCAACCCTAGACAGAATTAACAAGATCCAGCAGATTAGGTTCCCAGTCACCTGATTGGCAAATCCTACACCCACGCCAAGCATAATACGGCCGATAATAAGCATTTCGACATTAACGGCTGCGCCATTTAGCGCAGAACCGATCAAGAAGCTGGATCCCCCAATCAACATGGAGATTTTCCGTCCGTACATCCTGGTGATTCCGGATGCAAAGAAGGATGAAATCAGACCCGCAATATACAGCGAAGATGTAAATGTTGTCAACAACTGACTATTGAATTGACAGTATAGATTTGGTGAGGCCCTCTTTTTCTCGTAAACTCCGTGGAAAAATTTCTTGAGAAAAGAGTCCATGGATGTAACTCCGCCTGAATAAAATCAAACCACCGAAAGTCAGGGAAAAGAAAAAACATCAAACCCCAGCAAATAAAACTGTTAAAAATATAGTAAACGTTACCTGAAATTCCAATATCATAACCAAATATCAGACCGCCCGTGGCAGCAACAATGCAGGTGACGAGCACAAACATTGTGAGCTTGCCTGGATAATCCTTTCCAGGGCTCGCGGCAATCCCGTGTCCACCTGCCATGGTAATAGCTCTACTATCTCCAAAAGCTTTACAACCAAATTTTGGAAGGAGAGAAAAGTCGAATTTATCAGAGTTATATAGCCGCGCCGTGCTAAATATAATACGCTAAAACTAGTAAAGCTCGTCCGTCCGTTAAGAAAAACAAGTGCAGTTGTGGATATAATTGGATATAATGAGTGCAGTTGTGGATATAACTGGATATAATTACTCTCACTTTTTGCTTTTTAGATGCCCTTTTTAAGGAGGAACGGCCTGTTTTAAGGAGATGATAGCGCTAAAAATATTAAATAAAATTTTCTCCGGAGAATTCTATTTACATACTCCTTAGATTAGCTTTATTATTTTTAGCTTTTAACGCATGACTATTAATCCCGTAAATATCGGTTTTAATAGATGACTATTAATCCGGTAGAAATCGGGTGCCCTCCCCCACAGATTCCTTGCTGTATCGACTTTTTATAGTCTGGTTGCCTTCCCGGTGGGTGGTCACCTTATGCATTTCTTGTTTTATTATTTTCTGCTAATTCTGCGAGTAAATAATCCTTCAAATGGAGAGAAACCCACATAATGTTTTTGCTCTGGACCAGCTTCTACTGCGGAAGGAAGGCAATACCCCCAGTCGCTACGATGCCTACCCCACAACTCTGCTAAGTTGAAAGAGAGCAATAAGGGCATTAAAGAGGAAGAAGGCAAACAGAAATTGACAGTCCTCAGCAGTTCTCCGCTTTAACATCAAGGCTCCCATTGCCCAATTTAGCACAAGCTTAAAGTAAGATATCATGGTGAAAGGCTTAGGTTAAACACCAGTTGTTTGCATTTGAAAGAATGGCGTACCCAACTTTAATCAACTGCTTATAATTTTTCTTTTGGAAATTCACAATGGGCCAGAAATTGCCACCTACATAAGTTTTTGGTACCATTTGAACAGGTGTGCTGCCCTTGTTATTCATCACAATTTTTTAAAATTATTATGTTTATTTTAAAGTTTGACGGTTGTGGTTTAATTAGTGAAGTTGTTTGGCTTACAAAATAACATTTCAAAGATCAATTTTGGAAGCGAGAATCATTCGTAAGACGACTTTGGAAGAATGAATACCCCTCAATCCTCAACTCTTAACTTAAAATCACTACGTAAAAAGGTGATTCATCAAAGTACATTAATTAATTTATAATATTATATTAATAAATAAATATAATGTATTATAACATAATATATTATTATTTATTTATTATAGATAATATTATCTATAATAAATAAACAATAATATATTATATTCACTATTATTATTTATTTATTAGAGATAATATTAAATATAATATTATCTCTAATAAATAAATAATGATATATTATATTTTATATTGTATATAATAAATACAGATATTATATATACTATTTATTTAATAATATTATTGTAATATTTAATAATTATATAATATAAGATATCTTATATTATATTTAAAAATAAATATTAGGGTAATATTTAATAACAATGTAATATAAAATGCTTTATATTATAATATATATTATTATGGTATAGGTGTTTCTATTGAGAAGATAAGAGGAAATATTTATTTCATGGTTTGTAGATATTCCGTAGTTTTCAAGAGCAGTTTTTAAAGGGTGGTTTTTAGAAAAGTTAAATCTTTTAGATGGATAAATGCCGTAAACATCAAGTTATTCTTATATGTTTGTCAATCACTTTGTTAGGAATGATCTAGACATGTATTTTCAAGTGTGTATGCTCTTCATTCAAAAATATTCAAACAAGAGAGTGTTGCATACATTTTTCATTACATTTGGCGATAACTTATTATTGAATCCAAGTGGGTTATCCAAGGTAAGAACATGTCACTTATCATGCAGGAGGGCTTATGTGATGTATCCACTATGACTTGATCCAACCACTGCTCAAATGGTACCAAAAACTTATGTTAAGAAATAAACAATAATTGAGCTTCCACCAGTGAAAGTAAGTCAGTGCTTTCACAACAAAGGAGGGAGGCCATCGATGTTTGGGAGAGAAATAAATATGAAATGAACATTTGATCCAACCCCCTGAGATTCTAATTTGGGGTCGTGAAATTGAAGGTGAGGCCCTATAAATTGAGTAGCTTAGTGAGTCTAAGGAAAGGAATGAAATGACCTTATTCCACATAAGATAATATTATTACATGTTTACTTCCCACCATTGCAATGGAGTCACCAGTTGAGAGAAAAGGTGGTTGATGGGTGATCATTACTAGGTAATAGCGAGAGTTTGTACTATGTGTTATCTTATTCATTCGTTACTTGCCTTTCCTTGGATTGCAACATGTGTCAAGCTAAGCAATTGAACTAGTATCATGTGAGGATCTCAACATATGTTTTATGATTTTTGATACAAAGATTTATGGCTCATCTTCCTTTTCACTAATTAAATATGATGCTAATGTATGATCTATATGCAAATCCATTGTACATGTCATCCTTGACATGTCAACATCTTGAAACATCAACCAAATAAATGCCTAGGTTGAAAGTAATGTTGGTTTCTAGTTGTTCAAATATTCCAATGTGATATGAATCTATGGTCACAGCCTCACAATGAAGAGTCCCCTAGATCATCATGCATCATGTGATAATTTGAACAGGTGTCATCATTGTAGCAAACCAGGAATCCTGTAGAACAAAGCACAACTATCAGAACTTCAAGTCTTTTGATTTATGAAGACTTTTGGACATTCTATTCTGTTTTCCTTTGCATCATTTTTAGGCTTCTTCTCAGACACTGTTTTCTCCTGAGGCTTCTTCTCAAGAGCTTCTACTTTTTTTTTTATTTACATCATTTTGATGCTTCTTCCTAGGATTTTACTTGATGGCCACTCATAAAATATTAAATGAATTAGAAATGCAACATTATTACTGTAATTTGTTTAACCTAGTGGGCTGGTTGTCCATCACATTTCACAAGGCATATGTTATTGACATAGAACTTTCAAATTATGGTTATGCAAGTGTAAGTGTTTGTAATGAGACAGATGAAATAATATTATTTTTAGGCTTATGAAGACTCTCATTGAATATTCAAGCCTCTAAGAACATCAACATCAATCATTTAACACAAAATTCAAAATAGTTCTCTCTCACTTGTTTGAGCTTAAACATCAAAAGATTTGGCAATGATATCATTATTTAAATGAAATTATTATCTTTATTTAACAAGTAAATTAAATCATCCCTAAGAAAGAGAAAATTTAGCAAGATAGGAAGAATAATGAACAAAGATACTAAAATTACCAAAGCAAATACCACCAAGAAACTGGGAGACATGCACCTAAGAAGTATTATCTTCATCTTTAGCCAGCTACCCTTTCAATTGACACAACCATTTTTAGTTATTCTTTCTTGAAGTGGAAACTCATACTATCTTTCTCAAGAATCCTCTATGTTTAGCTAGATTTTCAAGCATCTAATAATGGCAAACTTTTAGTTCTTTGACTTCGAATTACTATTGCTTTCCATTGTAGCCTACATTGCATTGGTCCTAGCTTTGTCATCATCTTCGTTATCAACAATTTGATTTTCATTGTCTTAGATCAAAACACATGGGGTCTATAGGTAATACCTTCCTTACACCCTGTACACATGCCAGTGCATGAAATGATGGAAACACTTTACAAAAACTAATCACATATTAGATAAATCTTTGGGGATTTCATCCAAATAAATATGCCATTAAAGGTGTTTCTATAAGAAGGTAATAGGAAATATTCATCTAATGGTTTTGTAGATACTTAGTAGTTTCCAACAATAGTTTTCAGGGGACAATTTTTAGAAAAGTTAAATCCCTTAGATGGAAAAATGCCATAAACACCAATCTATTCTTATGTGTCTATCAATCACTTCATTGGGAATGATCTAGACACGTATTTTCAAGTGTATATACTCTTCATTCAAAAATATTTAGACAAGAGAGTGATACATACATTTGGCACTCACTTATTATTGAATCCAAGTGTGTTATCCAAGGTAACAACATGTTGTTTATCATGCAGGAGTGCTTATGCGATGTATTTGCTATGACTTGATCCATCCATTGCTCAAATAGTACCAAAAGTTTATGTGAAGAAACAAATAAAAAATGGGTTTCCACCAATGAAAGTAATTTAGTGCTTTCACAAAAAGGAGGGAGGCCATTGATTTCTGGGAGAGAAATATATATGAAATGAACATTCAATCCAACTAACTAAGATTAAAATTTGGGATCATGAAATTGAAGGCGAGGCCCTATAAATTGAGTATATTAAAAATTATGAGGAAAGGAATGAAATGATCCTATTCCATGTAAGGGAACATTACTATGTGTTTACTTCCTTCCATTGTAATGTAGTCACTAGTTGAGAGAATATGTGGTTGATTGGTGATTGATAATAGGTTATAGCTAGAGTTGGTACTGCATGTCATCTTATTCATTCATTGCTTACATTTCCTTAGATTATAACATGTGTCAAGATAAGCAACTAAAATAATGTTATGTAAGGATCTCAACAACTATTTTATGATTCTTAGTACAAATATGTATGGTTCACCTTCCTTTTCCGTAATTTACTATGATGTTGATGTGGGGTTTCATAAAGCAAAAGTGTAAATTTATGATTGTATAAATAAATGAAGTCTATTATCTAGGGATGAACAAGGAAATATAAACATAAATGAAGTCCCAAGGAGTTTATTAGCTATTTTGATGATTTATAACACCATAAATGCATACTTATTATATGTGGATTTTGCTTTTTATGAAATAAATTCTAAAATAACACATAAATTTAGTTGCAAGGAGTTCACTGAGCCAAACGAATTGGTTTCATTTAAATGTTGTCCAATGACGACACATACAAAAAAGTGTTATTTTTTGTTGAACACCTCTTAGGTTTCCACTAGGTGCTAATGATGGGGTTTTCATGAAAGAAAAGCACCATTGCCTAGCTCACCTTCAAATATGTTACCCCTTTCATGCTCTATAAGAATTTATTCAGATTTTCAAAATAAGTTTGTGTAAAGTAATTATGGAGATAGACCCCTCATAATCTCAATTGCCCTAAAATGCTTTAGTATATGATGGCTTTCATTCTTTGTGGAAAGAGAGAGCATTTTATCCCAATAGAATAAACCTTGTTCATGTAAGATTCTACTATGTTTTATCAATATTAAGATTGAGTTTGTAAAATTTTTGTGATTTTTTTCCTATCCATCCACAATGCACAAATTACATGGTGGTAACATCCTTCATTAGCAATTTTCTATTGTCAAAGGTGGATGGGGAGTTCATCATGTATGATTTAATTATAATAGGGACTCATAGTTCTTAAATTATAGTATATGCAAATAATGGCCATGTAGGCATTGATTATGTTTTATCAACATGTCGCTACAATTGATCATTATAGATATTCACTTTTGATGTTATCAAACATTGTCAAGAACATACTAATGACTTAAAAATTGAAATCACCACTCTCATGTTGGATGTGGAGGCATATACAATTGAGCATACTGACCCAAAAATTTAGATAAGTAATTAGATGGTGGTAGTTATCAACTTCAAAAGTGACTCTAACATAAAATAATGAATTCAACTCCTTCATGCCTATTACATTTTTAATCCCATCACTAGAGAATGGATGGAAAATTGATCAAGATCTAAATTATATGCAAATATTTTGTCTACATGATCGCTTACATTCTTTGTGGAAAGAGATAACCTCATTTACCAATCATTATGTCAAAGCTATAGAGTGCATTCCACATGGATGCATAAGGGGGCATTACTCATGATACAATGTTAATGTCATGGTAGAGGAGTCAATAGTTGAGAGAATCACTCCCAGGTGGAAAGTGAGTTGGTAGGTTAAAGGGGAATATACTCTAAAAATTAAAAGAAAAAAATTATGCATTTCTTCTAGAAGGGTTTTATCTACATGATTAGTTACATTCTTCATGGGTCAAAGCTACAAAATGCATGCTATATGGATGCATAAGGGGCATATCTCATGATCTAATGTGAATGTCTTATAGAGGAATCACTAGTTGAGAGAATCGATCCTAGTTGGTAGAGAAGGTTTGTAAGTTTTAAGTCTCAAACATGAGGGGGTGCCCACAACATATAGTTACAAGGAAATATAATAAAAAAATGAAAATAAATAACTTTTAAATTACTTCTGACATTCTTTGCACCCTTGAGGCAGCTGCTAATAAATATTATTCACCAAAATAGATTTGGTGTGCCGTCCACAAATTATTTGTTCTATCTCTTGACTTTTTAATGTACTTCTTATTTTATCTTACATTTGATGCCCTTTATTTTTAAATTTATTCAAAGCTATCAATATCATTATAAAGACATGTATCATAGTTATTTACTAACAATGATAGTCCATTTAGTTTTTCATGAAGTTTTTGGGTTTCTATTTTTTGAATTTTTATCTTGTAGTTGGTTTATTGACTTTGTATTTGTTTGGTTTTTTGGGGCTTTTTGTTAGGTTGTGGAGCTAAAAGCTTCACTGATGCAGACATTGGAGGAGGGTGCTGAGTGTCACAGTCAGCGGCGTCGGTCAGGCCAACTGACGTCGATCAAGTGGAGACAAGAAGCTGCTGATGACGGTAAGAGATCGGCCAATGTCGGTCACCCCTAGGCAGACAGGGACTGACATCGGTCTCCTGTGCGGTTCCATAACTGCTAGTTCATGGATAGTTAGTTAACGAACCAGTTGTTTGCATGAAGAAGGCTAATTTTAGCCTTGGAGCTGTGGATCTAATTATTGTAATTAGGTGTCTAATTATTGTTTGCATGAGATATATATAATAGACTCATGGGCTATATTGTAATTAGTGCTAGAGAGTAAGAGAGCAAAAATTAGCTCCTTCAGAGTGAAGAGAGCAAGGTGTGTTCCTCCTAGTGCCACAGTGCCAAGTGTGGGTGCTGGTTTGGAGAATCAGAAGGATTCTTCATGTATGTAGGATCTTGGTTGGCAAGTGTGCAAAGCCACATTTGGAGATCTGCACAGTAAGTAAGATCATTGATCTACATGTGTATGCGTGTGCAAGGTCTAGGTTTGTAGGTGTGCAGAACCAGGTTGATCTGCAGGTGGCAGCAGGATCAAGGTGACAGCAAGACAACAGGGAGCAAGATCAGGTGGGATCTACTTGGAGTACGGTGTGTACTCAGTTGGAGAGCAAAGAGGAAGGCAATGTAGTTCCTTTCAAAGTAAGATCATTTGAGTTTCAGGTTGTTAAAAGTTTATGGGAGATCTACTTGGAGTGCGTTATGTACTCGATTGAGTATGTTTGTATACTCGGGTGTACTGGCAGTATTGTTACCGACTGGTTGACTGGCGGTGTTGTTACTGGCTAGTAGAGGTGAACACCAACTCTGTGTTTGAGTTGTGTGTTGGGACTGTAAGAGAGAGAGTGAGCTCTTGAAGAGATTTACTGTTTATGCTCTAGATGTGTGTGAGCTCTAGAGATGTTATTTCCTTCTAGAAGAGTATTAATAAAATTGGGTATTGTCTCTCATATTCTGTGTTATTTCTGAATTCTAGTTACTTGTGCATTCTAGTTTAATTCCGCATGTTTAGTTGCTTGGTAATCAATGGTGCTTTCGGGTCCTAACACTTTCTCCCTCTCTTCTTTTATTCTTCTAGGAATTTATTTTAATTTATTTTATTGATCTTCTTGTTATAGCCTTTTTGTAACACAAAAAAAGGGCCCCCTTTCCTTTGTTGATCTCTATCAAAAAGTAAATATATAACCCAAATTACAATCGTCACATTGATATCAAATAAAGTGAAAGGCTAAACATAGATAGGAAGATAACAAATTTTTAAAATTGAGTAAAATAATAGGATAACAAATTTTTAAAATTAAATAAAATAATATTTATATATTATTCAATGTGTTTGAATACATGCACAAAACATGAAGTGATTACATATATTTCAAATGGATGCAAAGGTATAGTTGTTTTAGTTTGCAAGAGAAAAACTAAGGGGTGAGCAAAGTGTGTTATGAAATGTAATATTTTGTCTTCTTTATTTTTGATATGAATGTAGTTATTTTTTTACATTTTTATATATCATTGAAAAGAGAAAGCAAGGGTGTTATAAAGGTCTTATAGTGATCATAATTTTAATATAGAAATAAATATTAGAGCTTGTTGATTAATTTTGCTAATGTTAAGTATTATCTCTTTGAACGTTAGCTTTTTTTTTTTATATGTTAAATCTCATACCATTTTTAGATGAAGTTGTTTAATATTATCATGTGAAATAGGTGATATTCATAAATATTTTGGTTTATTTGTGTTCCATATCAAGTTGTCATATTTTTTCTATTGAATAACCACAAACACAATAAAACCAAAGAGATTTGTGCAAGTTTTTTAAACAATAGTTTGAACTTCACCAAGAGCACTATTCCATAGTGCAACTTATAGCCATAAATTGGTAATAAACATAACTAATTTCCTCTTAATAAAAAAACACTTTGGATGTTATTTGATCACCATTAATTTATGTTAGTTTTTTTAACCTTCTACACTGCATTATTATGTGCAATTGGTATATTCAATGATTTTAACTTTCATATATTGCGGATGCCAACCAAACTATTTGTTGTGTATAGATGTGCTAGAAATTGATTAAAAAACTCTAGAGACAATGATGTGTCTATTATACAAAAGAATAATTCCTTATCCTCATTTTTTGGCTTAGAAATTCTTATATTGAGTAAGGGTTCTAGGAAATTACCATCCATTGATGTGGTGCCCTCCCAATCTACTCCCAAAACCAACCATAATTTTTTTCTTTTTATAACAACTTACTTTTACCTATATAAATCATCAAAATCGAACACTATCACACACAACACTATTGTGCAATTTACATATATGAATTCATCCATAATTAATCTTATTAGAATAATATAGTTATATTGGTTACGATATACTTCGATAAGTACATGCCAATATATGACCCTGGGCTTATTGTTAAGGATCTCAAGAGATAACTTCACCCAAGTTTTTCAAAGACTAAAACAATCCTCACCATTAAATTCAAGATATTATAAAAATTATTGAATATCTATAAACGCACTCCTATTGAGCCCCAAATATAAAATCCTTACTTAAGTTGAGGCATTTAATTATATTAATATATAATATCATTTGTTAAATTTCCTACAATTTTTATTCCAAATATTCATAAATTTTTGAATGGGTCACAAGACTAGGGAGTTAAAGCTATCAATAGAGTTAATGGAGCCTATGAAACCTACTAACTACACAAACTCATCATATCCCCCAAAACTATCTCTATTTAATGGAGTGACCATTTATTAATCACATTAATATATTATGTCTATACAATTGTGGCCACTTAAACATCTACATATTAAACATACACGAGGGGTCTATATAATCCATGGGCTTTACACTTTTATGAATTTAAGCCAAAATCACATTACTGACACCTAACGAGATCACCATGTGTATCTAGACATCATCACATAAACATTAAAGTGTAGATGATTACTATATATCTCTCAAGGTTCATGCCCTTAGGAATGGTCATAATCTCTTTACAACATATTTTGAATTTTTGAACATAGTATTTTTGAGGAAAACTATTCATAATGATAAATTGGCATTTTCTAAGACAAATGAAGCATTAAAAGACTTCTTATTGATCATCTAAACCCTCCAAGACCTTCTAACAACTATGATATAATAAAAATTATAATATTTACATCCTTGAAATTGATCACAAGTCCAATTACATCAAAATTCCAAATTGATATGTAATGAAATGTAAATGAAACAAGTAAATAGTAAATATAACATGTAAATGTAAAATATACATAATGATGAAGCACCTAACTTAAAGCAAAATGTGGATTTTTGTAAATCCTCATATGAAGTAATAATTATTACTAACCAATAATATGTGTAAATATTGAATGATCAAAATAGAAAATATGCATAAGTAAATGAAGTTTATTTGTCAAATAGTATTTGTCAAATAGTATATGTGTCCATGGAGACTTTGGAAAAGTTTATTTAGGGGATGGTGAGCCTTGTCAAATAGTTGGCAAAGGGAAAGTGCAGCTGAAATTGCAGACTGACAACATATGGGTGTTGAAGGATGTCATGCATGTACCCATCCTGAAGAGGATTTTGATTTTTGTAGGGAAGTTGGGTGATGAGGGTTGCACAGTAACTCTCACAGCGGAATCTTGGAAAGTTTCCAAGGGTGCACTTGTATTAGCAAGAGGTAAGAAAGTAGGTACACTTTATCTATCTACTTGTATTACTGATTCTCCTTCTATATTATCTACTTCAAATGTAGATGCAAAGATGTGGCTTTGTAGGCTTGGTCACATGAGTGAGAAGGGAATGGATTTTCTTAAGTCAAAAGGTATGCTTTTAGATTTGATAGATCTAGATTTCTGTGAGCATTGTATGTTTGGGAAATAGGAGAAAGTGAGGTTTCTAAAAATTGGGTCAACAAAAAAGAAGCACAGTTTGGAGCTTGTTCACACAAAGGTGTGGGGACCAGCTTAGGGAGCTTCTATTGGAGGATCATAGTATTATGTTTCTTTCATCGATGATGCTACAAGAAAGGTATGGGTTTATTGCATAAAGTGGAAATCTGATGTTTTTGACACTTTTAAGACATAGAAAGCCTTGGTTTTCAAGGAGAAGGTGATGGACAGTGATCAGCTCAAGAGGCTAAATAATTTTGAGCAGGGCAATGTTGATTTGGACAAGGTTATGATCCAAAATGAGCTCGCAGGTAAAAATCATCACTCACAAGAAAACACAGATACCGACATTGGTCAGGTGCGAATCGACGTCGATCAGGCAAGAACCAATGTCAGTCTGGTGGAGACCAAAGTCGATGATGTCGGGTAGGTGGAAACTGATGTTGGTCAGGTGAGAATCGACGTCGGTCAGGTCAGTCGCATGGAACCGACATCAATCAGGTGTAGACTGAGAGATGACCAGGATCAGTCACTATTAGAACAAAATTTAGGCAGACAGCACGCTGTCAATGAGTCTCAAACGCCCATGAGGAGGTCTAAAAGGGTAAGTAAGCCTTAAATTTGTTATTCCCCTTCTTTATACTACTTGTTGCTCACTAATGGTGGAAAACTAGGAAGTTTTGAAGAGGCAATGTAGGTAGAATCTAGGAAATAGTGGGAGCATGGCATGAATGAGGAAATTGATTCCTTGGAAAAGAACCAAATGTGGGATTTGGTTGAGTTTCCAGCTGAAAGGAAAGCACTAAAAGATGAATGGATTTATAGGTTAAAGAAAGGAGAGAATGGACAGGTGAGATAGAAGGCTAGGTTATATGGTCTTGAGCAAGCTCCTGGACAGTGGTATTTGAGGTTTGACAGGTTTATGACAAAGCATGGCCTTAGTCAATGTCAATATGACCATTGTGTTTATTTTACCAGGTTGGATAATGATAGCTACATTATCCTATTACTTTATGTAGTGTATATGCTTGTTGTAGGGTCACACATGTAGGGAATTGCTGAGCTAAAGGTAAAAGTAGCTCAGACATGTGCCATGAAGGATTTAGGAGGAGCAAAGAAAATCCTTGGCATGAGTATTTCTAGAGACAAGAAAAATCATAGGTTGATTTTGTCTCAAGAGGATTATGTGAATAAGGTAGTGGAGAGGTTCAATTTGCAGGATGCAAAACCGGTTAGCACACCTATGGTTGGATAGTTCAAGTTGAGCTATGAACAATGTCCTAAATCACATGATGAGGTTGAGTACTTGGTATGTACTAGACTTGATATTGCCCAAGTAGTGGGAGTTGTCAGCAAGTTTATGGCCAATCCAAGAAAGAAGCACTGGAAAGTAGTTCAGTGGATTCTTAGATATCTGAGAGGGACCAACAACAAGTATTTATGCTATGTAGGGTCAAGCACTTCTCTACATGGGTATGTAGATTCGGATATGGTAGGTGAATTGGATGGCAGGAGAAGCACCATAGGATATGTGTTCACTGTTGGTGGTTGATCTTCAAGATTGAACTTGAAGATGGAGATACAAGCCAAAAATAAATTAGAGGATGTATAGGTATAGGTATAGGTGCAGTTGTTTATCTCCAAGTGGGAGATTGTTAAGCTATGGAGCTAAAAGCTTCACTAATGTAAATGTGGAGGTTGCTGAGTTACAGAGTAACTGACATTGATCAAGCCAACCAACATTGGTTATCTCCAGCTACACAGTGACCGACATCGATTAGTAGTCGACTGGCATCAGTCAGACATGAACTGATGTTGGTCACTTGTGTGTTTTCAAAACTGTTCTAATTTTAGACGAACAATGAGTTTGCATGTAAAGACTAATTTTAGTCTTGAGTCTACATTTCTAATTATTGTTTATTTCGGGATCTATTTAAGAGACCCATGGGGCTATATTGTAATTGTATTGGAGGCAACAACAATTGGGTTGATTGTCACAATCACAGTAGGCAACAACAACCATTGGGTTGATTGTCACTGGAGGGAACAACTCAGTTATTGAGTTGGTTGTAATTGATTGAGAGAGAGAACTCTTGAGGGAGAATTACTATACACCCAAGAGGTGTGGAAAGAGTGATATTTCTTCATTGTATTTCCTTTTGGAAGAGTGTTAATACAAATTGTATTGTTTCTCATATCATCTATTCTTTGCTATTTCTAAATTCTAGTTACTTATTACATCTGGTTTAATTCCATGTTTAGTTGCTTATACAATAGTAATCAATTGAGCTCTAAGGTACTAACATTTGGTATCAGAGTGAGCTACAGGATCCTAACAAATAAAATGCACTTTGTTACCATAGATGTAGATCTAAGGGTGTTAGATGCCTCAATAAGATGAGAGACTATCCTTTTAGCATGTGAGTCATTAAATATTTGATCCACAACATGTAAAAATTATCATGTTTGCATAACATATTAAATATAAAATTTAACTCATTAAAATACATATTGAAAATGATAATTTTTTCAAGAATATATTTTTTTCAAAATTATTCTAGACTCATCGTATTCCATATAAATGGTTTTCTAGTGCTACAAGACCATGTATACACCCATGATGAAGAATATTGTGAAGCATACATATATCATTAGATCTAGATGTGTATACATTTATGCAAATATGACAGAGAATATCATTGTTTGAAGCTAAAAAAAATAATTTACTAGGTGTTCTTACCAGTATTCATCCCTAAATCATGACCTGCTACAAAGATAGTGGATCCTTAGATGTAATGCCAACATAAAAAAACACCTTATTTTCATCCATGAGGGGTGCCCATATAATCCCTCATCATCTATTAAACTAATAAATGAATAATGTGTGAATCAAATGAGCATGATAAAAAATCTATGACTATAATATATATCTTAAAACATAGTTTTTTGTTCAAGGGACAATAAATATACATGAATAAATATGTAGTTTTAAACTTTTCAAACCTATGTATAGGGCACACTAGTTCCAATTGTGGCCTCTAAAATAGAATCAAGGCCCATTAAGCTACCTAAAATATTGCTAATAATCTATACAAGCAAAAAATAAAAGTTCAACCAAATAAATTAGTCAGTTAAGTAAACACATTAGAAAATAAACTTAATATTATTTTACAAACATAAAAAAACTATATAATTAAAATTAAACCTATGTATCAAATATATATGGTGAGGTAGATAACTCCTCCACAATAGGATGACATGTCTTGAGAGGAGTTGGTGAAGGTACTACAGTTGGTATAGTGTCTAGCATGCTACTGTCATACACTGCTAAAGCATATAAAAATAATGTATACTATGGCATGCTAGTCTCCTAAGGTCTTGAAGCAACTACATAAGGAATACACTCAGGTATCCTGGGGTCCTGAGGGAATGAAGGAATTGTACATATTATATAATGATAAGTACCAATGTCTTGAGATGCTGAAGCAACTATATATGACAAATTATTGGGTACTAGTACATTGCACAAAGGTAGGTCTAGTCTCCACAAATGTAGTCTGTGTATGTTGCACCTTAATAGAAGGTCTCATACACTTCCTTCCATATGATGTGTAGTGATTCATATGAAATTTATCATGAGTATAAGGAAGAGGGACAATATCACCAATATAAATACCATCAAAACCACTAGTGCCACTACCACTACCACCAATATCACTACCGCCAACACCACTAATGCCACTACCACTAGTACCAATGTGACTAATAGATATCATACCACATATAGGCTACACAAAAGTATTTAATGCATGCATACCATGGTCAATCATAACTTGTGTCAGAAACATAACCACCTCAAGGGTGTCCATCTATATGGTATGATATAAAATTTTATGGATAAAAACATGTGTTATCATACTTTTGTTTCTCTAAACTCAGTTAGGATGGTTTTGGTATCACCCAACACTAGGTAAATCAAATGAATATGAACCTCCCCTACTTTTGGAGGCCTCCATATCAAAATAATTTGGAATTTCTAGTAGCATAAACTCACAATAGAGTTTTATAAAAAGTATAATGAAACCTCATTATTATTATACATAAGCTCATCAAACACTATCCACCACCTATCCCAAAAGTTATTTCTTCTCCCCTCATGAACACACCAATCAATGTTAATATGTTTTCAATTCACCAATGGTGGTTGGTTGGTTCTAGGCTTAACAAACATAGCATACACATCTTCTTTTATTTTATTTTTATAACATTTTCATATGACAATTTATAAGAATAAAATTATTTAAGTACCTCTCTTCGATGCAACATTGCATCAAGTTTCAAGATTACATTTCCAACTTCATTAAAAATAGTCTCTAATGTATTAGAAAGTGAATTGTGTGAACTATCAGCTAAGGAGTGATGTAAAAAATTGATAATTATTTATAATTATTGATGCTTTACATTGTATTTTTCATACAATTCAACTTATTCCTGTGCAAAATCAAATTGTTCAAGGAGTTGTCATACATTTTCATCATGCAATGGGTCCATCATTCAATTATGTATCTATAATTATATAAATACATATATTTTAAGCAATGCAAGAGAATCTAATGAAAATATAATTTCAAAACCCTATGTGCATAAATAAATAAGAATCTAAATGAAAAATTTTAATTTTAAAATTAAACGTATCTGGGATAGTAACCAAAACTCCAAATCTTATTGGCAGGATGTAAATCCAAAGCACACATGTGGTTTATGAGTAAATGGAGGGAATGGAAATGAAAAAGATCCAAACTGACAAAAATCACCACAATTGTTTACAAAACATTGTCTTGAATGGGGAAAAAGAAGGATGTACACCCTTATATCTTTACAAAGGGCATACACCCTTTACAATTTTTTTAAAAAGTTGAGGGATGTCACCTTTTTTTACCCCAAGTTTATGCATCGACCCAACCATTTCCTTCACCACAACCCATGTATCCATAAGCACCACCACCACCACAACACATTTAGTGCTCAAATCAAATGTATTTTTTCAAAATTTGTTTTGTTCATTTTAATTGACACAAAATATGCTTGATGTGGCAACTATGGGAGTTTTTATGAGGCATTCTCTTTTCAATAAAATGAGATATTGAATCCCCACCTAAAATTTTATTTAAGTGTTATGTTAACTTTATTTATTTTAAATAAATACTTATAACTTAAGGATTTAAGGTTAAATATGGCATGTTGGTTATAAGAGATTTGTGAAGGCTTGTGGTTTTTTATTAGTTGGTGGGTCAATTCTCACCAAATCCAAATTGTCATTATTAAATTTTAAATATTTCAGTATTAATGTGACCTTTTTCTATATTTTTTATCTCCTTATGAAAAATAATTTCTTACATGCATCGTTGAGCATTGTAATTTAAGCTATACATTTATAGAGGCCATATCTATTGATCTTGGAGGCTTGGGAGGGTGATTTTTTTGTTCAATCTTTTGATTTATTTTATATAATTTGAATGGTGAAGTCTATTTGTCATTTTGGTGGAGCATTTTTCTATAAATTATAATTTTCCAAAATTTATTGATTTTCCTCCTATTTTGAACCTTTAGACAACCATATATTTTGATATGAATGTTGGATCAACTTGTTATTTTTTGAAGTACATGTTTTTCATGTTCTCCATGGTAGTGGATTGAAATTGGTTCATTTTTGTATCGTGAATTTATTTTTAATATTTTTTTAATTTAGCAACTGTCTAAATCTATAAAGATTTATTGAACTACATAAAGAAAATTAAAATGTACCCATTTATAAAGTAGAAAAAAAATAATCTTATTTGGGATGACATATTGTCATTTTACTCACATTATTTTATAAATTTCCATGGGGATTCTACTATTTATTTTCATAGCCTTATCAAACTTTATGCATATGTGTCTTTTTTGGTACACCCTTTTATTAGTTTCAATTACTACATATAGATAATGGACATTATAATTTATGGCCTTATTACTCTTTGTTACTCTTCTTAATTTCATAGTAATGCTTCCTTATTTTGTAGCTATTATTGTGTATACAATGTCTTCCTTGTCTTCATTTGAATTTTATTGGATATATTGTACTCACACTAAATTATAAAGTGCAATGGAGTTTTTTTAATACCTATTATACCTTCATGCGTGTATGCTTTATTTTTTACATGGTTTTTATTTTTTAATTACTAGTCTTCCCTATTATTATTAGGGATATCCTTCTTTGAGAGACTATTTTTGTATTCTATTACACATTTGTAGTCAATTTGTCTCCTTTTACTGACAATTTTATGGCATACCCAGCTTCATTCATCATTTGGTGTTCAAGTAGTGGATTTATACCACTCATACACGTCTTATTCCATCCATTCCACTTAATCAACATTATGGGGGAGTTTTTTTAATTATGGATAATGATTCTTTGGATTCATATTTGATTGAGATATGTACTTAGAATTTATTCCTATATACTGGGAACATGTAATGGCTAGTTACCCATGAATATTAGTGAGATGAATCATGTACCATTTAGACACTCATTGATTCATTTTTATGGAAACTTCATTCTTGGTTTACTATTTAAGAATTCACCTTATAAAAACTATTGGATATCTGTTTATAGAATCTATCATCTTAAATTGATCATAGTGTATGAGAATGTTGATAGTGTGTCATTTGTATCTTCGACATCCTCTAATGTTTTGGTGGTTTGAGTAGTGTTTTTTGTCTCTCTCATATATATTTTATCCCACTTGGTCCTGATATTTATTCCTTATTTCAATGGATTCATATATATCTTTGATTCTAATTAAATTTGGAGGCTTTTTTGATCCTAACTTTAGTTGATTTTTTTTAGTTCTATAGTGTTGCAATTGTTCTTTAAGAGATGCTTCTATAGATTCTTCATGAAAGAGCCTATTTAATTAATAAAAATATCTTAGACCTTATTTATATATATATGTATATGTATATGTATGTGTGTGTGTGTGTGTGTGTGTGTGTGTGTGTGTGTGTGTGTACATGTATATGTGTCTATACATATACGTATACATATACGTATACATATACATATACATATACATATACATATACATATACATATACATATACATATACATATACATATACATATACATATACATATATATATATCTATATGTATATGTATATGTATGTATGTTGTGTGTGTGTGTGTGTGTGTGTGTGTGTGTGTGTGTGTGTGTGTGTGTGTGTACATGTATATGTGTCTATATATATACATATACATACATACATATATATGTGTGTGTGTGTGTGTGTATATGTATATGTATATGTATATACATGTATATGTATATACATATACTATATGTATATACATGTATATGTATATATATAGACACATACACACACACACACACACACACACACACACGCGCGCGCGCGCGCGCGTGCACACACACACACACACGCACGCACGCACACACACACACACACACATGCACACACACACGCACGCGCGCGCGCGCACACACACACACACATGCACCTTTTATTTAAATTTTACTTAGTTAATTCATCTTTATTTAACTTTATTAACTTATTCTAGTATGCACACCTCCTAGGTTTACATTAGGATAAGTAGAACTCATCGCTTGACCACTTCATCTCTCATGTGCTTATTCATGTGAAGGTTATTACACACATGTCTATTATATAGTAAAAAATACATATAGACAATAACTCTTACTTTGATAAATATAGACACTTATTTGTAAATTTTAAGATACTTGATAATCAATTAACTTAGTCGATTTATTTATAATATATTATTTTATTATTGATTATTACTTGTAGTAAATTATAACTTATCTAAAATGAGTCATAACTATGGATATATAATCCTAAGAATTTGTCTTTTCTTTCATCTGATATAATATATACTTATTACAATAGGTCAGTCAATAATTGCATTTATCTTTTTGTTTGTCCATTCTTACAATAATTTTTGGACCGATAAATCCCAAAATCACCAGACTCTTCTATATAAAATTATAAATATATAAAATTTCACATTTTATTTTATTTTATTAACATTTCTAATACCATTCTAAAATGTCTTAAGTTTTCTTCTTTAGTCTTACTAAATATCAAAATACACTATTATAACTTACCAATGTAATATCATAACACAATATTTATCATCCTTGTAAATGGGTTGGGTGTATTGGATAATCTAAATGGTATCATGAAACACTCATATAAACCATCCATATATGGAAGGTTATTTTTTATTCATCTCCTTCTTGAATCCAAATTTTTATCATCTACTACATAGATCAATATTAGTAAAGTATGTTGCTCTTGCAAGCATGTCCATCATGTCATCTAGGAGGGGTATAAGAAATTTATATTTGATGGAAATATTATTGATTGATATTACATATATACACACATCATTATCTTGGACCTAGGAGGACTTGGTGTAAAATATACTTAAACTTATTCAAATATATTATGATCAAAATCAATGAATAATAGAAGATATGAAAGTGCAATGTACAAGCAAGCATGGAAAGTAGAGAAGAAAATGACAACAAATGTAGATATGTAATAGAAAAGTTTTATTATGCTAAATTATTTATACTATATGAGAGATTATATTTATGGTGTCTATTTAATTCTTAACTTCATAATTGTATCTTAATTGTGTAAAAAAAATAGAAGTATACATTAATAAAAAAATGACGGAGATGAAGCTAAGGATAAACCATTAATTTTTTGGTACAAGTTACTCTTTAAGAGATGATTTTTTTGATGTTACTAACTACCATTATTGACAAGGTATGGATGAAAAAGTGTAGTAGGATATTATATATTGGAAGGTGAGTGTTGAACTTGATTTCAATGTGTTGAACTTGATTTTGATATTGTTTGCTTAAGTGAAAATATGGATGAGAAACAAATATGAACTATGGTAAGATCTAGTGACCCATATTATCCTAGATCAGTAACCCTCCTTAAATATCAATGGTATACATTTCATGTAGCTATGAAAAAATATAAAAATAAATTATAAACCTATACTTATGTGAACCATTTTACCTAACAAGGAACTTGACATGCTTTGATAATCTAAAAGAGAGGGATCTATTATCGACATGTTCATTTGACCTTAATGTCAATGAATCAATAAAATTATATGTGTGCATTAAATTTTGGATTGATTTTTATTTTTTGAAAGGTCTTTGTATCATTACAAGTATCTAGTAGAGGTGGAAAGTATCAATATAATATTTCTCTATTGAATATTGGATGAAAACTAAGGTAAGAGGGAAGGCTAAACTCAAAATAATTATCCTCAATTTTATGATGATGGTGTATATCCCATACTGAAGTAGAAAAATCTTGAAATAAGGTCATATTAGTCTTTACTTATACATATGTATCCACACTTGATCACCAACCTTAAGGATGAGTAGTTTTTGATGCTTATCATAGTGCTACTTTTACTTAGCATTATCTAATTGAATAATATTATGTACTTCATGATGAATTTTCTCAATGAATTGAAAAAAATTTCAATTTACTTTTGAGTTTAAAGAGTTATTTTTTATGATGTTCAAAATACAATAAGCTACATTGATGGGTGCCAAAGGTTGAAAACCTAAATAGAAATAAAAATAGTTGTGTGGTAGATATTTACATATATCTATTGTATATGTGTTAAATGAAATGTATTATTTCATCCCATGTGAGATTAATCTTTAAATTATACACTCTATGAAGTTTCACTATCATATTGTTTACAACTTTCATGTATCCATTACTATGTGGATAGAATGCGGTAGACTTTTTCAACTTTGTGTCGAACATATACCAAAGCACTTTATATAAATTTCTCTATGTATCTATCTTATAAGATAGTTTTTGATCCTAAAGTGAATCGAGATATGTTAAAAGTACAATTGAGTTATTTCCAAATTTGATATTAATTTCTTATAAGGTATTAAAATTTTCATCTTTAAGAATATATCAACTAATACATAAACATAATAATTAACATGATTGGTAGTAGGGTGTCCTAAGATAAATTTCATGGAAATAGATTCCTTTGGTCTCATTAGAATTGGTATAAGAGTGTAAATTGGATTTGAAAAATGCATGTAGTACAAGACTTGATGTATTTTGAATTTTTTTTCCTTGAGGTGTGGTTAGAAGAAGTACTTATACAATAGTGAAAGAGTATTTTAAACTCCAAAATTTCCTAAAACCCTACTAAAATGAGCCTCCGTATTATTTTATTTATCTTTATTTCATGTAGAATGTATAAGTTACCAATGTGATATAAGAGTCCATATTACAAGTATAAATATATAACTAAATTACTACAAAGAAAATTTTGATAGATATCTATAGAATACATGTCAGATGGATAAAATTCCAACCATGTGTTAAATTCATTTCCACATGTGTCAAATAAAAAAATGAAACATTGAACCATCATTTAGCTTAAACAATCTACTACTAGATTTACACTTCACTTCTTATCCTTATTATTCAGATAGAATTGTTAAAGATAAGAAGACCATTTTTTTATGTCACTCTTGTTGCAAATTGTTACAAATATGAAATAACTAAATAATATTTTAATCTATATTGATCACAATTTCCATTCTTAGGATATAATATTTCCAATACTTACATACCTAAATAATATCATATATATCATGACTATGTTCTGGCTAGTTTCTTACTTGTGTAGTGAAGGTTTTGCTATAGAAATAAATTAGATGACCATATTGAGTGAAAATGACTCCAAGATCATAATTTAATTATTTAGTCTCAATCTCAAATGGTTGTCGAAGGTTTGACAATGCAAATATGGAACAAAATGAAGGTTGTATTTTATTTATTCAAATGCTTTCTATTATGTGGCTAACCAAATGAAACTTTCTTTAGCACCACCTTTGGTATCTTGGTTCAGCAGATAAGTCACATGATAAAAATTAATCACAAATATCCCATATGAAATTTATAATCCTAATAAGATACAAAGTTATGTGAAATTCTTTGGTTTTTGAAATTATTGGATAACTTGAATTTTGGATAGGTCCACATGCACTCCTTCTGCATGTAATTTGTATATTGGATAGTGTATTTATTACATGTAAAATGAACAATTTTATATTTTTAATATAGTTTTTCCTTTTGTAAAGTTACAATCACTTGATCTATATGATTTAGATTCTTTACTAATGTTTTATTGAAGATTAAGATGTCATCAAGGTAGACAAAAATAAATGAAATGGTGAAAGGCCTGATAAAGCTATTCATCATCTATATGAATGTATCTAGATCATTAGTTATGATAAAAAAACATTAATAGCCTTTCAAATAATTCATCTTTGGCTTTAAAGGTTATCTCCATACATCTATAGGTTCAATAAAAATTTAATAATACTCAAACATAAAATAAATATTGGTAAACTATTTTAAACCAAATAGCTATTTAAGCATGTCCTTAATCCTTAGAATAGGATATGCATTATTCATTATGATCTTGTTGAGAGCTCTATAATTGATACATAATATCCATGTGTCATCCTTCTTTGGCACAATCAAAATTGGGCTGCGACAAAGGGATGAGTTAGATATGATATGTATTTTTCATGAGTTCATGGATCTACTACTTAATATCTTCATTATTAAAAAATTATTTATTCTATAAAGAGGCATTATTTGTAGGTAGTCAAAGGATCAAATTAATTGTATGTTTCACCCCATAGTTTTTAGGTCTTTACATTGGTGGCTAAAATATACCCTTGTATTCTTGCAACTTGTAGTTTAACTTTGATATACCTAATACTACTAAAGGGATAGTGGTATGGATTGGAAATACAAGGACATTATTTCATTTACATCTTATCATCAATTTTTTTTTTGTTTACTAGAATTGACTAGATTATTCCATTATTTGGCACTAACAACTGATATCTTAAGATTTACTTATAGAATGTGGTATCTCTTATCACCAAAATCTGTGACAACATTTTTAGGATATGTATCATAGACAACATGTCAATGGTAAATATATGGTTGTCCAAATAAAATGTCACACACCTATAATAGTTAAACATCACAAAAGATTTTATCTTGGAAGGCTTGATTTTATAGACCAATTAACATTATTGAGTGACATATTTCTCAAATCCGACTCTAAACCATCCAATGGAGTATGTTTTTGTGTGATACATTAGTGTCAAATTCAATATGTGAAATTATTTAGGAAAAATCAAGTTATTATAACATCAATTGTCAGCTATGAAGTGTTTTAGTTGAGCATTGTTCCACATTTGAGAATGGAATAATATTTATACTTATTCTATTTTTATAGGTATCATAAATATGTTTATGATAACCACCATGGATCTAGTTTTATCTTCCATGGTTTTTTTTACCTTTATCTAGATCCTAAATGTTCATACCATCTAATTTAAGATGTGCAAGTAGAGCATTCATAGTGTGGCATTCATAATTGGAATGACTACTAGAGTTGTGATCTAAACACCACTTTTTAGTCTTTGATTGCTTGTTTTTATCTTTTAACATTCATTTCTTCTTTTTACGTTTACACTTGGAGCCATTCCTGGGATTGAAATTATTCTTAGAAGACTTAGACTATTAAATGATCTAAGACTTAGAATCTTAAGTCTTATTCTTATCATTAGCCTCTACTTCAAGCTTTCAATAAAATATGTAGGCTTATCCAATTGAAGATATATGTAATAAATTCATATCTTATTGGATATGGGGTCTTAAGAATAACTTATACTTCAAACCAAGGTTTTATTTTAAGTCATTAATTCCCAATTTGGACACCAAAGTATGAAATGTATTTTTTTATTCTTGCATAGATTGATTTTTTTCTTTGCACAATATAGAGAACTTTATGTACTGGTCATCATAGTTTTCAATAGGATAATAGGTTTATTTTAGTGATTTTAGGAAACCATTAAATGTTTCCACATATGTGTCTAATTTAATTTCATCTTAATTAATTCCTTGGGAAGTGAGGTAGTTATTCCACCATTTATTTAAGTAAAAATAAAGTTTCAAAAGATAAAATTTAATCTTTTATCAATCATGTAATATTAACATATTAGGATAATCATGTTATCTAGGGCATATAGATATATTCTATCTTCAAGCATATGGATTTAAAGATTTACTTGTACCTTATATGGTATGTGACCCCAAAATATGAAAAATGAATGATAGGTGTTGGAAGAAGTTTGTTGCTTGAAAAGTAGTGAGAAATGATGAGATTTAGTCACTCATTTATGTGCATGACATTATTCCAAATATTATTATTGTATTTTTCATTCATCTTCTATAATTTTCTATAACATTTCTAAATTGGTATCATCAAGGATTTTTATTCCATTTGAGGACACAAAGGAAGGTATGAAAAATGGTTATGAGTCTTGTTCCATAACATATTATATTTAGACATCGTATCAATGGACATACAAATAGGAATGAAGTTCATAAACACCATGATACCACTAAAAAATACTATGACCTATGTTCAATCTGATACCATTTATCTAGGGCCCAAGAGGAGACCCACTGGATAATCTACTCAAATGAATTCAATTAGATTATGATTGAAAATGAATAATAAGTAATAAAATATAATAAAACATATTATGTAAACAAATAAGGAAAGAATAAAATAGAATGAAATAAATGTATATTGACAATATAAATTTTTTATTATGATAAGTTTTGTAAAATAACTAAGAGATCAGATGTATGGTGTCAGAGTAGTCCCTCACTTCATACTTGTCTCTTAGTTTTATAAAAAATCAGAATTGTAACATACAAAGGAAGGAGATGAAGTGTTATTTAAAGCATTACAAAAATTTTAAAAAAATTATTCATAACCAATTATTATGGTGACATAAATAATTTTTGTTATTGATAAGATAAAAAATATGATGTTATTACTACATGAGATATGAAGTAATGTGAAAATGGAGATGAATATTCTAGATTTCCATGTGCATGTTAGACTTGATGTTGATGCTTATGATATAATAATGAGTATCAATCAATAAAAATTGAGAACTATAGCAAGATCTAGTGACTCAAATCATCCTAGATCACATCTTCCATGTCTATCCTTATTTACATTTAGTAATGTAGGGGTTATACATAGGATCATTGTCTCCCTTACTACACCATTTATAACCAATTTTGTCACATGCCTATTCAAAATTTCATGTTATATTTGGATCATCATGTCAGCTAATCAATTAGGTAGAGTTACTCATAGAATTAAATCAATATGAATTATAATATATCTTGTAGATACATAAAATTAGACACTTCAAGTCAATTTTAATATTCTCACTAATCCACACTAACATTATCTATAAATACCTAATCATTATTTTATCAAACTAACATCTCTAGCCTAACCATTATTCATTGCTAGGATAAATTAAAGCCTAGATTTGTCTCCAAATCACATACAAGAGAAACTATGAAATAAATTAATAAAAAATTGAAAATAAACAAAAACATACCTCAAATCAAATCACCTGCATACTTCATAAATGAAAATACTTACACATCCCAACCAAATTTATTTATCCCCTACCTCCTCATTTCAAGAAGCCTTCCAAGTGTAGGGAAGCTATGGCAATATTAAAAACAAGCTCTCATTCCATAACAGAGTGTTGTTACTTTTAGATTCCATCATAACATCCATATCATCCTATCATTAAGCCCAAAACTTCAATCTTGAAAAAACAAGTGTTTCCTACATATTAATGTGTTATCCAAGAAGTTGTAACTATAGATTAGGATTACAAAGCAAGTTAGTCCAACATTAGTCCATAAATCCAAGAGAAATGCATAGAGAACTAACTAACTAAGCCTATCTATTCAAGAGGAATTTGTAAATGATAATGAAGAAATAAATGAAAGAAAGCATACTAGTTACCTTATCAAATGGATTCCATCATCCAAGAGTGGCTCAAAAATGTGTTCTCCCCTGATCAAGAATCCTTTTCTTTATCAAAAATGGTGGAAAAACTCCTCCATGGTCTTAATAACACGTCTCAAAAATTAGACTCAAGATGTGAAATCACTAAATTAGCCTATGAATGAAGCTTGCAACTAAAATCAATGGTCAAATGCAAAGTATTATGGAAACAATTTAACATTATAAATTTTCAATATTCAAGCTTAAAAATTATGTCCATGGCCTCTCTATTTATAGATTTTTAAGAATGACTAGAATCAACCATGACCATCCATCTCAAGATTGAGATGTGTGGTCATGGATTAATTAAATTATGTAATTAAAATCCATAATTATCCTCATCATGACTTTGGAAGAAGGGACATTAATGAGGCATGGGAGGTAATAAAGAGGCATGAGAGACCCATAATCTTGATATTTTATGCACTTATGGCTTGATGGATGCCACCCCATAGATGACATCACCTGATGATGCAAATAATATAAATCAATTTCCAAAAAGTAATATTTGACAAATCTCATGGAAAATCCACTTAAGATATTTATTTGGATTAATTAGCCTTAAACAAGGTTAATCAACATTTGTGCAATTATTTGAAAATTGGCCCTCAATTAATCAAAATGGTCAAAAGTCATATTATTGAGTCATAATTTGACTCAAGAAGAATTGGAAGGTCTCATTAGATGTGTTAAAACAATATTCTCATTTAGGATGTTTCTAATGCAAAATAATAAAGGTACATGATGTGTACCAATGAATTATAAGAAAAGAGTGATCCAGAGCACAAAAAGACAAAATAATCATTTTGACTCGAAATGAATTGATCAAAGTTAGTTGGCCCATAAATTGCATTGCCCCATTTAGGGATACTTTGACCTAAATTGACACTTTTAATTGATAAGTTTGAACCATTTAGTGCTTTTTATGGATTTTGACCTAAAATGTGCATTTGAGTGCAATTCGAGTAAGATTGACAATTTCAATACAAATGGTGTTAGGAATTAGATGTCTACATTTTGTCATTGTTTGAGAATGCATAACAAGACATTAAAGTGAAGCAACATCTTTTCAAAGAAAAGAGTTATCAAGAAGAAATTAGAATAGATCTATGATACCCCCTCGAGAGGACATACTAAGATGGAAGAAAAGGATGGACTCTTAATAAGAGAAAGAAAGTGAGATATTAACCTATGGAATAGATCACATCCAAATGAGCTAATGCTTGCACACATGATTACTATCAATGATAAAAATATAATTAGGGGTATAATAGGCCTAAAAGATAGGGGGAATGGTAAAGATACAATCCATAAATGTAAGGGACACATTGTAAACATACCCAATTTGAGAGTTTAAGCTATGCGCTTATGGTATTGATCAATCTTGAGATAAGTTGCACACTAAAATATTGCCATCATGGGCTTTAATGTGGATAGCTTGGAATTAGAGGAAAAGAGAGAATTTTTTTCTTTAGGAAGGGAAACACCACTAGAATGGGGTCTCTAAAGAGAATATAATAAGAAGTACTCTAGTAGAGTAAATATGATCATGATAAAATAGTTTTGTCCTAGTAGGGCTAATTTTGATCATTGATAAAGAATAATGGTTTGTCCCTATAGAGATGATTTGATTTGGATGTGGTTCAGATGGTGGGCCCCAACATGGGTAATTGACAAGAAAAATATCTCAAAGATATAACCCAAAATATAGGTTAAAGCAAGAGGGTACAAACGTACATGTGATGGTGTAATGGCTTATAAAGCAATATAAAACCAAGCATATGAAAATGCACAAAGTGATGAAAGAGAAGAAAATAAGAATTAAAGATAGTTGAGCTGACCTTAGTAGAAATTGATCACTACCTACATAGTTTCATGGACTCATGTTCCAAAATAAACTTTAGGCCAATGTAGTTCACCCATGTTTGGGAGAGAAAGGATTGAAGAATGATGAAACCTGACCAAGAATTGATTAGACTCACAATAGATGCAAAGATATGCACGTCTAAGCATAGATTCAAGTGCTTAAATGCATAATACCTAGATGCCTAATTATATATCATGAGCCTAGATTATGTAAAATGTTCTTGAGAATCATTCATTAGAGCTGATGTTGACATTAAGACTTTGAGACCTGAGCACAAAGTGCTTGCTATAACAAAATAAATTAGGCATCATAAGTATGAATAACTTAGAATGACATAATATTCCAATTGTGTTGAGTTGGTTCAAATGTGAATACCTATAACTAAGGATAATGGTAAAATGATGACCAAAACTAGAGTTATAACTATTTACATTTAAACAAAAAGGCAAAAAGAAAAAGATAAACAAGACATCTTAACAACATGAGATCAAGATATAAATAATCAAGATCTATGTGGACCATCAAGATGTACTTAGAAAATAAAACAAAGAAGTAAGACCAAATAGGAAAATAAAAGAACAATATTACAAACAATAATCAAATAAACACATAAAAAATGTTTTTGAGTTTTTGAATGTTTTACAAATGTTTTTGGAAATTTAAAATGTTTTACAAATGTTTTTAGAATTTTAAAATGTTTTAAAAATGTTTTTAGAATTTTAAAATGTTTTACAAATATTTTTATAATTTTAAAATGTTTTACAAATGTTTTTATAGAATTTTTATAAGTATCTCAACTCAATTGAGGATTAAGAGATACAGAATGGTCACAAACTAACTTAAAATGCTTGTAATACAATGAGAGCGTATGAGAAGGGGGACTGAGTTGACCTTGAAATGAATCAAGAATGACCTATAGAACCCTAACATAATCCAAAGTCACAGTAATTCTACCCACATAAATGGTGATGAAAAATTGACTAGGTCACAACAAGTTCACAAACAAAGGTGAACGATAAGATAAATGATAATAGTAATGACCAGATGATGTTGTAATGCATGATAAAAATGAATTATACCTAATTTTCCCATAGGTGGTTATAATTAGGAAACAATGTCATAATACTCATTTACCCAAAGGTGGTTATAATTAGGGGTACCAAACCAATACTTATTTGCCCATAGGTGGTTATAATCAGTGATACCAAATAAGAGGATAGATAAAAGATAACTTGACAGATCAAATGTCACACTACTTACATAAACTATCATTAAACACAAAATTATAAAATTATTGAAACTAGATTAGAATCCCCCCACAAAAAGTTTAGGATGAACCAAAGGAACCACGATCAAAATGGGACCGATAAGATGATTAAAATCAAGCCTTGGTCAATAGTAAAGAAATGGTATAATGAAAATGATCAAAAGAAAATTGGCTATAGTAGAAACAAATTTGCCCCCAAGTAATGATTGGCTTAAGTTTCTCACAAAATGGTGAGAGCGTTGGCTTAGGTTTCTCACAAAATGGAAAGAGCATTCAAACTTAACAATTTCTCAGAAAATGGAAAGAGCATGGGAAAGGGGTCATCAAGCTAACCTCAATAAAAATTGAGCGCTGCCTACATAGCCCTAAAATACCTCAAGTCAATGTAGTTAAAATAACATGGTTCATGGATTAAAATGGTATAATAATGTCTAAAAAGAGTCTATAGGGTTGCTCCCAAGAGATGTGGCATGGTAATGGCAAATGGTAATTGGAAAAGTGAAAATTGGTTCTGTTGCTCTTGCTGACAAGGAGATGTACATCCTAGTCAATATGTGAGACAATAAAGATGATTAGTTATAAAAGTTACTATCCAATTCCCTTTTGATATAGTTGCTCTGTCAAGAATTTATTGCTGATCTTGATCTCAATAATGTGTTTGTGACCTTCATTAGCAATCAATTCTACTTCTTACAAACATCAAGACAAGATAAATTCATAGCCTCTATAAAGGAAATTACTACCAGTGATAAATGATATAAGTAGGTAATAAATGGGTGGGTGATAATGGAATGTATAATAAATGGGAAACAAATGAAGATCAGGACTTTCAGTCATATGTAATGTTGTTGATGCCATATTTGACATAATTTTGGTTATGGTAGGGCTAAAGATGCTCTCGATAAGACCACCAAATTATTCTATTGTTTGATTTTGAGAGTAGCTACCATCTAATTATGATGTAGATTGGAAGATATTTTGATTTGATATTTAATAGTATATTTAGTAAACAATGAATAACCTTTGTGCTTAGCTATTGGTGCCTCGATGAGGTTTTCACCAATGAATTTGTTTTGATCATCCCATAACACCTCTAAGAAGGTTTCACAAAGAAAATTTAACATTTGACTTTGATTATATTTTAGTTCCTTTAAAATTTTTTCACTAAAATATGCTGAGTTTGATCTTTGCTTATCCCCTAGTGCCTCTAAAAAGGTTTCAAAGGGAGATTGTTCTTCTTCTAAATGAATGTGGTCTTGGTCCTCTTAATATTTTACAAATGGTATGTCACCATGGATGTAGCTCAATAAAGTGTCATTTTGTCAGTCCCAATTTATGTTTATGGGAGATGAAATGTCAATATAATGGCTATGTTAGGTGGTAATAATGGGATGGTGAAAGGTAGCACAATCCTTGTAGAAGATACTAGGAGAACTTATGTCGATGTTGAATTAATCATCCTCAAAAACCATAGAAGGATCACAAATATATTCAAATTGATTTGCTAGGAAATTGTAACCATTATTGTAATAACCATGACTATAATCTATTTTTGAATTTGATTCTAAAGTAAGGGACTCTGAATCCAATGTCACAACTAATGTTGATTCTATTTCTAATGTTAGTTCAGAAATAAAACTTGACTCTAATTTTGATTTTTCATCTAATGTGGTTATTTTAATAATGTTCTGTTGAATGATAAATATTTGACAAGTAATGGTTTGTGATGGCATAATAAGCTCAATAAAAATTGATTCATTTTAGAAGGGTTCAACATAGACTAGCTTGTCAAAGTGAAGCCTCTCAAAAAGAGGGTACTGCTCAAGGGACATCTCGACAAAATCATGTCTATCAAAGTTAGACTCCTCAACGAGTGGGAAAAGATTAAGAGACAAATCTACCAAGAATGGCTTGTCAAGGAGATTAAGTTCTTTAAAATAGGTAAAATATGAATAGGTAACTTATCACAGTTTGACTTGTCACAAATGGGTGTTTCAATAATAACATTTTGGTTTTGGTTTATAATTGGTTACAAAAGATCAATTTTGAACACTTTTTTATCCTCATAAGATGGAACTTGAAGAGGTAATGGTTCTTATTTAGGCTCGAAGATTGGTACAGAATTTCTAAAGTGGGGAACATTTGGTTTAACAAGAACAATGGTTTGTGTTTCAATAATGGACTCTCCAAAAATTAGACTATTGAAGAAGGGATCAAACATAACTGGTTCATCAAATAGAGGTTCTTCAAAAATAGGTTCATTAAAAATTGGTGATGGGCCAAGAATGGTAATAACTAGATGCTTCTTAGTTTGGTTGTTTATATAAACCAAAGGAAGAGGTCCTAAAATGGTAATGACTGGATGCTTCTTAGTTTGGTTGCTTGTGTGAACCAAAGGAGGAGGTCTTAAAATGGTAATGACTGGATGCTTCTTATTTTGCTTTCTCATGAGAAATAAAGGAGAAGGTCATAAAATGGTGATCCTGGGCATGTTATGGAGTTTGATTACTCACACAAACTAAAACATCCAAGTCTTCCTGATAAACCCAGTCATTACAATAATGAGTTAGATCATAAGTTGGATCTTGACTATGTTCCCATGATTGATTTTTGTAAGGTGGATAGAAATCTATCTCACAAACCATGTTGTCACCATAGGGGTCTTGACTAAAGTCATAAAAGTCATTTTGTGCAGCCATTCTATCATAAGTTGGATTATCCATGACTACACCATAAGTATAGCTAGACATATCTACATTTAATGAAGAAAGCTCCTAAAAAAAAGACTTAGAGTTCTACAAACTCTAAAAAGAGATGTTTAAAAGACAAAAGGTTCAACCTTGGTTGAAAGGGTGAAGCTACATCTCAAAAGTAGTTTGTGCCAAGATTTGGCATAAAACAACCTAATGTCAAAAGTTTTGAAAGAAAGGTTGTGTTCTCCCAAACAAAGACACAAAAAATGATGAGGATAGGTGCTTGAACAAACAAATAATCAATAGTGTTAAAAAATGGGTAATCATTTAACCAAATTTATGCAACCCAAAAGAAAAATATATATGTACATGCCCCACGAATTGAGGCATAAATAGAAATCAATAAATGTATGGATCCAAACTTGACAAGGTTAATTGAAACTACAATGTTGAAGATTAGGATTGGACCAAACAAGCTAGACAAGAGTGACCAGGATAATGATACATAAATAAGGTCCAAATGGTATATATGACATGGTTTGAAACAAATGGTTTTTGATACAATAGTTAAAAAGTTATTGAAACAAATTTAGTATCCTAATGGTGTAAGCATGCTCAAATGATGTGACCAATGCTATGTTTCAAAGACTCAAAGGCAAAATGGTTTGATATGATTTTGGTAGCATAACACTACGCTTCACAACTCAAATTAACACACATACAAACAAGTTTAGAAAAAGTTAAAGGCACAAGTGTGGTGTAAAATGGATAGCATAACGCCTTTTTAGACAAAAGAGTGACATATAAAAAAATTGATTTTAGACATGGTCATAAACAATAAGTCAAGTTTAGGTCTCAAAACATACCATGCAAAAATGACCAAAATACACTAAATATAATCATCCAAATCCTAGCAAGGGTATGGCAATGTGTGATTGACTAAGACTAATTAGTTTTCAATCATTTCTAAGGGAATCAATTACATAATGACTTTCATGTCAAATGATGCAAAATAAAAGCATGGAAATTGGGTGTCCATGGCACTTGGCTTGTTATAAAAAGGTATAGTCCTTTTTTAAACCACTACATCTTGCTGTTCACTTAGTGTAGTGTGATGTCTAAAGTGTAGATACGTCCCATGTGCATCTCCAACACTAGAAGGTGGTTTAATCAATCAAACCTCTTATCCTAGTGGGAGAAATTTGAAGTCAGTGCTAGGAGATGAAACCTTGGGTCAAAGCTTCCCTAAAGAACTCATAGGAGGTAATGAACTCCCCCTCATAAGCCAAGATGAAATGAAATGAAATGAAAGACATAACAAGAAAGACCTTAGGGTAATTTTCAAGATCACCCAAACTATGATGAGTTTTTCGGGAGTGCTTTAGATGACATTCTTTTTATGCCTTAGAATATGCATGTTTACAATAAGGACATTGCTTTTGATTCCAAAAGTTCCCTAAAGTGGATGGATGGAAGAGCATACATGCAACTTCTTTTTTTCCAATCAATTAATTATTCACCTGTTATATACAAACTTGAAAAATGAATTCAATTTTAAGCACCAAATAAGAGATTAGGTGATGTTCTTTTTGGCCCTTGGCCTTAATTTATAAAATGGTAAAATATTGCACAAAAAAAGGCCACATGAAGAAATAAAGACCTAAGTTCATTTTAAGCCCAAATTGAAGATTCAAGACTTAGACTAATTTCATGATTAAAACACTAAATTTTAAAATGTAGTAATAGTTATGATGTGTTTTAAACACTAAATGAAATGTATCTAAGACACAGCCAAATCTTAGGTTCATTTAAAACACTAATTCAAATGTGTAAAATCAAATGAAAGTGTGTTTGGTTAGTCAAAAGCATTCAAACCAACTTCCAAACTACCCCCTCCACCTAAAAAAACACAATTATAAGGGCTTTCTTTGAAGCACTTAAGAGTTTGAAAAACTGACATTAAGAATTTTAGCTCTTGGGTTGACAGTCAGGTTGGGTTGATAGTCGAGTTGGGTTGACAGGTGAGTCGGGTTGGATAGGTAAGCTGGGTTGGATAGGCGAGTTGGGTTGGATAGACAAGTTGGGTTGATAGGTGAGTTGGGTTGGATAGGCATAAAACATTTTAAAATTACAAAAACATTTGTAAATTTTTTTAAAATTTGAAAAACATTTGTAAAAAATTTAGAAACTCAAAAACATTTGGTGTGTTTATTTGATTATTATTTGTAATGCTAGTCTTTTATTTTCCTGTTTGGTCTTGCTTCTTTGTTTTATTTTCCAAGTAAATCTTGATGGCCCACATATATCTTGATTTCATTTTGTTAAGATGTCTTGTTTATCTTTATCTTTATCTTTTTTCTTTTTTCTTTAAATGTAAATAGTTGTAACTCTGGTTTTGGTCATTGTTTTACCATTATCCTTAGTTATAGGTATTCACATTTGAACCGGCTCAACTCAATTAGAATATTATGTCATTCTAAGTTGTTCATAATTATGATGCCTAATTTATTTTTCTAAAAAAATCACTTTATGCTCAGGTCTCAAAGTCTTAACATCAACATCAGTTTTGATGAACAATTCTAAAGAACATTATACATAATCTAGGCTCATGATATAAAATTAGGCTTCTAGGTATTATGCATTTTAGCACTCTAATCTATGCTTAGACATGCACTTTGAATACATTGTGAGTCTAATCAATTTTTGGTTAATTTTCATCATTCCTCATTCTATTCTCTCCCAAACATGGGTAAACTACATTGGCCTCAAGTTCATGTTGGAACATGAGTCCCTGAAACTATGTAGGCAACATTAAATTTCTATTGAGATCAGCTCATCTATCTTTCATTCTTCTTTTCTTCACTTTCATCACTTTTTGCATTCTTAAATGCTTGGTTTTATATTATTTTCTAAGCCATTACACCATCACATGTATGTTTGCACCCGCTCACTTTAACTTATCTTTTGGGTTATATCTTTGACATATTTTTCTTGCCAATTTTCCATGTTAGGGCCCACCATCTGAACCATGTCTAAATAAAATCATCTCTATAGGGGCAAACCATTATTCTTTATTAATGATCAAAATTATCCCTACTAGGGCAAAACTATTTTATCATGATCAAATTTACTCTAATGGAGTACTTATTATATTCTCTTTTGAGACCCCATTCTGGTGGTGCTTCTCTTTTTAAAGTAGAGCATTTTCTCTTTTCCTCTAGTTCTAAGCTCTCCACATTAAATCCCATGATGGCAATCTTTTAGTGTGTAACTTGTCTCAGGATTGATCAATACCGTAAGTGCACAACTTGTACTCTCAAATTGGGTACATTTATAGTGTGTCCCTTACATTTATGGATTGTATCTTTCCTATTCCCCTATCTTTAGGACCTATTATGCCCCTAATTATATTTTTATCATTAATGGTAATCACATGTGAACGTCTAGATGTGATATATTCCATGGGTTAATCTCTCACTTTCTCTCTCTTTTTGAGAGTCCATCCTTTTCTTCCATCCTAGTATTTCCTCTTGAGGGGGCATCATGGGTATGTTCCAATTTATTATAGAACTCTTTTCTTTTAAAATATGTTACTTCACCTAAATGTCTTACTACACCTTCTCAAATATGGGCAAAATGTAGACATCTAATTCTTAACACCATTTCTGTTAAAATTGTCAATCTTACTCAAATTCACATTTTAGGTCAAAATCCATAAAACATGATAAATGGTTCAAAATATTTAATTACAAGTGCCAATTTAAGTCAAAGTATCCCTAAATGAGGTAATGCAATTTATGGACGAGCTAACTTTGATCAATTCATTTCGAGTCCAAATGATGATTTTGCCTTTTTGTTCTCTAGATCACTCTTTTCTTCTAATTCATTGGTACACATCATGTACCTTTGTTATTTTTTGTTTGAAAACATCCTAAATGGAAATACGGTTCCAATTCATCTAATGACACCTTCCAATTCTTCCTGAGTCAAATTATGACTCAATAATATGACTTTTAACCATTTTGATTAATTGAGGGCTGATTTCTAAATAATTGCACAAATGTCGATTAACCTTGTTTAAGGATAATTAATCCAAATCAATATCTTAAGTGGATTTTTCATGAGAATTGTTGAATATTTATTTTTGGAAATTGATTTATATTATCTACATCATCAGGGGATGTCATCTATGGGGTGGCATCCATCAAGCCATAAGTGCTTAAAAGATCAATATTATGGGTCTCCCATGCCTCTTTATTACTTCCCATGCCTCATTAATGTCCCTTCTTCCAAATTCATGATGAAGATAATTATGGATTTTAATTACATAATTCAATTAATCCATGACCACACATGTCAATCTTGAGATGGATGGTCATGGTTGATTCTAGTCATTCTTGAAAATATATAAATAGAGAGGCCATGGACATCATTTTAAAGCTTGAATATTGCAAAGTTATACTGTTAAATTGTTTCCACAATCCTTTGCATTTGACCATTAATTTTAGTTTCAAGCTTCATTCATAGGCTAATTTAGTGATTTCACATCTTGAGTCTAGTTTTTGAGAAGTGTTATTGATAACATGGAGGAGTTCTGATACCATTGTTGACAAAGACAAGGATGATTCATTAGCAGATAACACATTTTTGAGCTGCTCTTGGATGATGAAGTCTATTTAGGAAGGTAACTAGTATGCTTTCTTTCATTTGTTTCTTCATTACCATTAGTTAGTTAGTTCTCTATGCATTTCTCTTAGATTTATGGATTAATGTTTGACTAACTTGCTTTGTAATCTTAATCTACAGTAACTACAATCCACATCATTTGAAAATGTCTATGTAAAGAGGGTCATATTTTATTTACAGTTAGTGAAAGTAATTATATCATAATCATTCTTGGCTCAATCTGAGGTACTTGTTTATATTGTAAATGAATTTATTGTGCATATAAATTTGGAATTCCTAGTGGACTAACAACCCAAAATCATCCTTGAAATAAGCCTAGTCTATTATTTATCTATTACAAGTTTTTTAGAATTATAATTCATCAAAAAGTTACAGAAATTTATGTTTAGTATATCATAGTTTTGCCTTATTTACCAATAAGTTTGCACCTCCAAACAATGGATTCACCTTGTAGTTTGATAGATTCACATTCCTATTTGTATAACCCATATGATATCCATTAATGGTATCTCCCTATTTTTAGTGGTTTCACACTAGTTATTAGTGGGATTACCTCTGACTATCTATTTGCAAGTTTGACTTTGTCTAATGGTATCAACCTATTTTTAGTGGATTCAACCTTTTTATTATGGGATTTCCTATGAATTTATATCTAATAGTATTACAATGTATAGTGGTATCACCTTGGTTTTAACAAATTTACATGGTTAGTAGTAGGATTGCTATCTATTTTTTACTTTTTATTTATAGTCTGATCATCATGTTTATTATATTTTATATATGAATTGACCTCCATTTTGGTATTATTTACCTATGTATTAGTGGGATCACCTTTTTTGATTATTTAATGTGTCTACAGAGGTTAACTGAATTTGACCTATGATTTGGTAGGAATTCCCTACATATCATCGAGATCACCTTTTTTGATTATTTTATGTGTTTGCATAGATTCAATGGGTTTACCCTATATTCTAGTGGGTTTACACAATGTTTTAGAAAGATCACCTTGTTACTGACATATTCACATTATGTTCTATTTTTTAAGGTTTTATAATTAGCCATGTTGAGTTTTTTGGTCAAACTACTAACTTTTTTTTGCTATTATCACTTGTAACTAACATTAAATCAAATAAAAAACACTAACACATTTAGATTTGGTGTTTAAAAGTAAATTTGATTTGATTTTTGATTGATAGTGTGTGTGTGTGTAGTATTTAGGTTGTGTATGTTCTCTTCTTATGTTGAAAAATAAATATTTAGGATCAGAAATGGTTTGATTACCTTTTTATTAATCCCCACCCTGAACTAGTCTATATATGCTCTCCTCGTGCACTGATAAGGTGATCCTGAGGACCATAAATAACTAGTTCATTTTATTTTTTATTTTTTCAAGGTTCAAGATACTATTATTTCATCACCCAATGTTAAGATCAACCTCATGTTATAATGGGGTATAAAATATGAAATAGATCATGTCATTATTGGGAAAGAGGTCTTCCATTTTACTGATGTCATGAAATGAGGGGGTTTCATCCACTAATACTCAAGACTTATATAATAATCTTGAGGTTAGATTTTTGAGAAATATTCTAATGAAATCTTATGAATAGATTGATCACATGGGATTATACCTTTTTATGTAGTGCATTAATATCCTTCTTTCACAAACTTGGGCCTCATCGTCCTAAAAGGTATATCAACAATGCCCCTATATGACCCTGTATAACTTAGCTTAAGTTTTATTAATTGTAAATTGAATATCAGTGCATGTAAAATAACATTCCCTAAGATCACCCATCACATAATTTTTGGGTTAGATAAGTGGGCTGCTTGTCAGTTACACATCTATTTGATTAATCTAGGTTTTCTTTTATTCTTTAATTTCATCCCCCTTGTGTGCAATTAGTTTTAAAACAAATATAAATCCAAATCAAAATTTTAATCCAAATAAAACATCAAATATTAGCCAAGTCAAACATCCAAAATCAAACTAATTCCAATCCATGTCAAATGTCTAAAATCACTTAAGGCCAATCCAAGTAAAATGTCCAACATTATCTAAGTCAAGCCAAGTCAAACATCTAAAGTAAACTAGATCAAAATAAGTCAAGAATCCAAAATCAAACACATCCAACCAAGTCAACACATGTTAAGTCAAATAATAAAAGTCAAACAATTCAAACATCTATGGTCAAACAAAGTTAAACATTTAAAATCAAATGAAATAATTTGACTTAATTAGGTTTCACAAATTATTTTCATAAATCCAAAGCTAAATTCAAATTCAAATCCAAAGGTGATTTAATCCCACTTAATCCAAATAGAGCACAAGAAAACCTAAGTCTAATTTAAACAAGTTAAATCTAAATTAGTTTAAACCTAAATCAAATAAATTGAATGATTAGCTAAGCTACATCCAACACTACATCCAAAATTAATACTATAACTAAGCATAACCCAAACATCAACCACATATGTTCAAATCCCATCTCAACCTATGCACCCAAAATTGATCTATATAGAGACCAAATCAAACAACACATTTAGTTCTCGACTTCCTATGGACTATGATCCCATAATCTAAGATCCATCCTAAGTAGGAAAAAATAAACCATCCCACATTAATATGAGCCTATATATAGCAACCATGATAGCTTCTCCTCCACTAGATACCATCATAAATTATGATTTACCCCATATACATTGTAAAGGGAAACTCATTTTGGCACTCCAATCCCCAAATCAAATCGATCATTTTAAAATCCAACAATACAACTATGTCCTACCATAAATTCAATGAACATCATATATGCAAGAAAAAGATTCATCCAAGTTTGTGAACCACCCATTAGGGATATGCCAAGGTCCCTTTGTAAATAATAATCAAACTCCTTCACATTTAAGTCAAGGTTAAGACAACCATTCCATTATTGACCAACCCATCTTCTATGAAATCATTTTTGTCAAATCACCCATATTTTATAAATCTAAAACCATCATCGGTCCACCCATCATTGATGAATGACCCATATTTGATGAGCCAATCTTCAATGAACCATCACTTGGCCATTCACCCATCCTTGGTCAAACCATCTTTGATTGAGCACCCATATTTGACACACCATATATATTTCATGATCTCATGGTTGACCATCTCATATATGATCTCTTTCCCAATCTCCTGTCATACATCTAACCCTTCATCACCCAACACCACATGCCTCTTAGGGTAATTGTACTTGTAGATAATAAACATTAAAAATGGCTTTTATATGGATAGGTCCATCCTAAAAAATAAACTAACACTGAAAACATACCATTTTGGTACCACATCAATTATCATATTTTACCTACTCATAGATTGGGAATATGATAATAAAAATAACACAAGGTTATATAGAGACATCTCTGTAGCTTGTTGTAAAAGCAGTAAATATCCCATTGCAACTAGAATCCCAAAAATAATGAACTATGATGGTATACACCTCAATATCCATAATAAACTAATCACTAAACCCATCCATGTATGTGTGCACAAAGGATACTATTGCATCAGTTACAAACCATATAAAAATTAATAATAATATGTTAGCAATAGTTTTACAATTTATAAGGAAGTTTCATCCATAATAGAGATGAATTTCTCTCATAGTCCCTATGAGAACCATGCTTCCACCCATCCTATTATGAATGACATTCATAATTTACACCATATTTTCATTCAATCTCCCACACTTATTGATTGGGATTGATAAAATCACATACCATCAACTTTCTTCCATAAAAATAAAATAATTATAAAATTCATGAGTAGCATCTATCTAGAAAAGAATAGAAAATGCTAGATTATCCAAGGGAACATAAAGCATTATTTAATAATAATTAATCCAAAAAACCATCAAGTTAGAATACAAACTCTACATCCCCTAGTAAAAACATCTTTGAGGCACTATGGGACAATGAAAATCAAAATTAAAATTAGGTGAATCAAGAATTCAATCTTCTTCCTACATCAACATAGTTATAGGAAAATTGCAAATCACATGTTGTAGGTATCATTAATATAACCAAAAATCCCAAAATCATCCAATGTATGGGTACTCTCAATCTCATATAATGTGATATATTTGGTTCCAATATCATTTCACATCATTATCACAATATCCCTCTATCCTTCACATAATCCACAAAAAATCTCCATCCAATATGACTTTCATTTCACCTTATTTGTAGCACCCTCTATCATAAGGGTTATGACAACATCCTAATAAATTTAGAAAAATCAAATTTATAAATCAACAAAGTTAACAATGACATCCTTTCCAGAGTGCACACTTGAAGGATCAAATATTTCTATAATTAAAAAATAAAAAATAAAAAAATGAACAAAAAACATCAAAATCAAAAGAGAAATAATGCATCTAGTAGTGACAACCACTCGTATGGAACCTTGGGAAAGTAACAGGATAAAAATTGGTTTCTAGAATCATGCTTAAATAATCAATTTTATACAATTACTCTACACTTGTGGGAAAAATCAAAATCCAATTCATAAAAACTAATCCATCCATTTCCCTCCTACCCATCCCTATGCATTCAAAACTATCATACAATCCTTAACACCATTATACCCTCCATGCTTATCCTAAACTATCCAAACCCATCCTTATCCATCTAATCATATTCATCATTATTTTCTTATCCATTCAACCTTTAATAACCATACCATCCTCATATCCATGCTATTATGCCCATCCTTTCTTATCATCTGACCTTAATAAGTAAATGGAATAAGTATTCAAACTTGTTTGAGAAAAATCTTGGTATATTCTTAACACAATGCTTCAACATTTGGACACTTTTGTTCTTGTGTGATGCAGTCCTTAGACCTCTAGAATCTACCCATATCCATATATATCAATCCCTAATCATCCCTAATTATTTTTTATCCATACCTATCCATCCTTAATAATCTATAGTCCATTTGTATATGTCCTTATTCATTCTTATACATTATCATGTATTTGTTCCATTCATTATCACTTCCACCCCAAGTGCTAGAACTAGTTTCCCCTTTGTTTTTGTCCCTATTAAATATTCCTTTAAAATTTTAAATAAAAAAAGTGAAAAAAACCCAAAAATCATAAAATAAAAAAATCCCTAGACAATAAAAAATACAAAAAAACTCTAAAAATAATAAAACCCAAAGAAACCCAAAAAGTCTAAAAATCCAAAAAAATCCTTAAAAATTAAAAAATAAAAAAGATAAAAAAATCCAAATAAGAGATATATAGGCAAAAAAATCTAATCATCATTGTTCTTTGTCCTAAATCCTATTAAAATGCTTATTAAAATCATCAAAAATAATCATGATATCTTTCTCCCAATCAAACTGTTAGGATTACCCTTTATTTGGGATAATTGTTATTCCTAAGTTTTATTTATGTGAAGAATTTGTATTTATGTGAATTAATAATTCATATAAATATGGATTCCTTGAGGTGTCACTCACATATTTTTCCTCTTTAGGATTTTTGGAGTCACTTGCACAAGTAACTCCTCCCCCTACATGTCACACACTTTTTGATTTAACCTTTTAGGGTTTTACAATAAAAATTCTATTTTTATATTAAAGGGTTGAGGTGCCTAAATTAGTTAAATAAATTAGCAATAATTAAATACTAATTTTTTATGACCTTTGAAATTTTTGAATTTATAATAATATAAATAAATAGGGATAAATAGATACTTATCTAAAAATAAACTGTCATGGATGATTTGGGTTCTGAAAGTTGAGATCTAGGTAGTAGTTTGTGTCATCAACATGATTATGATGTTTGTCTATTCACTAAACAATAGTGCTTAGTTTGGATAGTAGTTCCATCTATGTGTAGTATACTTAATGTGGAGATAATGTCCCATTTTTGGGACTATTCCCATTTTCTATGAGTACCTATGCCTATGTTTGTATGTATTATTCCTACATGACTGTAACCTAGAGCTTTGTGTTATGCCTCAAAAACCTAATTTAACTTACAAACCCTAATCTCTTTATAGGTATGGCATGAGTAATAATTTTATCTATGTTAGTAGGATGGATTGGACATCCTCAACACCTCACTCTATAGAGAGTTGCTTACATACTAATACTTTGAAGAGGGATCAAGCTCAATGTAGTTCTCCCACCTAGTGCTTGATGTATGTGCAAGTGAGTTCTAGAATGAGAGTGGCCTTAGATTCCTTAAATGTGCTTAATATCTAAAAATTTTGAAAACTAGGCTTAGGGTTTCTACAGATGTTAGTATGTAGAAACTAGTGCAGAATAGAGATCAAATACTGTGATTTTGCTCAACTTTATCTTTGGTTTGAAAAGTTTTTTAAATCTCTTTTCCATATAATGAATAGAGGTGGATTGGAATTGTATTTATAAGGTTGTATTACTTGTGAAGATATGAAAATTAGCATAGGCCAAACTTAGGAGGGGCACACATTTGAAAAACTATCCATTCGAAAGATCTAAGGCTAAGGACAGTATCACCCAGTTGGGGGAATTAACACTACATGGTTATATTGTCCCAAATGTGGAGCTAATGTACTCTTTGTATACTACTAATCAAGTTGGAATGGGATTTGGAATGATATTTCTAGGAATGTGTTATGATTGGGTATAGGTGACTTTGGTATTTTAAATGACTAGAAAATTAAGACTAATTCTCAAGGATAGGTCTATGGCTAGCCTAGGGACAGGTTAACTCAAGTGACACTCTTAAAATCCAATTACCACTTTTAGGAGATTAATTTTTCCCACTTTTATGATAGCAATGTAGTAAAGTAAAATGACTAGTATAAAGGAAAAATAAGCATACCTAGACTTACCTTGGAAGTGAATCCTATGTAGCTAATTTTGAGTATGTGAATCTAGGTATATGTATGCAGAAAATGATCCAAAGAAATGTCCTAAAATGAAACATGCAAAAATTAGTCCTTAAGAGATGATAAAAAGTAAAATACTATGTTGAAATGAAATAAATAAGTAAATCTGAGTAAAGAGAGAGGAAAGGAATGAATAAAACTCATTGGGTATGCTAACTAATGTATGAACCTGGTGAAAACCTTTGTGTGTGAGTGTGCATAGTGATCATATCATTAAATAGATTGAATTGAGCTAATGGCTTCCCAATCCTCATATGAGTGGCTCAAGAAGTCAATCCAATTTTGACTCCATCATATCCCACCCCTACTTAGTGGATACTAATATCTGTGAATAGCTTGGGCAAGACTATGTGTATAACCTTGTCATGTAGGTGCCTTAAGAAATCAAGTAGGATACGACTCAATCATTTCCTCTTGTGTGAACTAGATGCATATATAACCAAACTATACAAAGTACTAAAAGTATCTAAATAAGTAAATCTAACCATGTATTTAGCTCTATGGCCACTTAGGTAAATTAGGTGGCTTTGGGACACTCAAGAATGTCAGCCACTATAGATGGAGTAAGGCATGAATATGGTGACAACATAAAATGTGATAGAAAGTGTATACAATGTAGATAATGACATGAAGTTTGACATTCCATCTGGTCAACCTATCTAAAGCTAAGTATATATAAACTATGTGTCGTGCACATGCTCACAATCTAATATTTGAGTATACTGAATCTAAATCAAGTATGTAATAGTTGAATCTATGCAACTAATTTGAATGTAGGAATGATCATGTCATACATGATAACCCTAAATTTGAAAAAATAATATGAATCTGAGATAAAATGAATGTATCCAAGCTCAATATGAACATAACTACCAAACTTGTGACTATATCTATGTAAATATGTATTATACATGGTGTACTAGTCTAAATGATCTATATTTTATCAAATATAGGGAAACTGGACAATAATGTCTTATAGTGGACAATAGTACCCTATGGTACTAGTGTCTCAATATTTGTGCTACTGACTGCTTGGTCTTATTTATGAGTGATTTGGACTAAATTCTAAATATCTATTCTATTCTATGTCTACTCTGAGTCTGATGTCTAAAACTAATCCTATGTGCTTAAATGCTATTGTGAAAATCAATGTAGGATACCAATCTTTATGAAAAAATCATGTGAATCACCCCTCTTTTGAGGTTATTTGTGAAAATTATTTAAGAACTACCCTCTAAAGAAGTATCTCTAAAAAATGTGTTAGCTAGAGCATGTGCATGAAATTCCAATATAATATATAAACGTAACATTTGAATGTAAATGTATATGAGCATAAGTAAGAAATGTAAGATGTATGTTATAATATAGTAATTATACAAGGGTGTCAATATAGATGTAAGCAATTCATATAATATAAAAATCTGAGTAACTACTTAGGGGGATGGGGCATGATGTCCATCATGGATCCCAAGTAGGAAGGATAGATGCATGAGATCTATCATGACATTGAAAACTGGTGTGTGTGGAACAAGCGAATACAAGTGTCATGGTGTAGAAGCATACAAGGAAACAAACATACAATCACATGAGACACACAAAATTTAGGCTGAGGGTACATAATACAAGGGACATTGGCACATGTCACTAAATTTGATAATGAAGACATACAAGGGCATGTTAAAATGTCCACATACGTAAATAAAAAATAATTTGGCATAGATCCACATAGAAATACATGTCAAAATGTACAAATATAGAAATATAAAAGCACACACAAGGGACATGGGCACATGTCCAAGGCATACCAATAGAGAAGTGGAATAGAAGCCAAAGAACAATGGCATATTCAAATTCCCTCAAAGATGGAAGAAACATAGGAAACTGAATCAAGTCTAATCTAGGAACTAGAAATGAAAGCATGTATAGCTATGTAATAAAAATCTATGTAGATGCGAGGATGCATATATACTAAGTATAACTAGTGATAGTTGGAAAAAGATCTAAGCAATGAAGGGTAATGATTAATATCAAAATAAATTAATGCATAAACTAGAATATATAGTATGTAAATATAAAACTTAGTTATAACAAATGTGTATGAGATGCCCCCAAGTGGGTAGATGTATCATATGTGCAAACTTGGATCGGTGTAAATTATCATAATGCATAGATGATAGCTAGTCTAGATCAATGTAGTGGACTAGAGTCCTATCTAAAACTTATAAGCACTTGACAAAAAAAAGTGAAACATATGTGTATGATAAAAATGACTATACTAGGTTAACTAGCAATATGAAATATCTAGAAAGTAGTAGAAAATGTAGACATATCAATGCATACAATCTATAAAAATTGTGTTTTTGAAATATTTGAATATTTTTGTATTTTTGATATGTTATATTATTTTTGTGTTTTCTAAGTATAATCTATATACAATGAAATGGAAATAAACTATGTATAAGGAGCAAGGGAGTATAAGGAAGTATGTACAAGGGTAGAAACCATACAAACCTATGAATCTCAAGGGAGAATCACCATCACCATGACCTATGTCAAATAAGGGAACCATGATCATGCATGTGGTGTGAAAGGTAAACTATGAGCCCATGATCTATTATGATGTATAATCTAAGTCTGAAACTAATTGAGTAGTGATGCAATGATGTTATGGCATTGACTATGATGCCCTATGAACTATAGGGGTATTTGGGACCCTTATGGTAAATGTATAAGCTCTAGGTGATGTAGGTACTATGTGCCAAAAATCCCTACAACCCAATATAACTAATCTTGATGTAAACTGAATAGAGGAAGGTCCTATAGAATCTATGATGTATCTCAGATGCAATGGTATATATAGTAATGGTCTCTGAGGTAGAGTATGCATATGTGTAGATAATGTAGTAGTAAACTTATCATAATCTAAGGACTCTAATGAACACTATGATGTATTCATAGGAGATATATTATCTATTGTAACTGATAACTATGCTATATCTGATAGTGAAATTGGAACTAGAATTGGTGTCAGCATTGGAAGTATGAATAGAATCTATATTGAAACTACTTATGGGATGAGAAGAGGATAATCATAGAGGACATATTAAATATTAAACATATGTTTAACATGTATATACTTCAAGCATTGATGTACTATATATGGGATAGCTCAGAGATGCTTTAACCATGTCTTGCCCAATAATATGTCAAATACACCTGCACTAGGTACTACTAAGAACTAAGTGGCTATGTGTTCTAGTCCAACCTATAATGGAAGAAAAATATCTATAATGGATATATGAATGTGGCCATTTAAACCACTAATGATTATATTAGTGGGGAATATATCACACTCTATATAGCCCAAGTGCTGTAAGAGTGTCATGGTGCACATGCTTATGCTTGTACCATTGTCAACCATAACACTTTGAATAATATGGTGGTCTATGTATGCTCATATTAAAATTTCATGTAATCTATGCCATTATCCATAATATCCTTCTCTAAAAATGTGATAAGTGGTCTAGGTGGCACTTTAGTGTGATACATGTCAATAATGTTATATAAGGGATTTGTCTCCTCTCTAACTATGTGATAGGAAGATGGTGGTGGATGATCCAGGTATGTATAATGAACACTTGATGTACACCCTACCTCACTATTTTTATGCTTTGGGAAATGATATAAAAATATCTTAAGTTCCTTTGCCTCTATTTGATGTTTTAGTGCGTCTATGGGTGTGCCCATATCAATAATGTTAGACTCAATGAGATCATGTATCTTGTGCTTCAGGCTAATGTATATATTTATCATGTGGCTTGGTGCCTTATGAAAATTATAGAATGCATTTGATTCATAACTCTTTGGAAGAGTCCATGTCGTATTAACCTATTTAATGGGAGGTAGAGATATGATATTACATTCCAATAGTTATTCTAGAACTCATGTTGGTGATTTTGGTAGATTAGTGAAGACTCTGTGTTGAGGAGCTAATCAAACCAATATGGGAGAAAGCTTTGAAGCTGCATTGAATATGGACTTTTGATCACTTTTGTTTTCTATGGACCTGACCTTGTCTGGAGGTTTATTTTTACTCTTAATATTTGAATGTGATCTATTTGTGTACTTGACTTTTCCCATTGCTAAGAGCTTAACCTCTCTTTCCTTGACTATGTGGCACATATCAATAAATGTGGGAAACTTATTAAATAAGATAGCTTCATGAAATATTGGTAATAAAATCTACTTAAATATATCCTAAAGATTTATGTCTATCATGGGACTAGTCAATTTGGATAATACTGTCTTGTAATGTAAGACATAATTAGCTATGGGATCATTTGACTTTTGCTTTAGATATGCCACTTGTGCATATGATATCTTATCACTGATGTTGATATAAAAGTGTGATAGGAACATAATATCTAAAGGATTGAATGCTATAATATATTTATTGAGTAAATCATAGAACCCTTGTATGACATAATCCTTAAGACTACGTAGAAATAGATTGATAAGAATCCAATCATTGGACACATAGTCCAAACATGTTATGTTAAAGGATCTAAGGTGATGCTCTAGATCACCCTTAACATCATATAATGTGAGCCTATGTGCCATGAAATTGGATGGCAAAGAAGTTTTCTCCATGTGTTGTACCAAAGGTGTATGCAAGAGAATGTTAGAATCCAAGGCATGTAGTGGCTTAGTTGCTCCTTGCTTAAGATGTAACATGTTATATTATAGAGTAAGAAACTGTTACATAAAGAATTGAAAATCTATAGGAGAATAAATAGACACAAGTGATGTGGCTATCACTAATGGTTGAATAATAATCTTGGGTTGTGCTATTTGAGTTAGTTGAGTGGGCCCCATTAAAGGTACAACAACATCATTAACTAGAGGGGTTTAAGATTGACCATCATTATTTTTATTCTTTATTTTTAATATGGCTTGTAAAATTTTTGCATGATCATGGGGCTATTCTTGAATTCTATCTTTGAAGCTCTATAATACCTCATCCTCATTCATAATTATATCATTATCATTAAGTGGAGTTAGTGTGTCTTGATCCTCAATATGGAATTGATTTTGTTCTTAGTTATATTTTTCATCATCATATGCATTGTCATTTAATTCTACATAATCAGGGTGTGAAGGATTCATAAATGGAGTTGTAATAGGTTTCTTGTCCTTTTCATAGGCTCAGATAGCTAGAATCTAAATATGCTCTATAGGATTATGACTTAGTCTAGCACTTCTTAGGGGAAGATAGATATATTTTTTAGATGGCATATAATAAATAATTTGAAATAGAGATACTATAATAGACTACATAAATTCTAAATAATTAATAGTATCTATTTTAAATAGGATAAAAATGATACAAACCCTAAGAGCATCTAGGGTGAGGGTTTTTGAAATCTAGGGTTTCTTTACAATAATTTAAACAAGATGTAAAATAAATTGAAATCCTAATTAAAAATTTATTTTGATTAGCTAGGTTGTCTAAAAAAAATAGAAAACCAGTAGTATGTAGCCCTAAATTTATTTCAAAAAATTTAGATTAATGCAAACTAGGGTTTGAAGCAATGTTTGAAGTAATATGATTCACCATGATTTAACCTTTTAAGATTTTATAGTGAAAATCTCATGTTTATATTAAAGGGCTAAGATGCCTAAATTAGTTAAATAAATATGCAATAATTAAGTACTTATTTGTTATGACCTTTTACCTTATTTTATTTTTGAATAATAGTAATAAATAGGGATACATAGAGACTTATCTAAAAACTAAATGTCACAAATGATTTGGGTTCTAAATGTTGATATCTGGGAAGTAGTCTATGTTATCAACATGATTTTGATGTTCATTTATTCATTAGATAGCAGTGCCTAGTTTGGATAGTAGTGCCATCTATGTGTAGTGTCCTTAGTGTGGAGGTAATGTCCCCTTTTCAAGACTATTCTTATTTTAGAGTACCTATGCTTATGTGTTTATGTCTTATTCATACATGATCAAAATTTAGAGCTCTGTGTTGTGCCTTAAAAACATGATTTAACGTGAAAACCCTAATCTCTTTCCAAGTATGGCATGAGATTTTTTTTTTTTTTTTTGTGTTAATAGGATGGACTAGACATCCTCAACACCTCGCTCTGTAGATAGTTGCCTACATACCAATACTCTGAAGAGGGATCAAGCCTGATGTAGTTCTCCCACCTAGTACTTGATGTATATGCAAGTGATTTCTATAATGAGAGTGGCATTAGATGCCTTGAATGTGTTTGAGATTATTTTTTTTGAAAACTAGGCTTAGGTCTACTATAGATGGTATTATACAAAAATTAGGGCAAAATAGGGATTAAATACCTCGATTTTTCTCAAATTTATCTTTGGTTTGATTATATTTTTTCATCACTTTTCCATCTAGTAAATTAAGGTGGATTAGACTTATATTTATAGGGTCATGTTACTTATGTGGATAAGAAAGTGAGATTAGGCCAACCTTATGAGGGGAAGATATTTGAAAAACTATCTATTGGGAAGAGCTAGGGATAAGGATAGTAGTGCCCAATTGGGGACACTAGTGGTATGTGGCTGTAGTGTCCCAATTGTGGTGCTAATATCCTATTTGTAGACTACTAAGCAAGTTGGATTAGGATCTAGGATGATGGTTTTGTGACTATGTTATGACTAGATGTAGATGACTATGGTCTACTAAATGACGAAAAAGGTAAGTTGAATGCTCAAGGATAGGTCTATGGTTAGCCTAGGGATAGGTTGACTCAAGTGACACTCTTAGCATCCAATTACCACTTTTAGACAATTACTTTTTCCTTCACTTTAAGGAATAAAATGCTTGACACACACCTAAGAGGCATTATAAGGCCATGATGGGATTACTTATAACTCACTCTCCCTTTTTCTTTCTCTATGTAAAGATCCATCTTCTCCTCTTTTCTACACTAGATACTTGAATCTCTCTTTCTTCTTATCAAATTTATCTTGCTTCTAAGATTTATATTGTGAAGATTTTATTGACAAGCCTCATAATTTATCACATGGGTATTTTCTCAATGATTTCAGTTTCCCACTTTAAAATTCATGTCTCTCCTTGTGGTTTTCTACTTGAGTAGTATTTTACCTTCTTTTTATTCTAAATTTATGCATTTTCAATGTTATTAATGAATGATTCTAGTATAATTCCTTCATGGTATTAGTGCCTTAGTCCTCTTTCTAACATTGGTTTGTGAGTGTGCATATTTTTTTGGTAAAATCTCATTTTTTTTGAAAGGGATACACCCATCCATATCCTTTTGTTAAACTTTTTTCTTGAGTATTTTTACCTTTAATCAACCATTGCAAATGCTTATAATAAGAATTTTCTCATGCTTCATCTAGTTTTTGGAAAATTTAAACAAGCATGCCATTCTCTTTTTGTTGTAGCTCAACTTTTATGTAAAAATAAATAAGTAAATAAACAAGATACTTCATTATTAATCTTTGGTTATTACATTTTGGTTCAATTCTCCCAAGCTTAATCTTAGCTATTTTATGTTCATGATTTTTCTTATTTTCCCTTATTTTTCTAATAAGTTTTTATGGTTTGTGCTTTGATATCATATTCACCTTGATGAATGTACATTTTTTTAATTTCAATTCTATTTATGCATAAGCTTCTTTATTTAATATCAACTTTTATTGTCTTGATCATTCTTGACCTTGTTCTTTTTGCATTGCTCAATTGCTATAATATTATTTGCCCAATCTATTTGGATTTTGTTCTTTGTTTAGGTGTAGTCATCCTTATTGATGTGTAATATTTATTTTTTATTCTCTTTGCATCCTTATTACCACTCTAATTTTTTATGTAGTTAGTCAAGAGTCTTAGCTGGTATTCAAGATTTATTTTCTCTCCATTCCATGTGTTGTTAATTAGCTTATAATCTGTGCCTTTTCTTTTTTTTTATATTTGTTATTATCACCTTGTTAAATCTAATAAAGCCTTTGTTTAAATTTTTTATTGTATCTAGTTTCTTTGATTCCCATGAGGCACTTTTATTTTTATTGAGTAAAGAGTTACGTAGTTGTCGTGCTTTATAAGGTTTGTATGCATATTCTAGTTCTAGCATAGTTAGTCTTATTGATCCTGAGCACTTACAATTTAATGTATTATGTTTCATTTTCTTGGTGTACTATTGTATTCATAGTTAATTAAAATTAATATATTATGTTATTCTTTTCATTTGTTTGTGTTGTGAATCAAACTCAATCTTAAAATATCACAACATTTCTTGTTAGCATGTTTATATGCAAGTTTGCTTTCCTTGATTATGTTATTAAATTTTCACTTTCTAACATAATAAACTCTTGTAAGATTATAAATTTTAGTGTTTTTTAATTACTTTTTTTACAAATTTTATAAAACAAAAACAACCACAAAAACTTATATACATTTCCCCTCAACACCATATTCAAATCAAAGAATTAGTTTTCTATTAATATGCATTTGTATCACTCATTATTTAAGTTCCTTTAAATTAGTGATGATTATTTTAATTTATCAAATCTCACCTTCATCACATTTAATCCAATCTAAATTCAAGTTTCAAAATACTTTAGTTTTGGTCTTTTGGTATGGAATTACATTTATAAGTTAATTAATCTTAATTTCGTACTTGTAAATCTACTTTAATTGTCATTTCCATTTCAAATTGTGATATTAACCATTTAGTTATAAATAATTGTATTTATTTTTCAATTCCAACCTTTACAAGGTCCAAGTGTGTTTCTTGAATATTTCATGTTGTTCGACAAAGCACATATTTTGTTGGCATTTTGTTCCTCCTTCGCACATATTACATAACTAGATGATTTATTTGTATTTAAATTTCTAATATTGGGTGATATTTCATAGAATAATTACCCAATTATTGTTTGAATTTAAACTCATGTCAACCAATTACAACTTTTGGAATTCACACATATAATACATATTTAGTTTTAAACCCTTGGTGTGCATAGTAAATGACAAGGACCCCAAATCCAGTACAAATCTTATTACCACCAACATATAAGAGAAATGGAAAGTAAAATATAAATAGGAGTTAGGATCAATTACCATTTACATGACCCCCAAATTTCATTTGGACATGTTTATCTTCTTACAACCCATGCTTGGTATAAACATAAATATGTTTATGATGTTTTGAATGAATCTAGAAAAATTCAAGTTCAAGATTAAATTTAAGATTTAAAGTATAATAAATTCAAAACTATGGATAAATTTTAAACCAAATTTCACTCTTTTCATTCTCAATTAAGTAGTTTAAGCATTAACCTTTTAGATTTGAATTTAAATCACATTGTCATGAAAAAATGTTTGCCTACATATTTTCATTAGTTCATTACAAATGTTAATTTTTAACTTTTTTATTTATTTATCTACTCAATTTATGCTTGATTTATTTTTTACTTTGTTCCATCAAAAAGAACAAAAATTAGTTAAATTTGGTATTCTTAAAACCAACGAACATGCTTTTGTTTCTAAACAACAACACAAAAATGACAAAGATCATGATAAGTCAAAGAATACACATGATAAAAAACATCAAAAGTCTTCTTCAAAACCTAATAAAACATTATAATGCAACTATTGTGAGAAAAACACTCATGATGAAGATAATTATTTTAAGAATAAACATGGTATTAAAAATGAGAAGCTTAAAGTCAAAGATGATGCTAGTGCTAGTAATACTAAGACTCAAAATAAATAGAAGTCTAATACTAGAGTTGATTTTTCTTGTTTTTTGTGTTTCTCCTATTAAATGGAATCTTTATTTTGGTGATACTCAACATATGATATTAACTACTAAGTTATTTACTTATTTAGAACTAGATATTTCTAACAAACATTTAATTCTTATAAATCATGCTTCTTCCAATGTTGAAGCCATAGGAATTGTTAAAATCTATAATTGTGAATTGGATCATATTTTTTTGTTCCTGATTTAAAATTGAACATGTTATCCATTCATCAATTATGAAAATAGGACTATATAGTAAAATTATATAATGACACTTGTTATGTTAAATCAACCAAGTAATATTTTCAATTTGTTGTTATTGACTTTTTAGATGATGATAAATTATTTAAGTTAATTGTATTCTCTTCTTCCTCTTTTATGCATGATCTATTTACTTTTATTGATAGTAATTAATAGAATGAAATATTAGGACATATTTATTACCATAATATTTCACTTATGAATAAAATAAATATGGTACATGATTTAATTACTATTACTCCAACTGATTCTATTTGTAGTGGATGTATGGTTGGTAAAATACATAGAGAATATTTTTCTAAACCTAAATCTTTGCATGTAACTAGAAAAATTCTTTTGGTTCGTAGTGATATTTTAGGACCTATCCAAACTCCTTATATTAATGTCGAAAATTCTTCTTTAAATTTTTTTGATGTCCTCACTTGGGGAATTTTGATTCATTTCTTAAAACCCAAAAGTCAAGTTTTATATCTTTTCATTGAATTTCATGTTTTTGTTGAAAACAATCTAGTTGTTCTTTCCATATATTATGAATTGATAATAGTACTAAATGTGTTAATAATTTTTTTCTTCTATATTGTAAGAAACATGGTATTAAACTTGAAAATACTATTTCTTACACACATGATTAAAGTGGTGTTATTGAATGTAAGCATAGGACTATAATTAAAATGGCTAGGTGTATGTTACTTATTAAAAATATGCAATGAAAATTTTAGGTATAAGAAATGTATTGTGTTGTTTATCTCATTAATAAGACCCCCACTAATTTTTTTTAAAATCTTACCCCCAAAGAAGTGTGGACTGGGTTAAAACCTAATTTACAACATTTACATGTTTTTGGTTGTAATGCATTTATTCATTTTCATAATAAAAAATGTAATAAGTTAGATTCAAAATTTAAAACTTTTATCTATGTTGGTTATTATGAATCATATAAATATTATAGGTTTTATGACACTCTAACAAACAAAATTAATATTAAAAGGTATGCTAGATTTGTTTAAGATGGTGTACTAGATTGTGCTTCTAATTTAGATTCTCTTGATATTATTTTTTCTTATTTTCCTTTTGATTCGAGTGACGATCAAAATTTTGTTTTCAATAATGATGTTATTTTTAATAAAAATCCACTCATTATAATTTTTTCACACCTAAATATATGCCTATGTGGGTCAAGACCATGTTAAAAATTCTATAATTGATGTAGATCTTAATGATACTCACAAAACTAAGCAACAATTTTACAACTATGCTTTGATGTCTAAAATTATACATTTATAATGATCCTAAAAAAATTAAACAAGATTAAGGTCACCATCATTGGGAAAAATAAATGTATGATGAATACAACTCTTTGATCTCTAATCACACTTAGGACTTAGTCCCTCTCCCTAAAGGTTATAATTTTGTAGGTTGTAAATGATTGTTTAAAACTAAATTCAATTCTGATAATCAAGTGGAAAAATACAAAGCTAGATTAGTTTCTAGATGTCTTTATCAAATTGAATGAATTGATTATAATTAAACTTTTACACCCATAGCTAAGATGACCACAATTAATTTTTTTTTAATCTCTAGATTCTCATATGCATTGGCCTAGTTATCAAATGGATGTTAAAAATGTTTTCTTGAATGGTTATTTGTATGAGGAAATTTACATGTCTTAACCTCCTAGTTTTATTAATAAAGGTAATGAGAATCATGTTTAAAAATGAAACAAAGCCAATTATAGTTTGAAACAATCTCCTAGAGAATCATATTCTAAAATTTAACAATTTTTTCTAGCTTAAATTTTTAGTCATAGCTATAATGATCATAATTTTTTTTTGAAAAACACTCTAACTGGCATATTTATCATTGTTTTATATGTTTATGACTTGATCATAACTATTAGTAATAGCTCAATGGTTTATTCACAAAAATTATTTTAAAAACACCTTTGAAATTACATATTTATGTCTCTTACATTACTTTTTAGGCATTCAAGTTTGGCAAGAAAAAGATAGAATTTCCATTTCTCAATATAAATATGCATATAAATTATTATCTAGGTTTAATATGTTATATTGCAAACATGTTTATACCCCTTGTGAACTTGTGTTAAAATTGTTTAATGATATAGAAATTGAAAAAGTTGATCCTACTTTATATAGGAAATTAGTTAGAACTTTGAATTATCTTACTCATACTTGTCTTGATATTACTTTTTATGTTGGATTGGTTTCTCATTTTATGTCAAAACCTCATAATACTCACTTTAAAGATGCCAAAATAATTCTTTGTTATATTAAAGGTACTCTAACTTTTAGCATTGATTACACCTTGAATATAAATTTTTCTTTGGTAGATTATTTTTACTATGATTGGGTTGGTGATATTAATCATTATAGATCCACAAGTGACTAATATTTCTCCTTAGGTTATGGCTTAATTTCATGGAATAGTAAAAATAAAAGTATTGTATCCTTTTCTTCCATCGAAGATGAGTATAAAGCTTTCAATTATGTTTCTAAAGAAGAATTTCAACTCCAAAGAATTCTTGTATGTTTGGGCCACCTTCAAACTTCATCTACTCTGATTTTTGGTGATAATCAAAGTGTCAATGCCTTATCTAATAATCCAATTTTCCATGCAAGGCCTAGAAGCATATTAGGATTCAACATCACTTTCAACATGAACTTATTGAAGAAGATAAAATTCTTATCTCTTTATGTCCTACTCATGAACAAATGGCTAATATTTTCACAAAGACATTATCTAAAGATCAATTTATAATATTTTTGAACATGTTCGGATTGAATAAAATTTTCATCAAGGGGGAGAGTTAATAATGTTTCATACCTTATATTTTGTTTGTAAAATACCTAAATAAAGTTCAAGGGGGGGTTTTAAGATTAACCTTTATTTAGGATAATTTTTTATCCTAAATTTTATTTTTGTGTGAGAATTTGTCTTTATGTGAAGTATTAATTCACATAAATCTAGATTATAAGAGACATCACTCAACTCTTTGTATTGTTTAGTATTATTATATTTAATTGAATAAGTAACTCCTCCCCCCACATGTCACACACTTGCCTTCACTTTCTAAGAGAATAGGACACTTAGCACACACATAGGAGGCCTTGTATGTTCATGATGGGATTGTTTTTAACTCCCTCTCCCTTATTCTTGCTCTATTTAAAGATTCATCTCCTCCTCTTTTATACAATATATAATTGAAGATATTTCTTTTTCTCAAATTCATCTTGATTCTAAGACTTTTATTGTTAATATTTTATGGAAAATCCTCATAATTTATCACGTGGATGTTTTTATGATAAATTTGGTTTCCCACTTTAAAAATCATGTCTCCCTATTGGTTTTTACTCCTTGAGAGGTATTTTAGATTCTTTTTATTCTAATTTTATATATTTTTAATGCATTTAATAAATAATTATGGTATAATTCCTTCATAAACCCCCTTGCATGCATCCTTGCTTTGGTAAAATTCCACCAATCACCCAAAAACATGTTGTTAACTTGATGTAGGACATGCATTTGCTTTTATATTATTATATGTGCTTGTTTGTTTGTTTACTTTTCTATTTTTCTATCTTAACTCATTACATATGTGTATTATAATAATGTCATCATGGTTTTCCATATCATGGTGCATCTTATCCTATACTTTTAATTAGGTTCGTGCTTCAACATATGATAATAATGTGATCACGATTTTAGATATCATGGTGCATACTGTCACATGCCATATCAAATTAGTGTTGCTCAATCAATAAAAATCATGTGTTAAAATGGAAATATATCCCCTTGTATAATTAATATCTATAGTCACAATTGTATTCCTCATTTATCATCACATATTTCACTGAAGGGATAATTACATAAACTTGAGTTCCATTTAGATATGTAGGCTATGCTTAATTTCATGGGGTTCCTAAGGCGAGCTCAACCATTTCCTAAAATTCATATCCAAACACCCATATCTTATAAGTAAATATCCATACCTAAAAATCATCATCATAGTCTACATGTTTAGATATTAATTTACCACATCATCTTTTCATTAAAACTCTATCTGGTTTGATCTAATCTAAACCTATCAATCATCATTAAATATTCATCATTAAATCTTGAGGCATCCTCATGTACCAATGTATTTTAGCTTCTTCATTCTTTGAAAAGTCTATATACCATCATCACACACTTATAAATAATCCTATGAAATCCATGTTATCCACAAACATGATTATTTTATCATTAATCTATACAATCAGTTATTTTTATTTTGATGCTTACAAATTACTCAATGGATTATCCATTCAATCTAAGATCTTAACATTTTACACCTTATATCTATCCTTTCTTGGGTAAAATCAAGCGTGTAAGTTTTCCATGGGATAAATCATTCTTAATACAATCCCATATATTTTTACGGATGTATCCATACCAAATATATTACCTATCATATATATTTGTTTGGGTCAAATCAAATCATGTAGCTTCTCTTGAGATGTATCATTTCTAATATTCTCCCTCACATGTACTCTTTCTTAGGTAAAATGAATTATCCATCATCATAAATTGACAAATAAAAGCATTAGCTCAAGTGGGTTAATCTCATCCTCCCATATCTACCCATGCTAATTCATACTCATCTAAGTCTTTCATCTATACTGCTATACCCTCTTATTTCATCACCCACCCCTTAATTATATCCTTGACTTCCTATATCCGGATAATCTTTTATCTTATTTAAATATCCCACCTACTTCATTCATCCTTGGATGCCCTCTCAATAATCATATTCCCTAGCTAATTTTTCATTCATCACCCACTTTTTTTTCAACTTCTCCTTTTTTGATACTTCGTTATCCAATCATCATGTCTCACAATGCCCTTTCAAATAAGGGGAAAATGTAGACACTTAAAATAGAACACTTGTGCTGGTTTTAATATTATCACTAATGGGAACTAACATCATCCCTAAATCACTAATTAGTATTTTATCAAACTAACATCCCTAGCCTAGACACTATTCATCACTCCATAGCCAATTAATGTCTTCTCTCATAATTGTACCAAATCCCATTAAATTCACCTCTTGTGTCATTATTTAATTATTCCTAATTCATTAATTAATCCTATCATAATAAGAAATTACATAGATTTTGAATATACATAATTTTCTAAAATCCAAAAATAAAATAATCTTCACATCACTCAATCATTAACAAATCCCTATCCAATCATACATAAACTGATAAAATGAATTTTAAATTCATTCTCCACATCCCCATGCAATGAAACCTTCTTCCAAAAGAAATAAATTCTATGATTAATAAATGAAAATCCTTACACATACCATCCAACTTCATTTATCACTCAGCCTCCCATATTTGACCTTGTTTCATCCATTGATATTCAATCTAATACAATAATCTATATCCATCCATAAAATTTATAAACTGAGGTTGACCCCACCTTAATTCAAGAAGCCTTCAAACTATATTGAAGTTATTCCAATCTTAATAAAAAAATCTGATGTCATAACAAAGAACTAAAACTTTAATATCCCATCATATCATCCATATCATCCTATCATCAATCCCAAAACACCAATAATATAAAGGAAAGTGTTGCCTAAATATTTACACATTCTCTATGAAGTTGAAAATACATTCCACATAATTTGATCAATTATATGTCAATAGGCTCATCCTTTCTTAGTGGTAAGTGAAGATGATTGCCTCTTAATCCCTCTTAATTCAATACGGGGTACTCATTTTCAAGTTTTTTTAGCATTTATTTGTTCTTTTATTTAGTTTTAATACTTTAATTGTTATAATGAATTTATTATGTGTATACATATATATCTGGTAGTAAACCATTGGGAAACACATTAGGTATATCATAGAATAGGCTTCTAACACTTTTATTTCCTCTATTGGTATTTTCACTACATATGCTTTTATTTTCATTTATACATCACAAAATATTTGCATCTTCATCACCTTGATCTTTTACTTCATGTTCAACATGGTTTCTACATGCCCTTATTCCTTAAGAGGAAATAAAACTTAATTTTCAACATACTTCTAAAAATTATGTGTTATTCTCTCCATCATGGACTATTTTCCTATAGTATTTCCATGGTCATCTCAACAATACATGGCATGCGTGTTGGTATAGGATATTACTTTTCCTACCATTTAACTTAGTTATTTTTTATACATTGGGTAAATTTATACCACATGTATTGGGATGTAGGTTCCTTGCCTTTCTACCACCTATTTTGAGAAAGTTAGTCCCACATGCATGGTATGGTTGGGATTCACCTAACTTCCACCTATATGTACATCCCTTTGTAAAATTTATTGATATGGAATATTTGGAGACTTTTGGATTATGGTGAGATACCTAGTTGTGAGTTGAGAAAAATTTGAGAGTTGTTATAACTATGAGATTCTAGCCATTTTTATGCAATCCATCTCTATTACTGAATGCACCAATTATAGTTTTTGTGTAATTCCTTGATTTCTAGCTTTAAAAGATTTTTATGTTTGATATTTTTGTGATCAATCTTGGACATCCATTGTTGGGAAAATATTACATGGTATTAGAGCTCTGGGTGATAGTAATGAACACCATTATTTCTATTGTTATTTATTCTGAAATATCAAGTTTATCATTTGCAAAAAATGTTTTTGTTTATATCTGGAATTTATTCTTGTTAGTTGTGGAGGAAATACTTGTTCTATTCTCTTGTGGTGCCATTATTGTAGATAGTATGCTATTATTTCAGCCCCAAAATAGTTAACCTGTGACATTTCTTTGCCTTTGAGGGTTTTAAAACAATAAAATCAATTTTTTTCATCGATTTGCAAGTGTAGATTTCATTTTTCATCAAAACAAATATGCCTTCTCTTCTAAAAATTGATGTCTAATTATACATAATCATGATAAATTTTTTATGGGTTTTTACACATTGTTTTTTCTTTCCAAGTAATTTTTAAGTTTTGAGTTTCATTAAAAAATGCAAAACTTATCATATTTTTACTGACTGCTACTGAAAAGAACAATATAGTAGGAGATTATTGTTAAAGAGATATTATTGTTTTTTAAATAAAAATAATATATTGTGGGAAAATAGTTTGAGACATTGTAATTCTCCAAGGATAAATTCCAATTCTATTAACTATTTGGAAATTTTAGTGCAAATTTATTATATAGGCCATCAATGATGGGAAATGTAATTTTCCATAACTTTTGAATGGTAACTTAGAATTGAGTGCCACTTTTTTCAAAATTTCCTTGTTTTTCATCCTCAATCCATTGGTTTTATTTTTATTTTAAATTCATTAAAGTTATAAAGTGCCATATTTGGGGGGTTACCTATGCTATGGGTTATATTGCTTTCTAAATTGTATCTCTTGCATTGATTACTCACACATGGATGAATTTTTAGCTATATATGATGTCCCTATTCTGAGCATGAACTATTCGTATTGATTCCTACACTAATTTCTCACTTGGATGTATTCTCATCTATGTTTGACATCTTATTTATGAGTGTACAATATTCTAACATTATTGTAGAGTTTATTATGTAGTCTTGCAATTTTTTTGTGTCTTTTCTCAGTCATGTTGACTCCACTTGAGTGATACTAGTAGATGAAGAGATTTTATTCTACACCAGTGGTTCTTATTAGAAAGACTATGTTTCTTGGCATTCTTACATGGAATACTTGCTTATGAAAAAAAAAGTACTCAATTCTTCTATGGATAGATTCATTCCCATACTAACTTAGGTTAGTATTATAAGTGGGCTAACACTTGTGACAAGGTTATTGGCACCTTAGTGTTACATGATTATATGGATCTTCATTTCCATGTAGAACATATATTGTGTCCTTACGCTATTTAGAGTATGCTTTAGTATTTTTATGGAGATCTTGCTAAGATTTATATCACTTCTCCTCCACTAATTTCTTCAGAGACTATTGTACTCACTCTTACTTATAATTATTTTGGTGTCACCTTAATGCTCTTCCTTCTAATGAGACACCACTATAGAATGAGATTTTGATAGACCTTAGTTGTCTTATTGTAGACTCTACATTTATTTATATTCAATATATTACTCTTCCAGAGCCATCACATATTTTTACTTCAAAAGAATCTACTATTTCTATTGAGAGTGCACTTATTAAGAGCAGTGATGACTCATCTCTTATTTTATATATTCATTCTATAGATCCATGTGATTCATTTGTTGTTTCTTCTTAAGAATCAAGAGTTGTTGATCCATGCTCCACATTACACATGGACATTCCTTTATCGAATGTTCCATTTTCTTCTTCTGATATGTCTACTTTAAAGTGGCATTACATTCAATTCTTATGCATGATTTTGATAGACCTATGCCACATTTCAGCCTTAGACCATATTTAGAGACCTTTATACTAGTACCCTTATCTTCCATTATGGAATTGGTATACTTTCATTACACACACTATTTCCTTCCTTTCACAAAGGGAAGAAATGTTATTTGATGTAGTTGGATCTTTTATAGTCTTTAGGTAGAGGATATCATTATCAACATTGGTCATCTTGTGATTTGTACTTGAATTTTATATTCTTTAGCATCATTTTTTTTTGGGGGGGGGGGATACTAGTGTTTTGTTCTTTTCTCCCTTTTTGGAGGAAGTTTTTCCTATGAGTTTTCTCTTTTTCTCCAATTTATAAGAGTTTCTATGTATTTGGGTACCTTATCAGGCCTCTTTATTAGGACCAAATTCTTATACCTAAGTTATGCTTAAGGTGGGCGGGGGGGGGGGGGGTGTGTGTTGGTGTAGGATATTTATTTTCCTATGATTTAGATTGATTAGTTATTGTTTGTACTTTTGGGAAGATTATCCCACATGTATTAGTATGTTGGTTCCTTGTATTTCTTCCACCTATTTTGGGGAAGTTATACCTAGATGGATGGTATGTCTAGGATTAACCTAAATTACACCTATATGTACATCCCTTTGTAAGCTTTATTGACATGGAATATTTTGAGTATTCTAGATTATTGTGAGCTACTTAGTTGTGAGTTGTGAAAGATTTGAGAGCTATGATATTTAATCCTTTTTTATGCAATCCATCTCCATTTTTGAATACATCAATTGTAGTTTCTATGTATTTTTTTAATTTCTAATTTCAATAGATTTGTGTGTTTGATCTTATTATCATATGTCTTGGATGTCCATTCTTGGGTGAATATTACGATGCATCAACAAAGATAACATAACACCATATTTCATCCTAATAACTCTTTCCTATTATTTAACCTTAAATTTGATAATGTATGGAGATAAGGTTCAAAATATAAAAATCAAAAGCAAAAGGGTGATAAACAAATCTATAGTAGGCAAATTAATTACAAACTCATATAAATGAATATTATGAAATGCATACTATGATATGCTAAATATAGAAAGTACCAAATTCAAAAGATGTTCAATTGATTGAAATAAAATTAATAAATGATACTTAGTTGGGTTTACTATGAATATATAGATATAGGTTGGACATAGGCATGAATTCATAAGATCATGATTCAAAACTAGTTGTCAATTTATTGAATTTTTACTTCCTTTAGTCATGGATACTACTGTCAGATCTATACACTACAATTAACACTACTATCCAAATTCAACATAAGTGTCTAATATGAAATAATGAATGGATATTGATGTGACCAACTTCATTTTTATTTATTTTATTTCACCTTTGTACTGATGTATTTGGATCTATGATAGAGGATTTTTATCCTTGATACTTTATCAAACCATAGCTTACCCTTCTTCACCCTTGGAATGGATTACTAAAAATGGGATAGTGGGATCATAGTTTTGATCTAACCTCAAATACCCATATATCAATAGGCATTACCTACATATCCATGACTCTAAAGAGGGCCTTAGACTAATATAATTCTTCACTATGAATATAATTAATAAATGATACTTAGTTGGGTTTACTATGAATATATAGATATAGGTTGGACATAGGCATGAATTCATAAGATCATGATTCAAAACTAGTTGTCAAATTATTGAATTTTTACTTCCTTTAGTCATGGATACTACTGTCAGATCTATACACTACAATTAACACTACTATCCAAATTCAACATAAGTGTCTAATATGAAATAATGAATGGATATTGATGTGACCAACTTCATTTTTATTTATTTTATTTCACCTTTGTACTGATGTATTTGGATCTATGATAGAGGATTTTTATCCTTGCTACTTTATCAAACCATAGCTTACCCTTCTTCACCCTTGGAATGGATTACTAAAAATGGGATAGTGGGATCATAGTTTTGATCTAACCTCAAATACCCATATATCAATAGGCATTACCTACATATCCATGACTCTAAAGAGGGCCTTAGACTAATATAATTCTTCACTATGTGTTGGAAAGGGTGTGCATAAGGGTGAAATATACTATATGTGGATGCATGCAATGATCTATCTTATAACTTGTAAAATATAGCTCATGTATTTATTTTTAAATGCTTCAGACCTTTTGTATGACTATTCCTGTGATCAATAAAGAAATAGGGAAGAATAACTCAATTGTACAAATGATTGAATCAACCTTGGTAGGTGCTTGCTTAGTATTTTATACATGAGGAATGGGAAGTCTTAAAATTGTATTTATACAACACCTTTTTGAAAATATCTTATAATAGGGTTAATTAAGAAAAATATCCAGACCCATTTATTTTGATACATTTGTAATTTTGATGAATTTTGAGGACTAGACACAAGATAATGATCTATACACTACCATCGGTGATAGTGTCCCTCTATGGCTAGTAGTATCTAGGGAGTTATAAAATAGGTATGAGTCTAAAACTGACATTGAAGAATATTTATCATGTTTTGATATTTTTGTGTAATACAAGAGACATGGGTCATTATAATGACGTGAATAAAACTAAGGGATAAACATTTAGGCATAGTGAGATGGTAGATGCAAGCCTTTTGGTAGAAGGAATGTCTAAACTAAAGGGCAGAGCCTTGATATGTATTTTCCAAGTATACGAGGCATATATGCTATAAATGTTTAGATCTAGTATCTACATTTTCCCTTCATTCGATCTATTAATGAATAATGATGAAATCACTAAGTTAAAGTAAAATAATTTCATAGTTAGGTGTGTACAATACACCTTGAATTTTATTGAGTCCACTTTGAATGATTTTATGGTGTAAGACTTGTAACCAAGATCATGTTATAGTATAAATTAATGAATATATTCTAAAAATTTATAATAATTGAAATGATTGAAAATAATGCTAGTAAGGGAGGAGTAAACTTGTGTTGATGTAACCATGTTTTCTATTAATAATTTGAATTAGAAGTAGAAGTAGAAGTAGAAGTAGAAGTAGAAGTAGAAGTAGTAGTAGAAGTAGGATTTGAAGTGGTAAAGATGATTCCTTATAAATAATTGGAGCTATAATAGGTTCAAAATTGAAACTTTCATATATGAAGAGGGAGATTGGAAGGTATTATGTGCCCAATCCTATGAAAAGATGAGTTGTGACACAACCATTGATAGCATTACATCTCAATCACACAACTCAAGTGTGAACATGTAATTTAGTGAGGGTGAGAGATTTAATCAACTCTATTTATAAATATAGTGAGGTTGGATCATTTAATCACTCCAACCTATAAATATAGTGTGGTTGAATTATTTAGTCACTTCAACCTATCAAGAGAACAAATTACTACAATAGAAAATGTTCGATAACAATACATCCTAGTGAGTGTTATAGTTTGTAAGTTTTCAATTTTTATTGCAATATAATGGCTTATGCACCAATAATATGTCATAACTTGAGTTTATGTGTCATAATCCTTAAAAACTCTATTTCAAATTTATATTAAATTAATGCGATATATAGGATTCTGACCCAAGTATATATCTGAATCATGAAACTGAATTAAAGATTATGTAATTTTGGAGATAATGTCTTTGTGATATGGCCCAACATTTCCCCACTCAAAATATAGATATACTAAGAACTGGTTAAGTGTGGAGGTCATGTGATGTAGGAACATCAATACCCTTTTGTAAATATTGGTATATTTCACATGTTTGAGTTTTTCGTTAGTCATTTTGGTCATAAGAGGTGTATAAGAGTTAGTATTATAAATTAGAGTGCTGTCAAAATTTAATTAAGGTCACTTTGGAATTTTCCCACCAAAACCCTTGATTTGAATTTTCAAAATTTCATCTGTAGTTGGGAGAATTCAATATTATTTAAAGAAGTTTCAACATTGTATTTGGTGTGGTTAGGTTTTGGAAAGGTGGTAATAGTTGTTATCATGCATACATGAACCACATGATTAATAATTGTAATGTTTATATTAGTGGTAGGTAGTTAGATTCCTCCCAACATACAAGAGGGAGTTAGAAAAGTAGTTAGATCAATTTTGACAATAAAAGAATTTGAAAATGATTTTGTGAGTAGTCAATAGAATGGAGAGGGGGTGGAATAGAAGGTGTAAATTAAGAGAATCCAAAGAATATTAATATACAATTCCTTGTTTGAAAATAATGTTATTGGTGGATCATGTATTCTTTTTGTGAGTAATAACAATGAGTGTGTAAATAGAGTACGAGAAGAGATTTATGATAAAGACATGTTTTGTTGTTAATTCGATAGAATTGGTAAGTTTATTTCCTTGTGTATTTTATTTCATGTATATGGATGAGAAGTCTAATACATACATGCATACCCTTATACTTTGCATTCTATGAAGAGAGGGACAGAGTGTATTACTTTATGAGAAGGATCATTTGTTAATTGATTGTAAACACCAATGTGTGTAATGGTAATATAAATTTTTAATATTATTATTCTGATACATGTCTCAAATCATTTGAATGTATAAGGTTTTCTTGAACAAAAATATTAGACCTATAGTTATCAAGAAACCTAACATAGTCAAAGTTTGTGGAAATTATCAAACAAAGTGTCATAGGAGGTAAGTATAGATTAGTTAAAGTGTATAAAGATTTTGTAAAGGTTTTTTAACCCTAAAAATATTTTTGAACCCATTTTGGAATGAAGGAAACTAAAAGACTCCCTCTTGGGTCAACATAGACCTGTGTCTATGTACACAATCCATTCAAACTTGAATAAATCAATCCAGAGAAGTCTCAAAAGTGAAACCTAGTACTTGGAAGATATTTTCAAGGTAAAAATATATCTTCTCCAATAATCATAATAATATAAAACCCTAAATAAAATTTAACACCAAATTTGTACTCTCTCAGGTTACCCTATTCATTATAAACCCTGTTATAGGGTTTCGACACTTAAATTTGTATTGTGGGTGATAGAACTAGTAAAAAGTCTTGATTTTGGTGAGTATTTAGGCATTAGTTTTTTATAAAGTATTTAAAAGGTTTTTAATCAAGAGGGTACATTTACATATGGATAAAATTGACTGTGTGCTAAACAAGGAAGAAGAGACCTAAAAGGCCTAATCTGAGACCTAAAAGTGCCTTGAACAGTGGTTTTAGAAGTAAGGTCATAAAAATTTGTGAATTAAAATAAATGGATAAATGTGTCTTAAAACTTATTTATTTTATCAAATTTTTTCTATACATGTCTGTTCCAATGGAAATAGGGAAAAAGGCTACTAACAAACCCTATCAAAGAGTGAAGAGAGATATTAGGTGTAAAGAGTGATTTGAGAAGTTTTGTGAATGTAATGAAGGATATATAAAGAATATTTTGAGTATGATAGAGATTAAAATAACCTTGAATGATAAATTTAATACTTAATCCTTATTTTTTGAGGTAAGTGGCTTTTATGTAAGCTTGGACAAGTTATGGTTAGATAGTCAAAGTTACTAAGTGTGTGTGCAGTTGATAGAGGATAACCATTATGATTGTGAATGAAGGATGAATAGTATGAAATATATAACAAAATGTTTGAAGGTATAGATAAAGAGTTTATGTAATCAAAGGTCAAGAACATAGCAAGACAAAGATATGATTAAAGCTAGTTGGATAAGTAGAGGTAAGAGTATATATGTTTCTTATCTCCATTCATAAAAGACAAAATGTAATGATGACCTATAAATAATTTGGTATCTAAGTAAAAAAAATTATATGGATGAGGTATGTTTGAATTTGGAAAGTGTTTATTTCATGTGTATATAGTTTATGTTGAGTGTATATTGAAGGTAGTGTGAGATATTATGTGGAAAGGTTGCTTGAGATATTGCTATGAGAAAGCTAATGAATATTGTAGGAAAGAGTGAAGAGGATATAAGGATATGAGAGAGGGGAAAAAAATATAAATAAAGAGAAGAAAGGTAGAAAAACCCTTAAGACAAAGAGGCTTAGAGTGAGAAGAGCTAGTGAAAGATCCAAGGAAAGAAGCTCAAGAGAAGAGCTCACGACAGAGAAAGAAGTCCCAGGGGAGGACAACGAAGATATACAATTTGAGAGAGAGAGATTAAAGTGAGAGAGACCAAGTGAATGGTCAAGAGAATAAGTGGGAAGGCTTATCAAGAAGAATAAGAAGAGATAGGGTAAGAGAGAGACCTAGAGAGAGAGTGAGATATTGAATAGAGAATAAATAATGATTAAGGGATTGAAGAGTGACTATTTACACAAGAAGATGGAAGTAAATCAAAGAGAGTTAGAGAGAGAGAAGGAGATAGATAAAATTAAATAGGTTTTGATAATATTAGAACAAATATTACAATAGATGAGATCAATATTTCATGTGCGCATAAAAAAAGTGAGATGGATTCTCAAGCAGTTAATAGAGAAGAAGAAAAGACAAAAGATGAAGATAATAGCAATACAACCTAAAATAAGAATCAAGGGGTCACACAAGCCTAAAATGTTATTAACTAATTATTTCTTAAAATGTTTATATATAGGTGAAATATTGAATGGAGGAGAAGACCATTGGAAGCATGAGAAACATGTTAAGGATGAGAAATAAATGGAGTGGATAGATGAGTATGGTGACTCAATCTTGTGCTACCCTGAAGAAGGTGATCCATTAGATTGATTCGTAAACACCACTGATAAACTCAAAGTGAAATATTAAAAGTACGGATTCTAAATTTCTCAACTTATAATATGTTGGAGTATTTAGAAATTGATTAAAAACTGATGAAAATCTGATCCAAGAATCATGTTTCAAAACTAAAATACAAGTGAATTGAAAGTTCACATCATTTATCCTTTGAAACTATCAGATTTTTCTAAGTTCCCAATTTACTCAATTTCTTGTAAATGATCAAATGATTAAATTTTGTATTCTTGATTAAAATCTAAATTATAATCTGACAATTTAACTAAAATTGAAATGCAAAATGAATCCAAAGATAAAAACACAATTTTTTTTTACGGGGTTCAGAATTTCCTACGTCCTTAGGTTCTTATCAAACCAATCCATTAATTGTTGCTAAATTTTTAAGCCAAAATAATACTTAAAAAATAACAAAAGATTATATCTCTCTACAAAAATAGTGTTTTAGACCTTTGAAAGACCTTGGCTGACTCATCACATCCTTCACCTTCCTGAATCACAAGCAAAGGCTTCTCCAAATCAAAATTGGAAACTTATATAGCTCAAAATGGCATCACCAATTCTCTAAAATTAGAAAATTAATATACTACATAGAGTGTATCATAATTATAAACAAATTTTTAGTTTACTCTGAGCTCTGATTCAGCCTCTAAGGGCTCCAAAATGACCAAATACTATAAGCGAGTCTATATTCTCCAATACACAGTCGGCCAGAAGCTTCCATTTAAATACAAGTTCGCTCCTCTTAAGTCACTTAGAAGTCCATGGCATAAGTAGTCAAAGATTATCACTTTTGGATGGTAGGTCAAGAGTTCAAAACTTATCCTTTCTTTATAGGGTGTGCTTAAGCATTTGTCCCACATTGAGAAGTGAAACGTTTCTCTAGGCATTTAAAAAGGATGGTGACTCCTTTAATACTGCCAACGTCCCCCTTTTTATGGAGACTTAGGCACTAGATTAGTATGGGACATTGGTGTATGCACCATCTTAGCAGTAGTTAGTCAACATCCTCTTCTCAAGTGCCACATGGCATGCATTCGTGACCCATTCTTGAGATTCTTTGACTCGACATAGGTGATAAGTCACATGGCATGTATTTCTCACGTTCCACATGGCAATGTGTGTGTTCTCCCATGTGGCATAACTAGAAGTTTATAGAAAACCTATTCATTGCCACTTTTCACCACCTAATTGGTCCAATTGGTGTGCCCTCATTGTGCCACGTCATCTTACAACACCAAATTTTTCCCTGTCGAACCAAAACTTCAGCAGCCTATAACTTTTGCATACGGTCTCTATTTTGAAAATCGTGAAAAGCATCAAAAAGCTCTCGATGAGATATACATTGTGAAATTGGTTTCATAATGATTTGGAAATTTTTTCTAGAATGAACTCCAGATCACACCTCCCTACAAAAGAGGCCTTTGGTCTCTAAAAGTCGACTATCACCTGAAATCTTATAACTGGTCTACTGCATCCATGAAAACAAAACCCAATCATAGCAAGAGATATAAAAAATTGCATTAAAATGATTCACAATAAAACTATAAAAATACCTAATCCAAAGGCATGAGTAAGTGAATCTACAACTGCCAAAGTGATTACAACATATCAAACTGCCTACCCAAATGTCATACCTTGTAAAGCAGTGAATTGCCAAAAACTGAAACAACTCCCAATGTAATTGCAAGACAAGTTTATAATGCCAACAACATACAACAAATGTTGTGGACATGTTGCAATACAATGCCCTAGTATGGGACTTATATGTTAAGAAAATAAAAACAACCAAAAGTGTATGCTGTCTAACATTTAAACATGCCCATAGGGTCTTAACAATGCATCTATACATCCATGTGCCAAAAATAGATACATTAAAAATAGCAGTCTAACTATCAAATGCTGTAAGGAAATAACTCACAACATCACTCTGCTATATCCCCAACTATTTCAAATGAGTTAATGTCTTATCTACCCATACAGTATATTCTGGAGATCAAAAACTTAGAGTTATCAAAAAGTGAGAATTGAAAAACTTCATATGGTAAACCTATCTTGAAGTGTTCCCACCAACTATAATCTACATCTATCAAAGCTTATTCCTTCCCTTAGGTGAATTCATAACCATGCTTTGCAAAAATAATGTAGTGATAATCCACTTAACCAATTCTTTCTTCCTAGTGAAATTGATTGTCTCTGTGGATTCATTATCAATTGCATATTGTTGACTTAACCTCTTAAATGGATTTTTACTTGTAGGTTTTACCTTATCCTGGGTTGTATTGTCAACTTCATTATGGATTGAATTAGCTTCATTAACCTTAGTGAGAGGTTTGTAAATCATCTTAGTTTTAACATTACTTGAATGTGAAGATGCATGAAGCTTAAAACATCTATCAATCCTATGTCCACTCACTTTACAATGAGTGCAAACATCCTTCTTAAGTGAGGGTCCCCTTTTGCCAATTCCCAACTTATCATGAGAATGGTCTTTCAAACATGCAATTTTATTAAACAAAGCTTTTCATTTCCAACAAGTCTTAGCACTATGGTTATTCATCCCATAAAAAGTGCATGGAAATGATTGCATTATCTTCTGTACATTCTATCCAAACTTCTTAAAAGTATCAATTGGATTAGAAGATTTAGTGTAAAAATCAAGAGTTGGAATCTCAATACCTCTTTTACCTTTACACCTTTGAACTAGTGGCCTAGAACATTCGCTATTGGAAGCTCGTCTTCCTTTAGCCATGGAAGAAACTTCTTCATCATCCACCTGCACACTAGTATAACCCAAACCTACATGAAGAGGTCTATGCTCAATCTGAATTAGGTTAGATATACCTTGGCTATCTCTATCAAGTCCTCCTCCATTATAACCCATTTTAAACAATAATTTAGATCCTATGCCCTTAGTGTATCTTTCAAAATCACCAAAAACAATATTACTAGAATCTGAATCTGAAATGATAGAAGAAGATGAAGATTCCTATGGTGAAAAAATTATAGTGCACTCAGTCATAGTATCTACATTTGAATTTTAAGGCTTTATCTTTTCACACTAACCACATTACAATCTAATCAAGAGCTCATCTTTGGATTCGAGCTCCGATTTTAACTTTGCCACTTGTAATTCAAGTTTAAATTTTTGGCATCTCAAGATTGCATTTTCATCTTTGATGGCCTTAATCTGTGACAACTTGCCCATGGTTTCCTACAAATACCTAATTTCACACTACAAACTGCATTAATAATCAATCTGCAAACCAATAATCCAACTATTCTGAAAGCAACTTTCAATACACAACTAGAAGCAATCCCTGCATTCTAACCTCTCTGATACCAATTTGATCTATAAACACCACTGATAAACTCAAAGTGAAATTTTAAAAGTACATATTCTAAATTTCTCAACTTATAAGATGTTAGAGTATTTAGAAACTGATTAAAAATTGATGAAAATCTAATTCAAGAATCATGTTTGAAAATTGAAATACAGGTGAATTGAAATTCACATCATTTATCCTTTGAAACTATCAAATTTTTCTAAGTTCCTAATTTACTCAATTTATCATAAATGATCAAATGATTAAATTTTGCATTCTTGATTACAATCTAATTTATAAGCTGCAATTTAACTAAAATTGAAATGCAAAATGATTCCAAAGATCAAAACACAAAAATTATTTATGGGGTTCAGAATTTCCTATGTCCTTGGATTCTTATCGAACTGATCCATTAATTATTGCTAAATTTGAAAGCCAAAATAATACTTAAAAAACAACAAAAGATCATATCTCTTTGCAAAAATAGTGTTTCAGACCTTTGAAAGACCTTGGCTAACTCAACACATCCTTCACCTTCCTGAATCACAAGCAAAGGCTTCTCCAAATATAAATTGGCAACTTCTATAGCTCAAAATGGCATCACCAATTCTCTAAAATGGGAAAATTAATATACTACATAAAGTATATCGGAATTCTAAACAACTTTGTAGTTTACTTTGAGCTCTGATTTGGCCTCTAAGGGCTCCAAAATGACCAAATAATTGAAGCGGGTCCATATTCTCCAATACACAGTCAGCCAAAAGCTTCCATTTAAATACAAGTTCGCTCCTCTTAAGTCACTTAGAAGTCCGTGGCATAAGTGGTCAAAGATTATCACTTTTGGATGGCAGGTCAAGAGTTCAAAACTTATCCCTTCCTTATAGGGCGCGCTTAAGCATTTGTCCCACATTGAGAAGTGGAACACTTCTCCAGGTATTTAAAAAGGATGGCAGTTCCTTTAATACTACCAACGCCCCCCATTTTGTGGAGACTTAGGTGATAGCTTAGTATGGAACATTGGTGTATGTGCTATCTTAGTAGTAGTTAGTCAACATCCTCTTCTCATGTTCCATGTGGCATGCATTCATGACCCATTCTCGAGATTCTTTGACTCGGCATATGTGATAAGTCACATGGCATGTATTTCTCACGTTCCACATGGCAATGTGTGTGTTCTCCCATGTGGTGTAACTAGAAGTTTCTATGAACACCTATTGACTACCACTTGTCACCACCTAATTGGTCCACTTGGCATGCCTTCATTGTGCTACGTCATCTTATGACACCAAATTTTTACCTGTCGAACCAAAAATTCAGCGGCCTATAACTTTTGCATATGGTGTCCGTTTTGCAAACCGCAAAAAGCATCAAAAAGCTATCAACGAGCTATATGCTGTGAAATTGGTTTCATCATGATTTGAATTTTTTTCTAGAATGAACTCTAGATCATAGATGAAGAAAAAGAAGAGAGAGAGAGAGAGAGAGAGTTTGTAGCAGAACCATGCCTCATAAAAGGTAAGAAGGATGAAGGTTTTAGTCAAGGAAGCCTTAAGGAGAGAAAATAAGTACAAGATATTGCTTTCAATGTTGTTTATGATGAATTTGTTGATATAAATGTTGATGAAGATGAGTTGTATGAAAGTAAATTAAGGATAATGAATGTGATAGTTAAAGGACAAGAATGTACAATAACATCAAGTGAAGTACTTGACATGCAGGGAGAAGCCTATGAGGTGGTAGTAAGAGAGTATGATGAAGAATCATATGATGAAGTGCTTGTACAATTTGAGTTGCATCAGGTTAAGGTGTCTTTCTTGGAACCAATTGAAGATAAAGGAGAGATAGATGGGTATACAATAGAGGATAATCAGTTATGGTATCAAATAATGGAAGGATTAGATGATTTAAGTCTCATAAGAGATAAGGATACTATCATGGTAGCTAAGTTGGAATTGATGACCATCTTCAGTCAAGATGAAGAAGATATGTCAGCTAAAGATTAAAGTGGACTCCAAGAGAGAAAGTATTAAGTGGATTTTATTGACATGTTTGCTTCATATGTAGGTCATTGTAGGAAAGAGAATGAGCACTAGTTTCCCATGATCAGGTTGAATCTACAAAACATGAAAGAGAATAACAAAAAAGGAGCCACAGTGAGTTTCATCAAGCATAAAAAAGGTATAAAAATTTATAATAGGCCTTGGGATCCAGGTGGACATGAACTTAGAAGAAGGAATCTATAAATAACATAAATGTCAAATCATTTACAACTTTATTGGAAATTTTTTCTTACTCCTCAATAGTATGATGTAAGAGCATCACTACCCTTTTGTAAATATTTGTCTATTTCACATGTTTGAGTATTTTTTTAGTCATTTTAATCATAAGAGGTTTGTAAGATTTAGTACAATAAATTAGAGTGTTGTTAAATTTGAATTAGGGTCACTTTGGCATTTTCCTACCAAAATCCTTGATTTGAATTTTCAAAATTTCATGTGTAGTTGGGAGACTTCAATCTTGTTTCAAGAAGTTCCAACATTGTATTTGGTATCATTTGGTTTTATAAAGCTGGTCAAAGTTGTTATCATGCATACATGGACCACATGATTCATCATTGTAATGTTTATTTTAGAGCTAGGTAGTTAGATTCCTCCCAATGTAAAAAGGGAGTTTGAAAGGTAGTTAGATCAGTTTTGACAATAAAAGAGTTTGAAAATGATTTTTTGAGTAGTCAAGATAATGGAGAGGGGGTGGATTCAAACATAACCCAAAGAATATGAATATATATTTCCTTCTTTGAAATAATTATTGTTGGCAGACCTTGTATTCATTATGTGAGCAATAATAATGAGTGTGCAAATAGAGTATGAGAAGATAATTATGATAAAGACATGTTTTTTTGTCAGTATAATAGCATTGTTAAGTTTAATTCCTTATGTGTTTGAAAATATTTATGTATTATGAATTTAATTTCATGTATATGGATGAGAATTCTAATACATACTTGCATACCCATGTAGTTGCATTCTGTGAAGAGAGGGACTGAGTGTGTAACTTTATGAGAAGGACTGTTTGTTAACTGAGTGGAAATTCCAATGTGTATAGTCAAATCAAGATATTACATGTCTCAAAGTGTTTGAATGTATAATATAACCTTTAAATATTATCAAGATATTACATGTCTCAAAGTGTTTGAATGTATAAGGTTTTATTGAACAAGAATATCAGACTTGTAGTTATCAAGAAACCTAACACAATCAAAGTGATATCTTATGGAAATTGTCAAACAAAGTGTCATAGGTAGTAAGTGTATATTGAGTAAAGTGAATAAATATTTTTTAAATGTTTTTAAACCATGAAAATGGATTGGAACCGCTTTTATAATAAATTAAACTAAAATGCTTGATCTCGGGTCAACACAGACCTATGTCTATGTACACAATCAATTCAAACTTGAATAAATTAATCCAGAAAAGTACCAAAAGTGAAGCCTAGTACTTGGAAGAGATGAATAGGGTAAACATATATCTTATCCAACAATAATATTCATATAAAACCCCAAAGAAAGTTTTAAAACCAAATTTGTAATCTCTTGGGTTACATAGGTCACTGTAAACCATGTTCTAGGGTTTTGACACTTAAATTTGTATTGTGGGTGATGGAACTAGTAAAAAGTCCAAATTTTTGGTGAGAAGTTAGGAATTGGTGTTTTATAAATTATTTCAAAGGTTTTGATTTATTAAGGTATATTTATATATGGATAAAATTGACTATGTGCTAAACAAGGAAGAAGAGACCTAAAAGGCCTAATCCTAGACCTAAAAGTGACTTGAAAAGTGATTTAAGAAGCAAGTTGGGTCATAAAAATTTATGAAGTGGATGAAATTGATAAAGGGTGTCCTAAAAGGTATTTATTTTCTCAAATTTGTTTTGTATGTGTTTGTACCATTGGAAATAAGGGAAAAATTGCTACTCGTAGACCTTGTCAAAGAGTGAAGAGATATATTAGGTGTAAAGAGTGATTTGAAAAGTGTTACGAATGTAATGAAGGATATATCAAGACTATTATGAGTATGATAGAGAGTATAATAAACCTTTAATGAGAAAGTGAATCCTTAATCCTTATTTTGAAAGCTAAGTGGCCTTTATGTAACCCTGAACAATTTATGATCAGATAGTCAAGTTTCTAAGCGTGTGTGCAATTGATAGAGGATAACTAGTGTGATTGTGAATGAAGGATGAATAATATAAAATGAAGCTAGGTATAAATAGTTTTTGTAATCAAATGTCAAGAACATAGCAAGACAAAGACATGATCAGAGCTATTTGGATTAGCAGAGGTAAGAGTATATATGTTTCTTGTTTCCATTCATGAAAGATAAAATGTAATGATGACCTTTACATCATCATGCCTTTATGATATGTTCCAACTAAAATATAGACATTGTGAAAAATGTGGAGGTAATGCTCTTATGACATGTACCCATGTATATGCCCTTATTTTGAGGTGAGAGAGATAGAATTTGGTAGGTACCTTACTTCAAAATGATAAGGTATACATAATATATGTATGAATTATGTAGCATATAGGGGTAACATATTGAATTATATATATATTACTAAAACTCATATAATGTGATCACATTAAGTCTAAAGATTCATGATATGGATTATGGAACCATATAAAGAATAATAGTATAAACTCAATGAATAATCAATCATAAAAAAAACTCCATGTAATGCAAAATAATGGTCCAATGAGACATCATACAAGGGGCATGTTCAAATGTCACACAATTGAAATGAAATAACATATTCAAATTTCCAAGGTCAACATAGAATGAAATATTCAAATGTACAAACAACTTACAATGGCACTGGGGACAAAAAGAAAGGAACATATTCAAATGTTCTACAAGCAAGACAATAAAAATCAATGAATTACACTTAATGAAGTGAAAATGTGAATAGATTAAGAGTAAGCAACTAACATAAACATATTAGACTAGTTACTACATATAGGTGATAGTAAAAAGTATTAGGTAAGATAGAATACCAAGTACACTGTCAAATATATGAGCATGGATATAGACACGTGTTAGCATTAACATATAGGTTCAAAATTGATAATGCATAAATCATCATACAATAACATAACATGTATAAATCATGACCAAGAAAATTAGATGTCCCATTGTAGTGTATTATTTGAGAATGGGAAAGGTCCACAATTTGTAAGTTCATATATCATGTGTCTTGGTATGCCTATAACCCACTCAAAATAGACATGAAACATATGTGTATATATAAATAAATTATATGATATCTACTAACATGGAGCAAAAAACATATATGCTAAAGAGATAATAGGACATAAAAATGTTGAATATATTTGGATATTTAAATTTTTTGAATGTTTTTGTAGTTTCTTGAATATATTTATTTTTTTGTATTTTTTGGAAGTTTTAAGTATAATTTTTATGGAAGTGCATAATGTTCATTAAGTTCTTGAGAGGTTTTCATTCAATTTTAGCCAGGAAATACATAACATTTCTCGATTTATCTATAACTATAAATGGGCCCAAATCATTTGATTTGAAATTTATTTTTTTGTCTTTTTTGTACTATTATTATTTTGATTTTATTTTAGTACCATGTCACCCATAGAAAATTCACATGGCTAAACATTTTTTTTTGTATGATCATTTGATGTAATCTTGATAGATGTGTAAATGTTCAATAGCCTATGTGTATTTTGTACTCAATTTTTCCAACTGATGTAATTATTTTTCTCAATATTCACTATATTTTATAAAATCATTGAGAGAAACATGCAAGGATGGTATTTCAAGTTCAATAGGTGGAATTCCCTCTGTACCAGAAATCATTGAATATAGTGTAGTCTAAGTATATTTATGGATTCTAGTGTGGTATGCCCATAAGGTATACACCATTTGTTGGTGCTAATGTATAATGTATTGTTCAACTATTTTCCATGTATCTTGATAATTATTTTTTTGTTTATTTGGCTTGACCATTAGCCGATGGGTAATAAGGTGTATAAAAAGTGTTTTTCAATTTTTATTTGTTGTAAAAATGCTTCACTATTTTATTTTTGAATGAGGACCCATTATAGATAATTATTGTTTAAGTATGTAAAATGAGAGATAATACTTGTCATTATAAATTTGCATAAGATTTACCCTATCATAAAATCAAGTGGAATTACCTCCACCCATTTGGTAAAATATTTGGTACTTTCAATTATGATTTTTTGACCACCTACAGTTATAGAATTAAGATTTTCAATTACATCAAATCCCCACAAGGAGAAAGACCATAGATATATAATTGGCTATAACTCATGATATGGAGCATGATTTTAAGTTGCTATATTTCTATCATTGTACACATAATTTGGTGTGTTTGATACATTCTTGTTCCATTGTAGGCAAATAGTAAAATTGGCATCATAATTTATGGGCTATGGCCTTGCCACTAAAGTGTCCTCCATATTCGCTATCTACATTTCTAAGAGTGTAGTTTAGGCTTAATATTTATTTAGTCATAGAATCAATTGGACATATAAGCTTCATTTGAATAAGTCATTTACAATAATAACATAATGAAGTGCATCTCTTTGTATTCTTCATTTGTCATTATGTGAAAAGATTTATGGTATGTAAGACCAGTATAGGAAATTTTAAATGTCATTACACCATTTTGTATTTGTAGAATTACATGTAATAGAAATAACTACTAAGGCATCAATGTTTTTTGATATAGTGGAAGGATGTCATAACTTATGTATTGTAAAATTTATGAAATCATAACTAATATCAAAATTTATTAAGGATGTCACACTAACCATTACATCTACATAATAGTTATAATAATGTGGGATATTGTCAATGAAAAATGTGTCAAATGTTTCTATAAATCTATCCACCATTTATTTATATGTAAGTATGTTCCCTTATTTCATTAGGTAAAGATTTGTAACTTGATTAACAACTGAGAGTCACTAAAAACTTGAATATCCTTGATACAATGCTTTATTTTTATGGATAATTTGATTATCAAGGCATTAGATTATAATATATTATTGGTGAAAGAAAAAGTTAATCTAGAAGAGAATGACATGTAGTTTCCATTGAGGGTAAAAAATATGATACATGCAACTATGCGTGTCATACATCTGGATCCATCAAAGAACATTGTAATTGGGAAAGGATTTGGTAATGGAGATGCATCTAGTTGATCAACTAAAACCTAATTTTTTATTGATTTTGAGAGATATAAACTTTAGATTAAACTCTATGAGTTACATCACCCATTTGTCTATTCAAGTAGTTAAGTGGATTTTTCTCATGAGAAACTTTATGGATCATTTTTAATTATAACATGGATCTCATTTTCAAGTAAGTAGTGCCATAATTTTTTTTTATAGCAGAGACTAATGCTAGATATAACTTATCCATTTCATGTATTTGTATTTATAATCAACTAGTTGATGGATTGTATAATATATTTCACTTTATCTATGGTTATCATCATAATGTATAATTTGGGCCGCCAAGGCCTTATTATTAGTTGAGACATAAAGGAACAATAGTTTGTCTGGTATAGGAGGCATGAGCATTGGTGGGTTTTCTAAATATTCCTTGCTTTATCAAAGCTTTGCTTAAAAATGTCAAACCATATAAAATTTTATATTTTTTTTATAAAAATCATGAAATGAATAATTTTATCAACCAAATGAGTAATGAAACATCAAATTCCCTAAATTTTTCTTTGTAAACATTGTAATTATTTTAAATTAGTTATTGGTGTCATCTCGAAAATAGATTTTACCTTTTTTGGATCAAATTCAATGCCTCAATGGGAGATAATATACCACAAAATATTTCCATAAGATACTCTAAAAAAACATTCCTTTGGATTCAACCATACATTAATTTCTTATAAGCATTTAAAAATTTATTGTAAATTTACAACATAGTCTTATCGTTGCTTAGATTTTCCAAGTAAATCATAAAAATAATAATTGACAATTTTGTGGATAAAATCATGGAAAATGTGTGTCATTTCCATTTGATATGTTTCTCTGACATCTTTGATTAAAAAAGGCATGATAATATAACAAAATGTTCACCATGCGGTAGTAAATTCTATTTTTTATTGGTTTTTTAGGTTAATTTTTATATGGATATATTTGAAAAAATAATCTATAAATTAAAATGTATCATATCCCATTGTATAAATAAAAAAAATGTTGGTGTTATGTAAAGTTATCTTATAGTCAAGTTGAGTTTAAGTCGTAATAATAAGTGAAACATAAAATGCTAATATTACTCTTAGTGATAGGTACAATGTTATAAAACCAATTAAAATGTGCAATGGATATTATAATCCCACATATAAGAGTCTTTGAATTTTATATTTTACTAATAATGCCACTCTGGGGTGAATTTTAGGGATCTTTTCTTTGACTAGTTTTTCATTTGGATATAGTAATATATTATGTATTACCACTAATGGATAAACCCTAAGAATATCTAAATAATCCCAAAAAAATAATTTTGGGTAATCATGTAGGACCTACTAATATAATTTTACTTCATCCTCATGAATAATTTTAGTGAGTAATACTGGGTAGTAACCTTTATCTATTTTGTAGTTATATTGTACCATTTCTTTGTTTGAGAGAGTGGATCATTCTATGATATATGGTGAACTAGGAATAGTTTTAGGTGCATCATTTTCGATATTAGTTTCATCACTCTCACCTAATTATGTATGAGTATATATGGCATGAGGAAATCTATTATTATGATAGAAGGAAGGCATATCCTCATGTGCTACCAAATACTCTAGTAGTGACTCATCATTTGAGAACTCATCTAATGGCCAAATTTTTGATGAAGCATTATCATCAATAAAATTATGTTTTAACAATTGTATATTGGTTTTTGTATTATTAATATACATAGATTCTTATTTGGACCTTAAAAACAAGGTTTAATTTGAGTAATTTGTTTATGAATTATGTATTTTTCTAAAAAACCTAAGCCTTGTCAATTTGTGTTATTTACAAGAGAAATAGGTCAGGATATACCTTGTTCATTCTTCCCAATCCTTGTCATTTTATATCTATGTTTTATAAAATATCAAGAGCTAAAATTGGAGCTATAATATTATGGTGTAGGAGTATTCCTTTATTGGACTATCATACAATCTTTAAAGGGATCAATATCTATTGGACATGTCTAGATAAATCCTTAATAACTAAATTTTAGGGATTCATGGAATGTATATGGGACCACACACATTTTATGTATCCATGATCATCCCAAAATTATGTTGTAGTTAAAATCATTTGGAATAACTTGGCATAAATTAGGTAATATATGGGTCCCATGGTAATGTGAAGTGTTATTTTACCAATACCTATTGTGAAATAATATCAAATCCCTTGATTCTTATACTTGATAATTCTAAGTCTTTATCCCCAATGCCAAGTAAAGAAAATATATGTTGTTATGTTGATCTTTGAACCATCTTCCATGAGTACTCATTTTATTATTTTATTACCAACAAATACCTAGATGTATAGTGGTAAATAATAATTTAGAATATGTTGAGGTGGTAAATCTTATTTTTAAATGAATGTATTATGTTTCATCCATTTTATGGAATTTATCACAAAGGGAATGTATGGTAGATCTACATTTCTTGGTAACATGTTCATACGTAATTCATCCAAAAAAACATCTTTGTAATGGGAAGAATGATGTAGTAAATATAGGAGTCAAGTTTTAACAATAAAATCATTGAAGTGGTTTGTAGTGTGGTATGGAGATAATGGTTGTTTCATGCACTCCATTTGGTAATGGGTAATGACAAGTTAGATTTCAGTTTAAACATTATAACAACAAGGGCTATGCAATGATATATTTGTTTTAAAGTGATCATATTTTCAACCCCTTATAGTTTTAATTGATTTAATCATGCATGAAACATAAAAATTAATATCCTCTACTACATATTATATAATTGACTAATGGATGTATCTATATTAAACATGGTTTTTAGGAAAATAAAATATGATTTTCAAATTTTTATTTTTTTTGAAATCAAAATTCAAAATGCCAGAAAATAAAATATCCTATGCCAACTATGTTTTTGATACCAATGGTTGGGTTAACTAAATGTATAACCCTAAATTTGTTAATATGTCAGGATAGGGTTAATAATATAAAAATATTAATCACAAGGATGATAAACAAATATATATCATGTCAATCAATTGAAAACTCATATAAATGAATATGTTGAATAAAAATATTAAGATTTGTTAAATATAGAATGCACCAAATTTGAAAGATATTCAATTAATTTTAATAAAAAGGAAAAATGATACTTAGTTGCATTTAATGTGTGCATGTAGATCTAGGATAGATACAAGTAGGAATGCACAAGATCAAGATTTAGGATCAGCCATCATATTATGGAAATTATACTTTTCTATCCAAGGACACTACCATCAAAACTAAACACCACCATTAACATTACTATCTAACTTTGATGTAGGTGCCCAATACATAATAATGATTCCATCTTATTGTAGAAAACTTAGTTGATATAGGTTTTATGTCACCTTTATATTGTTTTATTTGGTTATGTGATATAGGTTATCACTCCTTGATAATTTATCAAACCCTAGCTCTTTTCCCTTATTCACCCTTGGAGTGAGTTGTTAAAAATGGTTAGTGGGATCAAAATATCGATATAACCTTAATTAACTTTGTATCAATTAGCACTACCTACATACCACAAATTTGAAGAGGGCCTAAGACAGAAGTAGTTCTCCCCTATGTGTGGGAAAGTGTAAGCACAAGGGTGCAATATACTACATGTGGATGAATGTAATAATATAAAGTGTAACTTGAAAAAAATAGATCATGCACTACTCTTTGAATTATTTAAACCTTTTGTATGACTATTCCTATGATAGATAAATAAATAGGGATGAAAAATGTAAAATAACTTGATTGTATGAATTCTTGAATGAGCCTTGGTAGGTGTTTGGTGGGTATTTTCTATATGAGAAATGAGAAGGCTTAAATTTATATTTATACTACACATTTTATATAATATCTCATGATACAGTTAATTAAGACAAGTAGGATAACCCATGTATTTCAAAATATTTGATATTTGGATGAATTTTGAGGATTGATCATTAGATAAGTATCTGGACACTACCATTAGTAGTTATGTCCTCTTGTGGTTGGTAGTATTTGTATACACATAATATTTTTAACTTTTATCAAATACTAATGCTTTACATCTTTTAAGAACCCATCGAGACTCAATCTCTCTAAGTGCACGCCCTAAGGGATGTACCAAGAAAGGGGTGGGAAGACCTTTGGTGCTTCTTAGGATTATTTTCCCTTTTTTACACATTATTACCAATCGAACTAGTTTGTAAAACCTTTCCCTAAGTTGTTTCTCCTCCCTTGCACAATCTTCTAGTCCTTTTCCTCTTTTCATCCTTCATTTCCTTGTTTGGCACCCTTTTGACCTATTCAACATACTAGGTTGACCTGGTTGACCTAGTATAATTTATCTACCCTTTTATCTCTTGTGGTTTGTTAGCCTTCTGATCAACCTAGCACAAACTTAGTGAGTTAGCCTGAAAATGTGCTAGGTCGACCACGTCAATCTAGCACAACTAACATATGTGAATGATTTTAGTGTAAGTTCCACCTATAAATACAAGATCATTTCAATAATTATTGTGATATGTAATAAATATTTATTATTCACTCACACTTGTTCACAATCTGCTCTTCCACCATTCTACTTGAGGGGACTTAGCTTAGGTTTCTTATTTTGGAGAATCTAGTCTTGTGGATAGGTCTTGGATGCTTTAGCCCAACAAAGTGATCCTTATGAACCAAAACAACCTCTTTTGAATCCACTTTGACTAAGGGAGAGATTGAGTCTCAATGGGTTCACATTTAGGTAAGTATATTTTAACATTATTCTCCTCTATTTTAGTAGATAGAATTAGCATAAGTGTTGGCTTGAATAATATTACTCTTCATATTATATGTATTAAGTTGTTACTCAGACTTACTTTATTTAAGGTTCCCTATATATCTTTTGATTACTTTGCTTTACTAACCCCCACTTTATGCCATAAGATTTGGTGCACGCTAGATTAGATTTACTTTTCTTGTTATTAGATTAGTGAAATATTAAATCATAGGACTCTTTTAGGGTTGTTGTGCAATTGTGTTAGACTATAGACTTTGGAACCCTACCTCACATGATGTGTTATGACAAGTCATCCCCTAATCAGGTCTAGTAGATCCTCATAGTGGTCATGCTATCTCTTAACAATTATATGCTCCCCAATCAGACATGTAGGTGTGCGCTATCCCATCCAATCCAGGGTTGATTTATGGACATGATGCATTTTTGATTGCATACAGTGTCCAAGGAGTTAGAAAATAGGTATGAGTCTAAAAATGATAGTGAAGGATGTTTATCAAAATTTTAGGATTTTATGCAATACAATAGACCTAGGTCATCAAAATGACATGGATCACACTAAGAGATAAGCATTAGGCACAATGAGATGGAGGATTCAAGTATTTTGGCAATAATAAGGTCTAGACTAAAGGGTAGAGTCATGATATGTGTTTTCCAAGTATATAATATCGAGATGTTATAAATATTGAAATCTAGTATCTACACCTATGAAAAAATTGATTAACCACCTCTTATTAAAAGTAACATCATGTGATGTTAAAAACCATGAAATATATTAAGGATAAAGAATCTTTTTTCATAACAGACCTAGTTTTTCTATCATGTAGTTTGAGACTATATTTCCAAAACTTACACCATTAATAATAAATTTACATACATTTTTACTTGAATTACTCTTGATATGTAAAATAGTTTTAGGCAGCCATAAGTCACTATTATATTTATCCTACACCTACTCTTCACTTGGAGTAATCATGGTTCTTCTCATCATGCAATTCTATCCTACATCTTTTGCAACTTACATATTTTACTCTTCTACCTTGGCCTCAACCAATTTCAATCTTGTTCAATCATCTTTCCTTATTTCTTATCCATGATAGTTTAGATATTCAAATACTTTACTCCCTTATTCACAACATTTGTATTAAATATAAAGTCCTTATTATACATTCCATCCTCTACCACTACCATAACCTTTACCTCTCTAAAATACTCTTCTCTTTTATTGATTTTAAAACCCTTGTTTTGTATCTTTTTATTTATATACCCCATGGGATGTTCTCCTCTTGTGGGATTAAATCTATTAGATCCCCTCTATTGAGACAATTGTCCTCTCTTCAACTCAGGTGATCTCCTAAAATCCTACTTAATTTTATTATTTTTTTGCCTCCAAATATTTTTTATAGGCATCTTCCATACTAATAATTCAATGCATGTTTAATTTGTATTGAATATAAAACTTTAAACCATTTACATACCTTACAACCATATGTTCTGTTGTTTCTTCATGATCCACTTGAAATGATAAATTTTAAAATTCATCATTGTACTATTGTAAATTATGTTCCTTTTTCCTTAGATTATGAAATCATCTATAGAGGGTTTGTACACAATCCATAAATAAGAGAACACTTATCAACTTTTAATCCATCTTACTTTAGGTCTTGATCTTCTCCTTACCTTTTCTTTGTATTTCTTTATATAAGTTGTCCGACCATATAATTGCATGAATGTTTAATTTTATAAATGAAAATTTTAATTTCTTATCTTATGTCATACTTTTAAATTCAAAATTATTATCCATATTATTCAACCAATCTATTAAATCTTCTGGTTTGAGACTGCCCCCATATTTTGAATTTTTTTCTTTTTTTTCTAATACTGTAATCAACCTATATTTAAATGGTTTTGTATTCTCTTGTTGAATCTCTTATTCATTCTCTCTTTCTTTATATGTGTCATATCATCTTTGCCTTTATATCTAAAATGCAATAATTTTGGTGAGCTCTTCTACTTGCTTCTACAACATTTACATATTCTTGTTTATGTATTCATATCCTTGTATTATTTCCGTATGTTAGGACTTGTTCCAAAGTCTTAACATTAGGTTAGATTTTTGGTAGGTTAATAAATAAATATTGTTAATGGGGCATGCATCTTTTAGTAAAGACACCCCCATAAAATAAACTTACTTAGTTTTAGTTTTAGGTAGTTTTATATTTTTGAGTTTATTTAATTAGAACTACCTTACTGGTTATTTTCTCGTAAATTGTTGGTTATAGGTTAGTTTTTTTTTACCGATCATTGGTAAAAACTATATAAATCAATGTTTGCTATGAAAAAGGGTTAACGGAGTAAAGGCACCCTTATGTACTTGATTTTTTAAATATTAATAAAATACTTGTGCACTCACACTAAGCGGGGACAAGGTTCAATTATTTTTATTCAAGGAGTTATCAACGGTATCAGAGCATGGTTTTATCCAGCACGGTGAATTTTGGGAGCATTGGTGAATTTAAAAGGAAGGCAAAGTGAAAAATCAAATTCACGTGAAATCATTGGCATGAAATAAGGTATGCCATATAAAGTAAAATTTTTATTGGTTTAAATGTTTGAAAAATTATTAAATTATTTTAATTTTTCAAATATTCTTTTGCATTTAAACTTATGTATTTATCTTATATGACCATTTGGTCATTTTAGCCACTCATACTCCATTACAATTGTGTTTAATTTCCTCCTCTGACATTAAAATGAATTTCTTAGCATTTAAATGTTATTAAATTCATCATTTTTTGCAAAAATCAAACTTGTAAGACCTGTTTCCTATTGAAAACCTTTGTACTTTCCATTCATGGTTGCCTTTGTTATTTCAATTCATTATTAGCCCTCTTAAAATTCAAAACACCTACCAATCTTGATTAAACCCCTATTTTGCATCATCAAAAGGAAAATCTAATTTTTTTTCTGAGTTGTACGGCCTATGGTACGAACTTCCAATGCCCTGGCTGTAATTTAAATCCATTTCTAGTAAAAATTACTTCCAAAATTTGCCAAAACTCAGAAAAATCTTTTTTATACTACCTGTATGGATTTGTACGGACTCTAGGAGAGAGAATAGGTGCAGATAAAATTTTAAGAGCAGCCATGGCATCCCAAGGATAAATGGCATAGGTCTAAAACTCAAGAATATAATTTTTTTTCATGTTTCTAAAGTTTGGATTCAAAAATTTGCTTTAGTGGGTCCCATGTGAGGAAGCTTGACTGAGAAGATTAAAAAGGGAAAAGTTTTGATTTATTTACATATATGTAATTTTTTTTTAATTTTCCCTTATAGACAAAATCTAGAATAAGTATAAATTTTTGAGTGTTATATTTTGAAAATGCTCTTAGAGCAATTGGTTAAGCTTATTTTGTAAAGAAGCTTGCAAGGAGGAGGTCAAGGGTTCAAGTCCCTTCTTTTCGAAAAAGTTCTTATTACTTTAGAATATACTTTTAAAAAAAAATGAATATTTCCTTTTAAATTTGAAAGTTGTAAAATGCATACTTATTGTATTGTGTTGTTTTAAAAATTGAAAAATGGGGAATTCAATTCTATTTCTTTTACATTGTTGTGGTGATATAAGGGTGTAATTGTTGGAATAAGGTTATAATTTGGAAAAATAAGGGTGTAATCATTTATTTTTGGTGAGGTTAAGTGTAAAACCCATCAATTTTTTTTACTCTACGTGGAGGTTAAGTGAAAAACCTCGTAGAAGCAGTGTCTCATGTAGTGAGTGTGATATTTGTTTCATCTCTTTTTCATTTTGTTGCACTTTTATCTACTACATTTGCTTTTATTTGAAGATGTTGAAGATTCAAAATTTGCTTTTAGATGGTGATAGATTAATAATTTCCAAGTATTCTGATTGGAAATGATTGATGGAGGCTTCACTAGTTTTTAATGAGTTATGGGATATTGTCAAGAATGAAAATCTCACATTACCAACAGAGCAGGCTAAATTAGATGTATTTAATTTGCATTATTATAAGGCCTTAGCTCTCATTAAATGCTTTTATACTCGTGATACTTATGTTCATATTGAAAATTCTCCTCATAGTTACATTGCATGGAAAATATTGTCAAATTTATATGATAAGAAATCTAAGCATAAGAAGATAGATATTCATACGCAGTTGTTTACTTTATCATTAGATGAAGATGGAGATATGGGAGAATATATGTCTAAGTTGAAAAATATCACTACTGAGTACACTAAGGCTGGGTTTGGAAAACAAGATGATGACCTAATAGTCACTGTCACTTTGAAAGGACTACCAGGGTCCTATAGAAATTTTGTTGAAATGTTGCATGTCTCTGACAAGATCACATGCATCACCTTTGATAAGTTGGCTAAGTTTCTCATCCAACATGAACTCTATCTACCCAAGAAATCCAAGAAAATTGAAGAAGCCCATATTTTAGAGTTAAAGCCTAGTTCATCTTCATCTAGGCATCAAAATAATAGAGGAAATAATTATAGAGGGGGTCAAGGTTACAGAGGAGGCAAATATCAAAATAGAGGTAGGGGTCATTCAAATAATAAAAAAACTAACCAATCTCATTCACATGAAACAAGTGATCGAGGACATAGTCACAACTCTTATAGGGGCAGAGGTTGAGGTAGATCAGACATTTAGTGTCATAGATGTGGAAAATTTGGTCACATTGCCTCACAATGTAGGATTCCTTTTGATAAAATTTAGAGGCCACAAAAAGTGACTAAGTCTAACTCTACTCAATATGCCGATCATGAATATGATGAGTCCAGTAATGTTGCCCATGAATTTGCATTCACTACTTTGGGGCACATTGATTATATTAAATATGAGGCTAGAGATGAGCTCACAGATGTATGGGTTTTAGACATTGAAGCAACCAAACACATGACATTTAGGAGAGATTTCTTTTGGTCTTTTAAGGAAGCTTCTCTCTCTCTAGTTGCCTTAGTATGTATGCCTATGCATACACCACTAGGACTTGGATCTATTCAGATTCTTCTTCCTAATGGGTCTGTAAAATACTTGGAGGATGTTTGGTATGTTCCCACATTGAAGAAACACTTACTTTCTTTGGCAACTATTTGAAAGAAAGGCTATCAAATAGTGCTTGAAAATGGGCTCATTTACATCAATTCTATGAAAGATGATTATAAAACAATGTATATAGGATATGAAGATGGAAACTTGGTTAGATTGCATTGTGAAGTGCTTCCTCCCACTATAGAACTTGTCGTAGTTGTTGACATAGGTACATGCACTATGTCTACATATCAATTACGACATCTCCACTATGGAAATTTGAATATCCACTCTTTAGTGGATTTGTAGAGATATGGTATGGTGAGTGGGTTGCACACTTTTCATAAAGATAGTATTCTTTGTGAGTCATGTGTTTTGGGTAAACAAAATTGGGAAAATTTCCTAAACAGTCATCTTGGAGAGCTAACAGATGTTTACAGTTAGTTCATAGTGATGTATGTGACATGAAAAAGTCATACATTGGTGGGTGTAGATACTTTATCTTGTTTATTAATGAATTTTCTTGGATGACTTGGGGTATTTTTTATGAAAAACAAATCTAAAGTTTTTGCTAAGTTTGTTGATTGGTTACACTTAGTCAAAAAAGAAATAGGTTCACATTTGGCCACTCTTCATTCAGATAATGGAGGTGAGTATACCTCAAATGAATTTTTAGATTATTTTTGAAAACATGGCATTCATCAATAATATAGTAATGCTTATACTCCACAACAAAATAAAGTATTTGAATGGATGAATAGAACTTTAGAGGGCACAACATGTGCTATGTTACACTTTAAACAACTTGATGATAAGTTTTGGGTAGAAGCCATTGGTACTGCAGTATATTTGAAAAATAGGTCCTCCATATTTGCACTTTTAGGACAAACTCCATATGAGGCATGGTATGGGTTTAAACCAAAAGTTAAACACTTGAAAGTGTTTAGATGTCTTTGTTTTGCTTTGGTTCCTATTAAACACAGAACTAAGTTGGAACCACGAATTTTAAAATGCATCTTTCTTGGTTATTATAAAAGTAAAAAAGGGTTTCATTTGCTTGCATAGGATTCAAGAAAATTCATAGTGAGTCAAGATGTAATATTTGATGAGTTTGGGACTATGAACATTGCAGAGATTGATTCTCAACTTGATAGATTAGAGAGGAAAAATACAAAAAGAGATAAGGGTTTGAATAATGGGGATAGATCTTCAAAGTTGTGGTATGAAAATCAAATTCCTTCCCTTTCCTCTCCTTCATCTACAAGTTCAGAGGTTGATGACTTAGAAATTGTTGAAAATTCTCTAAGTACCCCTTTGAATGATGCACATGATAATTTTGGAGTCCCTGATTTGAATAATTTGTCTAAGTATTCAAAATGGGCTACAAATACTTTTTATGAATTGAAAGCAGATGAAGTTGGTTTAGCAAGGCCCAAGAATTCTTAAAAATAGGTAAACTATGCTATGGTTGTTACTACTTCTTCCTCTGAGCCATCTAATTTTGAGGAGGCATCTATTGAACATGTTCGGCAACATGCAATGAAAAATGAGTATGATGCCATACTTATCAATATTAAATGGGTTTTAGTTGATCTTCCTCCACATGTTAAACCCATTGAATGTAAATGGGTTTATAGGACTAAGTATAAATCAGATGGCTACATTGATAAACATAAGGCATGACTTGTTGCAAAAGGATATGCAGAACAAGAAGGTATTGACTATGAGGAAACATTTGCACCAACTACTAAATGACACACTATTCATATGGTACTTGCCTTAGTAGCACAAAATGGTTGGAAAGTGCATCAATTGGCTGTTAAAAGTGCTTTTTTAAATGGTGATTTACAAGAAGAAATATATATGAAACAACCTCATGGTTTTGAACAGGTGGGTGCTGAATACAAAGTATGTAAATTGATAAAAGCTTTGTATGGGATCAAACATGCACCTAGGGATTGGTATGAGAAGATGTATTCATACTTGAAATCCATTGGTTTTCATCACAGTGAATCTAATGATACTCTCTATTTTTGAGTGCAGGGTAAGAAAATGGTGATACTTGTTCTCTATGTTGATGCCTTATTTATCGTAGGTAATGATGAAAATCATAACAAGTTTGTGAAGAAGGCATTAAAAGATGGGTTTTAGATGACATATCTTGGACTTATTCACTACTATCTAGGCATAGAGGTAACTTAGAAAGAGCATAGTATTTTCATTTCAGAAACTAAGTATATTTCTAAGTTATTAGAGAGGTTTGGCATGAGTGATTGCAAACCTACCCTCACTCCCATGGAGAATAATTTGAAATTATCTAAGGATGATAGTAGTGCCTTTTTTGATGGCACCACATACAACAAATTGGTGGGAGGTTTGATATACTTGATGACTACTAGGCCTGATATTTCATTTTCAGTTGGAATTTTATCTAGGTTTATGCATGAGCCTAGAGAAATTCATTGGCATGCAACAAAATGTGTACTTCATTACCTTCAGGGAATGAAAACATATGGCCTTAAATACCACTGCAACAAGAAATTCAAACTTGTTGGATATTGTGATGCAAATTTTGGCAGATGTGTGGATGACAGAGTGTCAACCACAAGATACACTATGCATATGGGTTCAACTGCCATTGCTTGGTGTTGTAAGAAGTAGGATACAGTGGAAAATTCATCAGTAGAATCAGAGTATATTGTAGTATGGGATGCTTCCAAATAAAATGTTTACCTTCATCGTATTCTTGAAGATCTTTAACTTTCTTAGTTTGTTCCTACACAGTTATACATTGATAATCAAAGTGCAATCAAGATGTCCAAGAATCCTATGTTTCATGCAAAAACAAAACATATGGATGTCAAATACCATTATTTTTGAATGTTGGTGGCAAAGAAAGCTCTTGATCCAATATATTGCCCAACTGTCGATTAGACAACTGATATCTTCACAAAACCCCTTGACAGAATCAAATTTGAAAAATTTAGAAAAATGCTTCGTATGTGTCCAAAGACCTGACTTTAGATCATAGGGGGTTTGTTAGGACTTGTTCCAAATTCTTAAAATTAGGTTAGATTTTTGGTAGGTTAATAAATAAATATTGTTAATGGGGCATGCATCTTTTAGTAAAGACACTCCCATAAAATAAACCTACTTAGTTTTAGTTTTAGGTAGTTTTATATTTTTGAGTTTATTTAATTAGAACTACCTTACGGATTGTTTTCCAGTAAATTGTTGGTTATAGGTTAGTTGTTTTTACTGGTCATTTGTAAAAACTATATAAATCAATGTTTGCTATGAAAAAGGGTTAACAGAGTAATGGCACCCTTATGTACTTGACTTTTTAAATATTAATAAAATACTTGTGCACTCGCACTAAGCGGGGACAAAGTTCAACTATTTTTATTCAAAGAGTTATCACCATATTGTTAAAATAAAATTTTATTTAAAAATAAAATTTTGAATTTAAAAATAATTTACACATAATATTAATTTGATTTTTTTAACAAGAGATAAATTCTCTATTATACCATATGATGAATCCAAAAGATAATAGATCCTAATCAAAGGCATGTATTTATAAAAAGTGAAAATTATCTTATAAATATTCATAATTTATTAAAACAATACATAAGGGTCTTTAAGTAAATCATAATTCAAAAATAGAGTAACATGCATAACTAAAAATCTAATAAAAGTAAAAAAACTAAGTGTACTGAAATTGATATTTTTAATAACTTTTATATATAAAATAAGATGGGCTTATAGATTGTCCCTTATTATATACATGTATAAAAGCATCTTGTGTGTGACTCTAAATTCAAGTTCATGTTCATTCAAAAAAATATGAAATTCCAAAAATCCTTTAAAAATTGAAACAATAAACAAAAATAAGATTTTCAACCTCTAGATGGTTGATTTCATCCAATGAAAAAAAATTAAATAGTTGATAAGTGGATATATCAACATATGGATATGTACATATCTTATAAATATTTGATTTTAAAAAATAATAAGTTCAAACAAGTTACCAAATCAAAATTTATGGCCTCTATAAAATAGGTTCTCACATCACTCTCTTCTGGTTGAAAATAATATTTTTTTATTGTAAAAATCTTATAAAATAAGACCACCTTAGTAGTAATTTGACACATTATTTTGGAGCTCAATATTCTATTTAAATGTGAAGAAAATATTTTTAAAGTTTATTTTATAAATTTTACTTAGGAGTATAGATTTAAGAGTAAGTTTTTATGTTGGTTATTTATTTTATAAATGTTACCTTGACATGCATATTGAGTGGTTAATTAATATAAAATTTTAATGTCAATTTTATGAATGGTAAATATACTTATACACCTAAGATATTGTAGAGTTGAATTGAATTTTAATATATAGTTTATATATTTTGGTTAAGAGTACATATTTAATATTGGGTTTATATATTTTTTGTTTATCTTATCAATTGTAGTTAAGATAAAAAATTGAGTAAGTCTATGTCTTATTGCAACATATAATTTTAATTATAATTTGATATCTCTAAATAAATTTTTTTATTATTTTTGAAGGGATACTAGTCCCTTTGATTTGCTTTAAACAATGGTTAATTTTTGTCCTTGATTTCCAATGAAAAAAGAATTATTTTTTGTTTCTTTAAGATTCCAAAATCTAACACTATGATTTTTTTATTCTCTTAATGTCCAGGAAAAAAAAGTGGACTTGGTCACCATTGACTGATTGAAAGGTTTTACATATTTTTTCAGCCTTCACAATATTCAATGTAGAATTGTAGTGACCATTAATACAAGATCTTAGTGAAATCACTTTGATATTAATAAAATTCACATACATATGAAATTATTTTGTAATTGTAATTTATGTAATTGATGGTTATATAATCATATTTACACTTTTTTTCTACTACAAAATTTACACATTATGATTTGTGTTTGCAGTGGCCACTTATTCTCTAAGTGAAATTGTGATAGTAGCATACTCCCACTAGCAAGTCAGAACTTAATTTTCTCCAAACTAAATAATATTTAGCCACCAGTGCATTTTCATGTTTTCCCCTACAAAAAATATTTCCTGCATTGTTTAATATTTGACCATTGTGAATCAATGGTCTCAAGATTATATAAAACTAGGGGTCTTCATGGTTGATATTTTAAAATTGAAAATTAACCTAGGTTAAATTATAAATTATAGGCCTAATTAAATCTTAGCCACCCATGCATTATGAACACATATCATGATATAATCAAGTTCACTTTTTCACTATGGTTACTTTATGCTTTATAAACTACATACATGTTTGATTATTAATCTAGAATTTATCACATTGTTGTCATAGTGTCTCTATGGTATTATAAAATAGTAACCTACCATTGTAGTTTTAATATATAATCATTCTTCTTGTCCTCTTCAACATCCAGTCACAAATTGACATGCGATAGGTTCCTATTGATGAAGAGGTCATAACATTTGCATAATGGTCCTAGATTTTTGTTCTATTTGGATCCATTAAGGTTCTTTTAGTTCATTTGATGTCATTCATGGGTTTGTATATTTTTTGTGCATTCATAAAGTGGTCATAATTAAATAATATATTTTAAACACCTTTTGTAAATCATTTGATTAAAACTATTGAAATAAATGAGAGTCTATAAAATAGTCATTTAAAATTCATAGTTTATAGATTCAATTAGTCACTGAAATCATCTATGATCTAGAAAGCCATGTGGCAATCACATAGATGAATGAAAACATATAGAGGTAATAGGGTGATTTTGACTTCGAATGAGGCCTCCCATGGATTTGTTTAATTAAAATTATGATCTATATTATACCCAAACCCTATAACACTATGTGTCTTCATGGTCAATATTTAAAACATGAACATAGAAACATAGTCACACACAAACATACACATACATACACACACACATGTATGTATATATGTGTATGTATATGTATGTTTATGTATGTATGTGTGTGCACCCACACACACATGTACACCTATGTGTCTATGTGTGAGAGTGAGTGAGTGATCCACTATTGAGTCACACCATACATTTAAATTCCATGATAAGGGGTCATTGAGCTTACTACTATATATAATTAATACTCTATGACCCACACACTACCACTAATATAATATTATGGAGTACCATAATAATTTAATCAACCTCAATTATTAAATATAATGAGGTGGTCTTGATAAAAAAATAATATAATGTGAACCCAATGCATTATGTGGCTATGAACACTAATTATTAGTGGACATAACCCAATTATAAACTAGATTTCATAGCATCAAAGATCCATAGGCTCACTAAAAATCATGAGAGTCACAATCAAATGTCATACCATGTTCAAGGTTAATAGGTTAATGATTTACAAACCCACATGGCAACTAAACTGTAGACTTTCAATATCTCACTAATGCTATGGAATGACCTAGTCCCATATCCATTCAATAATTGACTAAATAATCAAATAAGTAACTAATTCATAAAGGATATATATCCACCCATGTCTAACAATCATATTATGTAGGGTTCATGAAGTTATGAAGATCATTTTTTATTTTCCCAAGTTCAGATTGAAATCATTTTGATATTAATATAATTCATTAACATAAAAATATTTTTCACCATCACCATTTAGGAATTGATAACCAAATGACCTTTTTTTCCTTTTTTTATTCAAACTATAACCACTAATTTTTTATTCCCCTTCTACTCTTTCAGACCTAGTTTTTAAAAATTTAAAAATCCTCTACATTTATTTCAAGTTTATTGTTTTATTTTTTGAAAATGGATATCACCTATAATTTATTTCAATTAATTTTAATCTTGGTGATTAGTTTTTTTTCCAATTAAAACTCCCATTTGTATCATATTGGTCCCAATATTATAAATTAAAATTGAATTTGAAACAACACTAGCATCCACATGGTATCATCATGTGCCATGTGGTTGAATTAATCACTTTCCTTCACCAT